>CM017910.1:20988981-20991992 GCA_008369825.1 Triplophysa tibetana | reverse complement strand
GAGAGAGAGAGAGAGAGAGAGAGAGAGGGAGTGTGTGTGTGTGTGTGTGTGTGTGTGAGAGAGAGAGAGAGAGAGAGGGAGTTTAAAACCTCACTGTTTAATGGCCTATTAGTGTGTAAGAGTATGTTGTTCATTTGTTTTGTTGTTATTTTATACATTGTTAAATGACTGTCAAACGTTGTTTATTGTACTACAAATAGAGAGAGAATAATAAACAGACTGATCTGCTAAGTGTGATTGAACATGAGCAAAAGTCACTTCATTTCAATTCATTCAACCCAAACATCACAATTATTTTATTATTTCCTTTATTTCATGTCAGACATGTGTTCTGCTATGAATGATACTGTGATTTCAGATCCGGCATCAAAAACAAGACCACGTGTTCTTTCAAGACAGCTAAAGCCATATACAGGCCATCTCTAAGATTCTGAATTCTTTCATCATTCAACAATTATGTAAATGAGTAGTACACCTTCAAAATGAAAGTTCTGTCATTACTTCCTCGCCCTCTTGTCATTTTAAACCTGTATACCTTTCTTTCTTCTTTCCGCAGGCCACAAAGGAAGATATTTTGATGAATGTTGGTACCAGCCCCCCATTCATTTGCATTGGTTACAATGGAAAATGAATGGGGGGGGGGGGGTCTGTGCTGTTCTGTTACCAACATTTATGTAAATATCTTCTTTTGTGTTCTGCCGAAGAAAGAAAGTCCTAGAGGTGTGAAATGCCAAGAGATGAGTAAATGATGACAGAAGGAATGAATGAGTGAATGGTCTAGTCTCACAGGTTTGTGATTGTGTGAGGGATAAGGAAGTGAAGATCAGTCAACAGACAGACAGTCTGTTCTATTTGTATCCAAACGCTGTGATAATTCTTTTAATGGAGCAGATAAGGCCAGAGATGCTGCAGAAACAGCCCAGCAGTAATATCATCACATCCAGAAGTTTGTGTGTCATGTGAAGCTGCGTCCACTTCAGCTGCAGGTGAAAGAGAGCCGGGAGCATGAGCGTCATGAGCGCTCCCGTCACACTACCCGTCAAACCCATGAGCAGTGAGAGAAATGAGGCACGTACAGTGACATCACGAGGATGAGGATGAGGAGAGAGGCACGCAGCAGCAGCGTCTGTCTCTCTGTGACGTGTCCAGATGACGTGTCCGTCTTCAGCACGCTGTTCTGTAGGATCTCTGCTGCGGCGTAGAACGGCAGCGGGTACGAGAGCAGAGCCTTGACCAGCAGACACACATTCACCATCAAACTCACAGCCGCGGGAAGATTATCTGTTATTACCTGACAACAACAAATCATCAAGACTTATTATTGAGAATGCTCACACGTCATCATACTTATGAAGCAATATGACACATGACATGAGAATTCAGCAGAACGACTAAATACAATTCTGAATGGACTATTTCTAGGTCTGTGTTGGGGTAAAATGCTCATTTTTGTTTCATTTTGTGCTAAAAATCATGTTTCTATTTGCATTTATTTGAGAAATAGGTGAAAGGTAAAGATGCTCTGTATATTTCACACCTTGAATACTGAATAGAAATCAAGTTCACTTTAAGCAACATAACAGTCAAAGTTCTACATGTATTCAGGAAAAGTTCAAATTCTTTTTTTTATGTGATAATCTGTATTTTGATGAGAGTTGTCATGTGTCTTGTCATGCTGTCAGTCTTTCACATTACTGTTAGATGACTTTATGTCACTCCCGAAGGAAATTCAACAGGCACTGGACTGAAATGAGCACAATACATCTAGATTAAATGAAAATTTGGTTCTGCATTTATTTGACTAACCAATAAAAAAACTCTCTCCTTTGTTTACTCCAGCTTTAATCCTCTAGTAGCATGGTGTTGTAAACTAACGGTACTGTTTAGCATGTTGACAAAATGTTTATATGATCTCCTTCTTGTAAATGGCTTTTGACTAAAGCGTCTGCCAAATGAATAAAAGCAAATGTCATTTCTCTGCGGCTGTATCTCAACATGACTGTGATTTGACCCTAAAGTGCTTCATCATTGTCATTTGTAGAAACAGTTCACCAAAAAAAATGACTTTCTTCGTGGCAACTAAAAATCGACATTTTCTATGAACATCCCGGGGCTCTCTTCATTATAATACAAGTGGTGTGACATTGTAACTGTTTCATAATGTGTTTTTGTTTCTGTGAGAGAGACGAGCAGATGTGATGTTTTAGTCTTTGTATGGTGAATGTGAATCATCAGTGAAGTTGATCAAGTCAGAATAAATGTGTCACAGACACCAGCGGATGACTAACACACAGACCATCAGCATCTACACACATGCAAACTGAAGGAAGAAGTCGTTAGATCGATTTATTGCCACTTTTGAAGAATATTCAATCTGTTGTTTTCTTTGCACAAGTGAAATGAAACTGTGCCATGAATTTATGATAAGAGGCGAGATCATCTTTATACGGCAGACGAGCACAGCAGTCTGAAGAAAGAGAACACGAGTTAAATGAATGTTTTATTATGTTTTTACACCACCTCACAACAGCTTTGAGCTGCTTCTAACTTTCCTTCAGTGAATGTGAACGGTGGGAACGCACCTCTTTGGTTTCTTCTCCCCACGTGAGGAATGCCAGGAGAGAGAAAGCAGTCTTGAGCACGCAGCCCAGAGCGTGAGTGCAGTCCATCATTCTGCTGAAGTCCCGTCTGTCCGTCATGCTCTCCTCCAGCTGAGGCAGATAAATCTGAGACGTGTAGCTGAAGATGATCACCCCCACTGACACCTGGAACCCGTCAAAGTCCACGGCCACTGCACTCAGACCCCTGCCCGCCCACCGCGCCGACTGACCGAGACAGTAGCCAATCACCATGAAGGTGATGAGGAACTGAGCCAGCGAGCAGAGGAAGCTGAGACGCGACACCGCCCTCAGGTCACGGATCAGCATGCAGGGCAGCAGGATCAGAAAGGTGATGACGGAGCAGGTCGCCGGGGTCACGGGCAGGAAGAAGAGGCTGTGACACATCAGGTT
>CM017910.1:20976481-20986481 GCA_008369825.1 Triplophysa tibetana | reverse complement strand
CAGTTTGGACAGGACTAGAGCCTGTACTAGGACTTGCGTAGCATGCTCTGATAGAAAGGGTCTAATTTTCCTGATAATGAGCTCTATAGGTGTAATAAAATTTTGTCAGTTCAGAACACCTATAGAGCTCATGAATTCATAAGCTCTATAGGTGTAATAAACATGCTGAAGTTCTGAACTGACAAAATAATTGCGTTGATCAATCGTGATTAAATGACGATAATTTGACCCATGATTGTGCAGCACTACCCAAAATGCATCATGACAAGCGGACAGGTGAGGTCTAAAGAATTGATTAATGAATTCATTTGCTGGTTTGTGTCCACATACATCTCCTGCTGTGAGTGCAATGCAAACATTTCACACATCTGTAAATACAGATCAATGAAGAGAGAAAAGACAGTTTGCTATGAAAAGAAGCAGGATTCCAAAGTTAAGAAGTATTGTTACTTCAGTCTTGAGATTCAGAAAAGGGAGAAACACACGTGTGTGTGCGTGTGTGTGTGAGAGAGAGAGAGAGAGAGAGAGACATGAAGCAATAAAATAAAGCAGACGGAAGAATGAAATGAGCTTGAGCAGCAATAACACGCACGCCATGTGATTATTACCTCGCCTCTAAATATTAGTGTCAGCTTTAACTGGAAGTGAACAAACGAGTTAATGGGGTGTCATTCACATAAACTGGGATTAATGCTGCTATAAAATAAATAAAGCATATTCAAATATTTCACTTGACAACACTTCATGTTTTAATTTAGACGCATTACTTACAGCCAGCTGCACTTAGCTTTGCACTTTTTCCTCAGACTAGTTTTTTATTTTGCATTGTCCACACATTCACAAGCATGTGTGTGTGCGCCGCTCACCTGGATGGCGTTGGTGATGTTCCAGCCCGCTTCCCAAGTTGAGATTTTTGGCCGTTGGAGAGGGTCGCTGTCCTCGTCCGGAGGCGAATCGCAGCTGCACTCGGCCAGGTCATCCCTCGGCACCAAAGCCTGACTCTCCTCCACATCACCCGCACAAAAGTGCTTCATCCAGAGAGACTCCACACGCCGAAGGGACATTACTCAGTCGGTCAATGCGTTTGCCTTCACACCTTACGTGCAATGTCTCAGTCCTATAAACTCAGCTGAAGTCCATCAGAAATGTTTTCAGTCGGGTGTCAATCAGAGCTCTGTGACTGCAGAACGGAGACGTGGCCCACTGCACCTGTGAGGAGAGAGAGGACATGCGTCAGTCCAAAATGAACTAACAGCGGCGTGGACGACTGACAGACAGATCAACCGGAACATTATAATGACTGGAGAAATCTCTGGATGTTTGTTTAGAAAGCTCTCCATTTCATTCAATGCGCTTTTGGTCAATACAGAAGAGCGCCGGCAAATCGGACACTAGAGGGAGTAAAAGAGGCCCAAAACTCCTAAACTGAATAGAAGTCCGATCTCATTTCAATACAGTATACATACTAAAAAATTATACCATGGCCTAGGATCTGGTTTAACTGTGAATACTTGTTGAATCAAAAACTTTTCCAAGTATGTGACTTTACTGGAATTTCTAGTTGAAAGGTTGTAATTCACAAATTTAATTTTAGACAGTTTTTTAAACCAACATGTAAATATATGTTCTGTAATCGATCTGTGTCACAATCTTGACTCTGTTTTAGTCCTAATTGTGAGTGAGTGAAACATGACTCGTGCACTGACCGGGCGGAGCGGAGCGCGCGCTGTGAAGAGGAGGAGAACTGTGTCCAAACTTCTCAAACTCAGTTTTCTCGTGTCTGATCTCGTGTGAAGAGAAGTCTGATGTGGACATGATGAAGAGTTCGTGTTTTCTTGCTCTTGTCGGTTTGTTGTGGAGATGTGCTGCTTCTCAACAGAGAGGTGAGTGAACAAATACAGTACCTGTGTGAGTGTGTGTGCTGTGCGCGTACTGGAGACTCGGTCATGCGCGCTCACGCTGTCTCAGTGAGTTTGTTTGCTACGTGTTTTGTCACTTAATCGTATAGGTATACACACTCTCAAATAACACTCAAAATGAACTATGAGAAAACTTTATTCGTCGCGTAGCTCCTTGAGTTTGGTGTATCTTCACGCACGTCACGTCGCGTCTTCAAACGAAGAAAATCGCCTTTAGTTTTACAGAAGAATAAAACATGCGTCAAGAACCAGATTGTGATATCTGCTATGTAAAGCAATTATGTTTTTGTACCGATTTACAACATTGGAACATATTGAATGTTGTTTGTCACAAAGTTTAACAAGGGAAATACTGTGATGTTGTTGAGATAGTGTTGCAGTGCAGGAAAAAAGTGTAGAAACACACTAACTGATCAAATCTGCAGACTGGCACTGACTTCTGCAACACGTCCAGACTGAAAATCTGGGAAAAATTTGATCAAAAGTCTTGTAGTATATTTTAGCCTTCAGATGATCCAGGTCAACCAAACCCTTAAAGTGGCAGTAGACCGATGAACATTTGTGTAAATCCAAGCGCAGTGATTGAGTCCTAGAGGATGTAGATGAAGCAGGAACATGAATCATCATGTGAACTTGACATGACATCTGAGACACATCAGTGCACTTGAATGATTTAATGTTCTTCTGACTGCTTTCAGAAATGATGCTCGTCACGATTCCTCCAGTGGAAATAATGATCAATGTTGATGAGAGTTGCTTGTGTAGAAAATGAACCGTATCTCTTCCGTCACACGAGGAATGAATGATGAATGAACTGTTGGCTTTCCCAACAGAAGTTATGAAGCTTCTCTCAGTAAAACCCCAGAATATAATGGATTCGATCAGTACAGTGGTTTTAATATCAACCTGCTGTAAATGCATTGCCACAATCCATATTGTTTCATTACTGCAGTCAGAGATGATATTATGAATGATTTGTCTTGGGTCAGATCAGGTGACCGGCGCAGCGGTCAATAACACTGTAAAGGACATCAACAGATTGTTAAAGTGTGTTTGTCACTTGGCCCAATAATATAAACCCCCATTATAATGAGTTCATAGATTTCATGCACGGTTCGTGTTGAAAAATCTTTCTTTATGACATATACCAGTGAATGTAAACTAGTCCATTACAACCAACCAAACCCTGACCTCCGGCTTCCAAGCGTGTGACATGATGGAAATGTGTAATCAGACAGACTTTCTAGCTTCACCAGCAACATGTTAGCAATGACATGAGCCTGGACATTTCTTCATGAATGCATTTGGCTACAAGTGTTTTTATTTCAGTCTGTGCAGAATATCAAACCCAGAGGCACTATTATCTGCCAGTCACAACAAGAGCACTTCAAGAAATTATTCAAATGTTCTTTCCGGCACAGAGCGCTATTGAACACAAGACACGCTTTAAAATGTGCTGGAAATGAAAATACTTATATCAGAGAAAGGTTTTTGAGATGCGGGTATGTGCCGTGCTGGAGGACGTAATGTTAGTGGTGATGGGTAATGTGTGCGTTCTAAGAGTTCACAGGGTGAAATGAAGCTCAAAGGCTCATGATGCAGGGCTCTAGACTAACTTTTTGCACTGGTTGCACTGGTGCGCCTTACTTTTTTCCTTGGGTGCACCAGCACAAAAGTTAGGTGCACACAAATTTTTGACCGCATCACATTTAACATTAACCTGCTTTTACCAGTTCACTTTTGTTTAATGTCCATATAGGCAAAATTTACTTGTAAATGTTTATCTTACAAACTGTTTTACATTAAGTTCTTTATTTGAAGCACAAATTTACAAGAAAGGTAACTTACTGAAAAAGTGTTGGTGCTTAAAGTGCTTCATGGAAGTGAAATTTAAACTTATAAGATCTCAAGATAAATGGACCAGGGCTTGAAGGCTCAGTGTCAGAGCATTGCTTATGATTTTCGGACGGATTAGGCCTTAATTTAACATTATTTACGAAAAAGTTGTGAATTGTTCTTTTCATCTTCTCTCATCATCCCCTGCTACATCCACTCTGTTTAACTAACAGCATTAGTCTCCTCACCTCTCTGTCTCACTGCAGCACTCGCATTTTCAAACGTACACACCAGAGGTTGCGCTAGAGTTTTTCATTTTGACTGACATGCTCGTAAAAAATCCGTCATAATATGTTATTACCCGTCACTATGGTTCAAAGTGGCGTTAGGTGGTAATTTGTATGTTCGTGACGTCATCACGCTGTACTGGCGTCTCGGAACTTGTTGTATTGTAATACAACCGAATGCCCAATAAAGCGGATACAGTTTTTGATACCATATTCAAGCCCTTTCCAAATCACTGTTTATTTTGTTCATATCTTGTGTGTGTAACAAAAGTTATGTCTGATGTCGACTGAAGTGCTGTGATTTTTATGAACGGAATTTTGAGTAAATCGTGTTTAAAGTTCAGTGATAAAATTAAAAGCACAACAGTCCAGTATCACAAGTAAAAGTCACTTTCCAGTGGTGAGAGACTTACTCTATTAAAAATGTATTAAAAAAATCCTAGTGTTGAAGTCTATAAAAATACTGTACAAAACCGTTTGAATAAAACGTAAGTAATGAAAATGGTGCAGCGCACACTTAATAGTTTACGGGACATAGTTTACACAGGACAGGAGGGAATCGTGCATTGATACTCCTTCATTCTTCATGTTATTTGGTTTACTTTGATAGGTGAACTGTTTTTCCCGCGTCCCAGCGCGACATCCGACGGGTTTTCCCAGATCGCATCTCATATGTCTAGTCAGTAACAATGACAGGTGAAAACACGCAGGTCGCTTCGCGAGCAAATCACGCTGAAGGGAAACTGGGATTTACAATTTGCCCTCATTGTAATCCACCAAAATGACGGACAGCCTTTTTCCGTCACGGGTAAAAAATCCGTCAATGACAGAGAATTTTCAGTTAACGCGACCTCTGGTACACACATGTGCAGGAATATCTGGACCACAGCCAATCAGAGGGGGGTCCGCCCTTCACTATCATTGATTGGTTTAGACCACGATATGTGCCTAATGTGTGTCTGTTATTGAATCACAGGAAGACTTTCAGAGTTGCGGAGACTTTTTTTCCCTCCGAACGGCTGGTCGCACCGGTGCGACCTCTGATTATTTTAAGTCGCACCATTGAAAAATAAGGTCGCATGTGCGACTAAATTAGTCGCACTCTAGAGCCCTGTGATGAATGTCTGCTTCAGATAAGACACACATGATGTTGTGTGGATCTGCTTCATCTGTTCATGTGTGTTTCTCAGCTCTCCACCGGTTTTTCTTCTCATCTTGTTCACAGCGAAGACACAGAGAAACATTTGCGTGATTGTTATGCGCGCTCGAGTCCAGCATTGTCTCTGTAATGCCTCTGTCAAATACAAACGAGAAAAGAGCAAGATTTCAGGACGCTTTGAGGAGAAAAATCAATAGCTAATTCCACAACGCCACCAATGAATAGCCTCGTCCAATCAGCTTTGACTTTATCCCGGTCAACACCGATGAGCGCACGCTAATGTCAGCGCTGATGGATGGCTGTGAATGTGCAACCGATGGCTTGACGTTGAGCTTGTGCCGCATACGCTAAATGAACCTCTGGATTTATTCATGCTGGAGTGGAAAATGTTTTTCCTCGTCTCTTCTCATCCTGACCTTTCATTAAAGCTTCAGTTTCACCAGCGCGTACACACTAAATGATTTGATTCATATCTACACCACAGTATTCTAATCATTCACAGAACCTTCGTGACGCTCATGTACATGAGATGAACATCTTGATAAAAGTCTCATGACGCGGCTCTTCTGAAGCTCTTAAAGCTTGACGTGTAGATCTCTTGCGTCCGTGAGAGTGATGATGTATGATGAGCTTTAAAAACAGATTGGAAGAGTCTTCATCACAGTCAGAGTCACAGAATCAAATGAAAAGGTCGTGACCTTTGACCTATACATCACGCAGGGGCCGCATTGAAACCATCTGCGGAAGAGAGAATTCTCCCGACACACACACGCGTGTGCAGCTGGATAGGAATGTTTTCATAGGTGCCCGGATGAAGTCCTCAGGAGGTCTCTTTGATTTTCTGTTGGCCCTGTCTGCGATAAAGATTTGTCTGGATGGATGGGAAGTGTACTGGGGTTTTACTCCGTCTCGTTGTGTGTTTTCCAGCACTTGTGTGCGGTTCTCTGAGAGGGAGGGTTTATGAGATGATGGTCTGTGAGTGATGGTTTCCTTTGATCTGAAACTCTCTGAGATCTTCAGAAGAGATCATTGAAACAATTCACACGTGTCACGGGTGCTTGAGTTTCATCATGAAGGCATGTCTGTTCTGATTTCATTATATTTAACTAGATCTGAAACATATATAAAAAGCTACTTCGTGTGTTGATGTCAAGTGTCCCTCTTTAGCAGTAAAGCGTCTGAGCACTGTTGAGATGTTGTTGAGATCTGTCAGGAATATTCTTTGAGAAGATTACTTTACTTTTGTTCGTCTTGTTGATGTACAGAAGATCAGGAATGATGTCGAACATGAACCATGGTTTATTACAGTTAAAACCAAAAAAACATGGCTACTGTAGTAAAAGTAAATAGTGGTTAGTACACTTTTACCACAAAACAAAACATGATTACCTTTCATAAGTGATTGAAGGGACACACATGTGCTAGAAGATGATAGAGACGATGTCAGTGTAACATTCTTGTGACAGCTAATGAGGAATTGTTTCTTTGACCAAATGTGATTGAATTCAGAAGACTTCATGAGATACTATCTGACGTCACGCTGTCAACTGAGGATTCTAATGTTTATTATATTTGTCTTATATATGTTGTCACGCTTTAATAATGTCATGTCAGATGTATGGCAGATCAAATAATAAAAGACACTGTGGATGAGATACAAATATTTATGTGTTACACCATTTCACAGAGGTGTTCTAGTGGAAATGTCATGTGACGCAGGGTTCATAAGGCGAAGGTTTTGATTGGTCCACATACCTTATTTAAGTTTGCTATTTCCACACCACAGAGATGTGACCTCAGGATCCATACTAAAGATTCATACCGAGTGTGTGGGATTTTATACTAACACTAATTTTACAAATGAACTCTGACAAACATTGATCACTGTGTCTACAGCTAAACGTTTACATTTAGTCATTTGGCAGACATTTTTTTCCAAAGTGACTTACAAGTTGGGTAAACGAGGGAAGCAATTGGGTCAAACAATAGGACAACAAAAAGCATAAGAGCAATAAAACATGTCTCATAAAGCCTACTACAGTGTTCATAGCTAAGGTTAGTTTATCTAAGTTTAAGTAAGCATGCTTTTATATATATATATAGATAGATAGAGTAATGATTGGTCAGGTGCAGACAGAAGAGATGTGTTTTCAGCCCATTCTTAAAGATGGCAACAGAATCTGCTCAAGTGGTGTTGGAGACCAGCATAAACCAGCCCAGACCAGCAAACCATCTTGGTTGAAGTTTTTTGTCCGTCAACGAAAACCGCTCTTGATCTACAGGATACACTTGTGATGGTGACGGGTGTGTAACTGCTTGGTGTCAGTTTTGAGGTATTAGCTGTGAAAGGTGTTAATGTGGTAAATAGATCACAAGGGATTGGGGTATTTGGTTTGTCAGAAGTCATGAGTTTAAAGGTTTTGAGATTTGGCTGTGGTATCAGTTCCGACTCTCTTTCTGTGAGCCAAACCAGTCTATCAGTTGTCAGTTTTTTGTGTTTCAGATTTAGAATCAGGCGTCTTTTAATGAAGCAGCATTTCATCAGATCGTCTGAGCGTGTGTTTCAGACAGACGGTTGAGGAAGAGGAGTCTTGATTGGTGTCTTTGAGTTGAGCTAAACACATTCTCTTCTTGTTCCGAGCACACGTGGGCTTTAACGTGGTGGGTTTCAGCTCTCTGGATCTCATTCTGTTCATTGCAGGCTGCTGAACTCATGGATCTCTGTGAGGAAAGAATTGTAGTATTGTGCAGATTAAAAACCTCTCATTATGTCTGTAGATGGATAGTCATAATTGACATGATAGATATTAAACAATCAAAGGATATTTTTGTTGGGGTTGTGATGTCACGTGTTTGTAATTCTGAAGTGAGTTCTGTTTTCCATCGCAGTTGAATAAAGAGTTTGATGTGTAATAGCACATTCCTCCAGCCGTGCCGTGAGATTGATCATATTTCATGGTGTAACAGGCCGTTCTCTCACAGAAAAACTGTGTAAAAAAGAAAATTGCAGCAGTGGGTTTGATGTATTGAGTGTTCTCTTGCCTTATATTCAGCGTGAGGTTTGTCAGGTCTCTATTTGGCCTTATTTACACCAGCAGCAGGTCACCGGTGTTTTAAAGCTGCTTTTGCTTTCATTCACAGCAAACAGAAACGACTCTGCTGCACTGATGTTATTCACTCAATCTACTTGATTTTACTCATCATTTCTGCATTACCAATCCAAGAATTGCACACGCAAAATGCCTCACATCTCCAGCAAAATGAAGCACTACATTCAAAATATCACAAACATATTTCAAAAGCAAACATTTGTCTGAACACATTTACCATAACGTTATACTTTTGGATATATCATATACACACAGTTAGTCAAAACCTAAACTCTTCTTTCATGAGCTCATCTCTACAGGATTGAAAGAAATTGGCAGAGAGATGTTGAAAATTCACTGTAAAAGCAAAAGTAAGAAAGCTTTTGTGTTGGTGTTTTCTTTAGTTTTGCTAATAAACTAGCTTAGATCCCGCCTCAGCTCCTCTAGCATCAGTTATGACTGGTATTTATTTCATAGATTTAATGACTGTTATCCTGACCGTAAAGATTGTAAAGGTATGATTGACTGCTACAGAACATGTCATGTATGGATGAAACTGGTTGTTGAAAATCTTTCTTTGGCTGTCGGTCAGAGCTGAGGGTGTATCCATGTAAGTGTGATGCTAAAGCATTGAAAGAGCGAACAGACTCGCTGTGATTCACCTCTCAGACACACGGCTCAAACTCTAGAGACCACAGAGAGAAGGAAATGTTCTGCAGGTCAGTCCGACTCTAATGGATCCCACAGATGGACATGTGTTGTTTTCTTACAGGAGGTGGGTTTGGAAAGAACAGTCTGTCCGATCTGTGGGTCGTCCATCTTTTCTCTCAAGGGCCTATTATAGTATGTGTGTGAATGTGTGTGAGCGTGTGTACGTGTGTGTGTGTGTGTATGTGTGTGTGTGTGTGCTGCAAGACACACAATACAAGTACAAAATACAGAACTTATGTTTGAAGAAACATGTGTATGTGACTTCGTCTCTATAAACACAACAAGTCAAAAGTATTCTCACACATATCGTACAAATCTTCTTACAGTTTTTCTCGATTGCTTAAACACATTTCTTGAAATTATGCCCCGTATTCTCAAAACAGTAAACACAAATCCATAACATCTCACCCAATTCCCCAAACATCCTATTTTCAGATCAAAATGAAGCTCTCCTCTCAAAACAATTCACACTCGCTGAAAATACAAACAGTGACACACAAGACCTCAAATCACACACACACAACATAGTCTGACACTGCTGAGATCAACTCAAAACACTGTTACTGAAACCTCTT
This sequence comes from Triplophysa tibetana, assembly GCA_008369825.1. NCBI lineage: Eukaryota > Metazoa > Chordata > Actinopteri > Cypriniformes > Nemacheilidae > Triplophysa > Triplophysa tibetana. The sequence continues at coordinate 20,976,905 of CM017910.1, read as the reverse complement.
ACTGTAAAGAATTATTTGACAGTTTTTGTGTTTATTAGAATATAAAACATAAAGGGGTGCAGATTGAGCACAATGCAAGAATGAGCTTTAGGGGAAAAAAAATTACACATCTGTAAAGTAGATGAAGATGATCTTACAAGACAAGAACAGTTAAAAAACAAAGAACGATATGAACTGGTCGTGCAACACAAAACAGAACACAACTGCACAAATAACTATTTTACATTCAGGAATTTTGTAGATTCTTTAATCCAAAGCGAGAAGATTAAGGAAACAAAACATCCTCTGCACCTTTGGCCCAATTTCATAAAAGTAATCTGTATTTTCTGCTAAAATACAGAACAGGTAAAAAAGGTTGTGCACATGCTTCAGTTTACTGGATCCAGAATAGAGAAATGTCTCGGACATAACGTGTGTAGTGTGA
>CM017910.1:20933981-20971481 GCA_008369825.1 Triplophysa tibetana | reverse complement strand
ACAGAATGGGGTTTGATCTTGTAATTTTAAAAGGCCAATGAACTTGGCAAATGTCATGGCATGCCAGTCTCCGCCCCGTACATACGGGTATAAGAGGAAGATGGGGTGCACATTCATTCACCTTTTGTTCTTTTATCTCCTGATTATCTACTGGACAGAGCAGTGGATTTGTCCTGGTGTGTGTAATTTCCTCTGTGCGTTTCAGTAGTGAGCCGAAGGTGTCTATTAGAGCAGATTTCCTAAAAGAGCTCAATTTCTCATAGCGTGCCCTTGTTGTGTCCAGTACGTGCCCTGCGCCTTGGACCGCATGCAGAGCTTCAGGATTGATGTGGCGAATCTGCCTTCCATCGCAGAAATACATCTCAGAGACGAGGGTTCCAGATGCCAAGAGTTTAAACTTTATTTGGCCGGGCAAGCAAAGTGAGACACTCAGAGTTCATCTGAAGATGCCCAACAAATACACGTCTGACTCCATCTTTATACATTGTTCTCAAGTTGTCATCACAGTTTAAACCAATCATGCTTTACCTGACATCACCTTCTACCAATCAGGTTTCATATGATATCATCTTTTCATTAGTCCGTCCCCTTTCCTGTTCGCTACAGTTATATTTCCGGCCTATTATATAAAAGCAATAAGCCCCGCGAAGCCGTGGGTTACAGTGCATTTTATAACAGCTAAGGGGCGTTGTTAGGCACGACGCGAAGCGGAGTTATAAACCCCCTTAGCCGTTATAAAATGCACTGTAACCCACGGCTTCGCGGGGCTTATTGCTTTTATAAAACAGTTACTCCATATGCTTAGCAAGGTTTCATTAAATAAAGTAAATAAAGAGATATTTAGGCAATGTGGTGCGGTCAGCCGTTATATATCGGGGTATTTTATAACGGCTTAGATCTCCGCTCAGCCAATCAGAATCAAGGACCAGAAATGACCGTTTTATAATAGGATTTAATCATACGCATATCATGTGCTCTTTATCTTCACACCTTTCCAGGGCTTTTGGACGATACATGATTTAACATGGTTTTATTAAAAATGAGCTCATGGTGTGGCGTGTTAATGAGCAACCCTTGTCTGTATGAGATAAATAACACTTTTCTACAGAAGTGTGTGTGGTGTACGTGCAGTTCCTGTCCTCAGCCCAAACGTGAATGAATGAGCACGCCATCTTCCTTTTCACCAAGTTCATTGGCCTTTTAAAAGTACAATCAGAGATGATAGTTTCTCAAGATCAAACCTCATTCTGTCGGTTCGACACAACGTCAAGAGACCGACAGATATGAAATTAAGGTTACATGCGTGACCAGGACGTATTCAGGTATTCAGCCCCTGCAGATGAAGAACAGCCCACATCATGATACTGTTTCCACCACACTTCACTGTTGAGATGGTATTGTCTGGAGAAAACCAGGCACTGCTCGACACCTGAACATGATTCATGAAACTGAGATCCATCAGACCAGAGAATCTTGGTTCTGACAGTTTGAAAGATTTGTTGAAAGATTGATTTTTGCGTATTTCAAGTTTTCACTGAGCAAAGACTTTAGTCCAGACACTCGGCCATAAAGCTCAGATGGTGGAATGTTGCAGTGATGTTTGTCCTTCTTAAGGTTCTCCAGTCTCCATGTCTGATCATGGAGCTCAACCGGAGTGATCATCATCTTCTCGCTCAGCGCTCTAACCAAAACCCTTCTCCCTCAATGGCTTAGTTTGGACAGGAGCTCAACCGCTCAAGTAAGAGATCTGGTGCTTCCAAACTTCTTTCATGAAGGATTAATGGAGGTTACATGCTTCTGTGAACCTTCAACACAGCAGATTGTTTTCAGTAGTCGTCTGTGTCTTGATGCAATCCTGTCTCAGAGCTCTACTGGCACTTCTGTTGACCTCATGTCTTGGTTTTTCATTGATATTCCAGTTGTTGCACCTTTTATTGAGAGGTATGTGCTGCTCCAAATCATACTTATTCAATTAAATTTGCCGCATGAGAGCTCCACTTGAAGTCTTAAAACAAGCGAAACAAGCAAAACTAATGCTTCTGAGCTCAATTTAGTGTCCCAGAAAAGGGGATGAATACTTATGCAATGTACATCATTTTAGTTTTTACGTTTTAATGAATTCCCAAAGCGGTGACTAATCTGTTTTATGTTTTGTCATTATTGTGCATGGAGTGTAGATGACTAAGTAAAGTAGTTTAAGATAAGGCAGCAGCGTAACAAAATGTGAATAGAATGAAGGGGGATGAATACTTTTTTAAGGCAGTGTTTGATTTCTTTAAAAAAAAGTCTAAAAACCTGGTCTTGTTCAGGTGAACCCAGGTTTTCCACCTCGTCCCTACTTTTATTTTGTGTGCTGGTAGATGAATGATAAATTTAAAATTGTCTGCTGTGACAATTTCTTAATGACTCAATGATGCTCTAAACATCGGATCATGGGTCACCACTAGATGACAGTCTTATACAAAAGCTTTGATGCACACACATGACACATATGTTGAATTTATGCAAAAAATGAAATTGTAGTCTTTCTAACCTTGATTTCATCATGTGTCATGAGGGTCAAACTGAAGTGTTGATGTTTGTGATTTGATAAATGTTCTAAAAGAGACTTGATCATTCACAATGGATCGATAATCTAAGCAATATTTTGACATTAACTGAGAGTGATAGCCTAACAAAGCTGCATGAACTAAAGAAAGACTTCACGCATATGAAAATACAAAAACCTATATTGCCTGTTTCAATACAATAAAATAACAACAATAACATGATATCTTACTGTCTGTGGAAATGGTGAGTAGCTGAAAATGATCTTTCAACAGTATGACTTACATTTAGATATTTTGCAGACAGTTTTATTTTTATTTGCAGACAGTTGCTTTGGTGCTTTTCTCATATTATTTCTTACATTTGCAAAATAGTCAGTGCATTTATCATTTGTACATACAGCACCACATGGTGAAATACCTGTAAATACCTTAATTCATCTCTCAAAAGTCATTTTATGTCAAAGATCATGTAAGTTCACTTGTACACATTACAGTACAGAGTAACTGTGACACAGAAAACAGAAAGACTGGAACATTTTACAGCCAAATCTAAGAACGAGTCCTCAGGCACCTCCTGATATGAACCTTTAAGGAGTTTATAGATTTATTGAATGTCTGTGTTCTGAGTGAAGGGTGTTGAGGGTCAGATTGTGGGGCGGTTGGGCTCTAATGTCACTCTGCCCTGCTGGATCTCTGCTCATTCTGAAAACTAAATACAGATAAATACAGTCTGTATATGTTCTTTAAGTCATGAAGCTTTATTTCTAAACATGGAACGTTACACATGTGCCATTACAACAGTATGCAACTCACCAAGATATATTGATTTCAGTTTCGCCAATTTGCTCAAAATAAACATAAACACTGGAAAAACATCAGAATGAACAATGAATTTAAACACTGTGAACAAAAAACGTATCGCGCACCTAATAAGATGAATAGCTGGGACCGGTTCAACCAGCTGCGTAAGTTACAAGTTAGGCTAGTTTTGACTTAAACTGGCACTAAATTACAACTGACACACTACAAAATATATTTGAGATGCTTCATTCAACTTAGTGGAAGTGTAACAATACGTTTAAACTAAATATTTACGGAAGCCTCCCGTCAGGAGTGAACATGGGAATAAAATATCAGAATCACTGAACTCATGTGCCTCCGTGTGTGTCCCGTGTTGTGCATGTCAAAATAAAATCATCGTTTCTTATTTCATTAGCGGTGGGCAGTAAAATGTTATCAATTATAACGTCTCATGTATTGTGATTTGACGATGCTGTATTGATTTTAATTAGCATTTGCTTATTAATCTTGTTTAATTTGAATAAAGGTATTTTCACCGTTATTAGGTTATGTTAAATACATTACATTTACATACATTTAGTCATTTAGCAGATGCTTTTATCCAAAGCGACTTACATAGAGTTAGGGAGCAACAAGCAATATGTCATACAGGAGCCATAATACATTAGGTGCCAATACAAAGTTACTGGTTTCAACTAAAGCTAGACCTGTTGAGAGAAAGGGTTAGTGAGATTTTATTTTTTAATTGATTTATTTGTCTGTCAGATATTCACAGAAGAGTTGGGTTTTGAGTAGTTTTTTGAGTGTTGTGAGAGATGTGGTTGACCAGATAGAGTTAGTAAGAATGTTCCACCAGGAAGGAGTTGTGAAGCAGAATGAGCAGGAAAGAGATTTACTGTCCTTATGAGAAGACAATACAAGACGCTGCTGGTTTGCTGAACGCAGGGATCTTGATGGGGTGTAGGGCTGCAGGAGGGTGTGAAAGTAACCCGGTGCAGATCCAGTGATAGTCCTGTAGGCAAGCATAAGTACGATAATCGGCTGCACCATTATTTAAATAAGTTTATATCAAACACGTTTCGAAATTCACTACATTTCAACACAAATTTCCCTCACGGATTCAAAGGCTGCTATTGGACAGTTGTAGGTAAACGTCATATTAAGCGACTACGCATTACTTTACGAAGAGCTTTACGAACTACTAGCTTTGTTCTAACTTAAGACCTAATGGTGCAGCCGAATATCGTACAGATTTAGTCACAAACTAGCTAGTAGTTACAAAGCCTCCAGTGAGAACTTTACTTTCTCATTTAACACAGAACTTACGAATGGCTGGTGCAGCCCTACCCTGGTCATTATAGATGCTCATTTTGACTGTCAATCAGCGGCGCTCTCTGTCATGTGAGGCATTCCAAAATAGTGGCGCGATCGCTTCCGGTGGCTTCAGCTCCTGCCATTGGTTAAGCGTTACAGGCACAGTCCAATCATTTAAATAGATCAGTGGTCTCAAACCCTATAGTGCTTCCACAACCTCACCACTAGATGTTGCTATAAATTACACAATGGTCCTTTATAGACCTAAAGGGTTTAGTGTCACTCTGAAGTTGTTTACATTGACATTAAACGGTCGCTTTTAACCAAAGTTACATACTTTGAATTATGCTATACATTTGTGTCTGAGGATGTGCAGTCCCCTTTTACACAAACACTGAACCACCAATAACTCTCTCACTTTCACCCAGACCTCAGTGTGTTGGTGTTTTGTTGGATCATGAGGTCAGCTGTCATTTCATGACGTCTCTGAGAGTAAACATCTACTGACCATCAGCACTAGATTCTCTGGACCAGTTGTTCCTCTCTTTAATCCTGGTGTAGGTGATACAAGTCCATTAACACTTATAGATCCTCTAGAACCTGAAGAATCACCTGTAGAGTCCAGCTCCATTTTGATCTAAAAGTATAAAAATACTTAAATGCCTTTAAATACTTGATTGTATAGAAATATGTTTCTTTATAGTTATTCCCATCGATTGAAGTGCTTGTCTGCCTGACAACAGATAATATAACCTCCCCTCTGATATCTGCTGCTGGTGGCATGTTTGTTTGCTTTTGAGACATTTAATAACGGCGATGTTTCATGTGTCCACACCGCGGCGCTGTTTTGTCCCGTTTGCATCTGGACACTCAGTGAGTGTATACAAATCATTACTACATTATAATCTTATCATCTCAGGAAACTTTTGTTGATTTAATTTTTAATCTGTTTTTAGTAAAATGTCGAAGCTTTGAAAATGTAATCAAATAATGAGTGAAGAAATAAACGTTGTGTATCTTGTTTAATTTTTGCTGTTTTCTCTTTGAATGGTCCGATGTAAAATTCTACAATTTAATACTTTACTGAAGCGTAATAAGTATTGTAAACTGGAGCAGAATTCCTAGATACTAGTATTTTAAACCTTTCCGTATTAAATATTAAAATATACTATGATATTTACTACAGTTTATCAATTCACTATAGTTGACAATAAAGAATGACAAAGTGTTGTAATTATACACTATAGTGAACCAAAACTAATTGACTACAGTTTAGTTTCCAGTGCTACACAAGTATTTTGTTTATTAATGTATAAATAGTAAAGACATAAGCATAGCATCTTTTAAAGTATGGGACAGAGCAAACGTCGGAGGACTTTTGTCACATTTTAAGACTGAGGACTTCAATTTTGTAAAGGCGCAAAGAGATGACGACAGCTGACTTTTCCACAGTGAATCCACGCGCTCTGTGAATAACGCATCCCATCAATGATACTTGACTTTATACAGATTTTACAACAACAACAACATTAAGCCGCTCAAGACTCATGGCGTGTTTCTTCAGGAGAACTATTGCACAGCAGGTACACGCGCTGTGTTCACACTATGACATAATAAAAGTCTCAGACGTCCTCTAATATAAAGTGCTTACTGACTTTATCTGTGTGCAGCTTGCAAAGATGTGTGGTCAGTCTGAAGATGTTTTTATACCTCTCATCTGTGCAGTGCCAGTGTCAAAGAAACAGTAAGAACACTGCTGATCTTTACAGCACACGACATAAACAGTGCCATAATGTTCATGACATAATAAAGCATCAGATTTGAACATAAATAAGTTATAAGATTAAAGTATAAATGGTTCATGTCTTAAGTTTGTGTAGTGGATGTGAAGACATTTAAAACTCTACATGATACAGCTGCAGAAACAATTCAGAGAGCCTTTTTCTATTTGAATGTATTTGCAGAACATGAGACCTGGAGAAACAGGTGAAATAACACAAGAGATGCTCTGTGTTTTATCACAACTCAAATATATATATATATATGTGATAATCTGTATTTTGATGAGAGTTGTCATGCTGTCAGTCTTTCACATTACTGTTGGATGACTTTATGTCACTCCTGAAGGAAATTCAACAGACACTGGACTGAAATGAGCTCAATACATCTAGAATGCTGATTTGAAATGAACATTTGGAATGCTCGGTTCATATTTTCCACGGCTGTAAACGGTCTGAATGTGTGTTGATGTGTGTCAGGTCGATGGGTGATTTACGGGTGTCTGTGAACTCTCTGGTGCAGAATGGCGCTGTTCTTCCTCATGAAGATCTACAGAGAAACACTGAAACGCTGGCCAAACAGGTGAGGATAGATTATTGAGCAGAAGTTATCTCACGGATGAGTAGTGATGGAGAGTTTGTGATGTTTCTGATCCAGATAAAACACAACTCTGTGGTTGAGGACGTCATCGCTGCTCCAGGAATGATTTACTTCAGATTAAACAAACTGATGCTGGCACAGGTATAAACTCATCTCTCAATCACGATAGAGAAAGTGTTCAAGATAACATGTTCATACATCCGTCTGTTGTCTGAAGCCGCTCGTCCTCTGCTGGAGCGTGTGCAGACAGACAGACTAGATAGATGGCTGCTCCATCACCACACAAACATGTTGTAATGAAGTTCAGTGTGTTAACGGCCAGGTGAAAAATGGACCTACACGTGTAGAAACAATCATTTATCACTATTAATAATGAACTTCTTGTTAATAATCCTTATTAATATACAAATAGCAGAAATGAGATTTGTCTTGATTGTTTTTTTTTTCTCAATTTTGACTGTCACACTGTAGGGCACTTTAATGGTTTATTTGTCAATTACCTTAACAAAGATGAATACATAAACAACAACTTTTACTGCATTTGTTCATGTAATGGCTGCTTCTACATCTGCATTTGACTATTTCAAGTTGTGTAGCATAAATGTGCATTAGTATATATTTAGTGAAGTCACCTGAATGATCAAAACAGTGAGATCATTAACAGTCAAATGTTGATGTTAAGGGTGATATTAAAGGCGGGATGTCTGATTTCTCTTAGCATTTGTTCAAGTTCAAATCACCATAAAAGACACACCACTACCACCATCTTTCACTTCCGTCAGCGCTCGGCTCGACTAATGTGCATCCTGTGCACTGTGCACCTTGCTACTTTATTTAGGTTGTTTTGGTACTCGACCCGACTTCGTCCAAGCAAGAGTAAATTGGACACCCCACCATTAATAACTGATACTATTGTTGGGTTATTATTGATGATATTTCACATTCAGTGTGGTCTCTTCTTGTTGTGTTGACTCTGGACTTTGATAACAGAAGGTCCTGAAGCAGCTGCGGTCAGAGCCTGACACGTTTGGACTGAAGAGTGAACTTCTCACACATCTACACGGCAGCAGAACACTGGTGGAGTTCAGGTCATTTAATACTTCATATCATCACCTTTATCTTCTGATGCCAGAAAGATATGAGTGTGCATTGACCGAGTGGAGCTTACGTCAATGACGTGACATGACGAGCTGTGTTATGGATTTGTTTGGGTTTCAGTTCACCAAATGTTGCTAAGAAGTTTCACGCTGGACATCTGCGCTCCACGTTCATCGGTGAGATGTGAAATCTGCTGTTAAACAGTTTTCTTTTAGCCAAAGTGACATTCCAGGTTTACATTTATTGATCACGGCACAGTTCTCTACTAGTAATGCTGCAGGAGCACATGTCTATATGATATATTTCTGTTTGGTTTAGGAAACTTCATTGCCAATGTCAAGAAGGCTGTGGGGAAGGAGGTGATTCGAGTGAATTATTTGGGGGACTGGGGGATGCAGTTCGGTGAGTTCACTTTAAATAAATATTATTAACAATTATATATTAAAAAGTTAACAGAAATTTTTACAGTCAGTACTACTAATTTACATCCCATGAAAAAACATAAACTCACTGTTTAGTACTATGAATAGAAATGTCTGAATAAGAGACTTTTAAAACTGCACAGTGCTGTCAAACGATTCATCACATCCAAAATTAAAGTCTTTGTTTACATAATGAATGTGTGTGTAATTTTGTTTTTATATAAATGCACACATACATGTTTACATATTTAGGAAGTATTTAAATGTAGTCATTTACATTAACCAATAATTCAATGAAATAAACGTGATGTGATTGTGTTGGGTCTGGTCTGGCAGGTCTTTTGGGAGCAGGATTCGAGCGGTTTGGCTGTCAGCAGAAGTTGAGAGATCAGGCTCTTCAGCATCTCTTTGAGGTCAGCAGGTGTTCCTGTCACGCTGTCACACGTCTCTTCTCTCTTAACCTCTCGTCGTCTGTTCAGGTGTACGTTCAGGTGAACCGTGAGGCCGAACACGATGACAACGTGCGTGTGGCCGCCGCCGACTTCTTCAGACGCCTCGAGCAGAAGGAACATCTTGCTCTGTCGCTGTGGAAACAGTTGATGGAGATCACCGTGAAAGAATACAAACGCATCTATGATGCAAGTTTTCATTATATGTCATGATCTTCACATTTACATTGACAACATTATCAGTAAATCCAGACTCGCATCCTTTCAAAATTGTACCTTTAAGACGTCTCTATGTAAATGTGCTGCGTTGTGATTGGCTGCGTGTTTGTCTTCTCTCAGCGTTTAGGAGTTCACTTTGATCATTTCTCTGGAGAGTCGTTTTATCACAGTGAAACAAAGAATGTTCTGGAAGATCTGAAGTCCAGAGGCCTGTTAAAGACCACACAGTATGTCCGTCTCTGCTCATTGGCTGATGACAGAACGTGTGTGTGCGGGGCTTGACTGTGATTGGTTGATTTTCAGGAAGGGTACGACTGTGGTCGATCTGTCCGATGCAGGGGATTTGTCATCTTACGCCACGTTAGCACGCAGCGATGGGACGTCACTGTACATTACCAGGTGTGTAACACAGACGCACAAACACAGTGTCTAAAGAGGTGTGTTGTGCGCGTCTGTGATGTCATTTGTTTTGTATTGTCAGAGACATCGCAGCGGCGCTGGACAGACACCAGAGGTTTGGATTTGATGAGATGATTTATGTGGTGAGATTACATTATAAACACATTGTGTGTGTATGTGATGTTTGTGCGTGTGTGCACGCGTGTTTGTGTTTTAACGTGTGAGTGTGTTTTTGATTGTGTGCATGTTTGTTTGTGTATTTGTCTGCGTGTGTGTCTGTGAGTGTGTGCATGCGTGGGTGCTCGTCTGTGTGTGCATAAGAGGGTGTGCGTGTGTTTGTGTGCGTGTGTGTGTGCATGTGTTTGTGTGTACATTTGTTTGTGTTTGTGCGTTCATGTGTTTGTGTGCATGTGTGTGTGCATGTGTGTGTGTGCATGGGTGCATGTGTGTGTTTGAGTGTGTGCTATTGTTTTGACTCATCAACATGTTCCTCCTGAAGACAGATAAGAGTCAGAGCGTACACTTTCAACAACTCTTCCACATCCTGTCAGCCATGGGACACCAGTGGGCAAACAGGTACACACACACACACACACAATCCCTAAGCAAACATCTTCTGATAATATATGTGTGTCAGGTGTGTTCACGTGGCGTTCGGCCGTGTTCAGGGCATGAGCACACGGCGGGGTGATGTCATCTTCCTGGAGGATGTTCTGGATGAGGCTCGCAGCCGAATGCTCAACAACATGAGAGAGTCCAGAAGTGAGCCATGACACAAAACAACAACAAAACACCATCCTGCACATTCACACCAACATCAGTTTTGTTGTCATTACTGACAATCTTCTGTGTGTTTTAGCTTCAAAAGCTCTTGAGGATCCAGAAGAAACCGCAGAGAGAATTGGGATCAGTGCTGTTGTGATACAGGTACTCAAAAATCACACCCTTAACCACACACACACACAATCTGAAGCCTGATGAACTGGATTGGTCACATTGTGTGCCTGTAAAGCTCCATTTCATATTTATCCTTTCATTTCTCTTTAAAAAAACCTGCTCAGATTGTTTATCTTGTTTTCCAGCACAAATATATATATGTATTTATTTATATAGTTGTCAAATCATGATGAATTTACTTGAAGTGCAATGACTTGGCAGCCTAGAGTTTGTATTGTTTTCTAAAAACAATAAAAGTAATATTTCAAATAATATGTGGTATTGTGGATTAATGATATGTTTACAAAGACTTTTAAATAAGAAAGAGAAGAATATAATTTAAAGCTTTTGTGTTCTCTTGCAGTATGTTTGAAATGTATTTGTCTGTGTCTTCTCTCATTGTTTGTCTCCACCTTATCTCTTGCTGTCAAAACATGTCTGACTCATTATAATGACGTTTTTAACTCTTCTCTAAATACTTCTTTCAGGTTTGAAAAGAATGAAGAATTCATTTGCAATAACAGATAACTAACTGTAAATCATGTTTTTTATTGTGTATTCCAATTAATTCATTCACAAATGCTAAAACCATTAAAAAAACATGATTTTTGAAAATGAATCAAAATAGAAGTTATTTTCATTTCTCTTCTGAAATAAATGTGTCTTGATTTAGAAGGGTTGAGATATTTGTAGAGGAAAACAGGACACAAATACACTGTGTCATCTTTGTGTGATTGTGTGTTTGATCTTCTATTGGATGTGTTTGTGTTTGTGAGGATTTTAAAGGGCCTCTGATATCAGATTATAGATTTGAGTGGGATACAGCTCTTCAGGCTCAGGGTGACACAGGAGTTTTTCTGCAGTACACACACGCACGACTCAGCAGGTAACACACACACACACACCTGTGTAATGATGGTGTTTGTATTGACTGATCTCTATTGACGCTCTTCTGGTTTATTCAGTCAAGCTGTACATGAATAGATGTGACCTTTAACATGACATTTGCTAACATGATTTACTCGATACTCAAACCATCGAGCTCCAGATATCCACGAAAAGCCTTCAAACTCTTGTGTTCAACTCGCTCATGTCACGTGTGTCATGAGTCAAATTAAAAATAAAAATAAATACTAACCCTTTCTCTCAACAGCTAGTGGTCTAGTTTTAGTTGAAACTAGTAACTTTGTATTTGCACCTAATGTATTATGGCTCCTGTATGACATATTGCTTGTTGCTCCCTAACTCTATGTAAGTCGCTTTGGATAAAAGCGTCTGCTAAATGTAAATGTAAATGTGTGTGTGAATCAGTGTGTTTTGTCATCAGTCTGTTGAACAGATTTGGAGATGAGATGATGTGTGGTGACCTCTCACCTCTGACAGACAACAGAAGTGTTTCAATCCTCCAGCATCTGCTCAGGTGAAACACTCCTCACACATTCCTGACTGAAAGCTGAAAGAAAATATGATAGTGATAATACATGAAAAACCGGTTATTCGCTCTTTTCAAACAAAGGAATTATTATTATTAACAAGCATATCTGTTATTCAAGAACATTCACTTACATGTATTATTTCAAGTTGTTATTAAACATGAACTATTCTTTTATTAATCTTCCGTTTGTTATGTTGTTGTCATTGTCATCGTAAATATTTATGGATTTATTTTCTTATTATTGTTGGATTCACATTCTAATAATATTTTTTTTGTTGCTATTTCTATTTCATCATAAAAGCATGAATCTTTTTCTGGTTGTTGTTCAGATACGATGAGATTCTTCTTCAGTCGGCGACTGACCTGCAGCCCAGACACCTGGTGAACTTCCTCATGACTCTGTGGTACGCTCATCTCTGCTTCACTTCCTCATTCACATGTGTGTGTGTCTTCACGCCGCTCCGTCACACACACCGGTCAGCTTGTTTAGTGTTGTGTTGTTTGTTTGCAGTCATCTGGTGTCGTCCGCCCATCGAGAGCTGCCTGTGAAGGGAAGCTCACTGGAGGTGGCTCAGGTAAACGCTCACATGTAAGCGCTCTTCTCTACCGGCTCACGGTCACTCATTAAACACTTGTGTTCTCAGGCCAGACTCTGTCTGTTCAGCGCCGCCCGTTCACTTCTGGCCAATGGAATGAGGATTCTGGGGATCACGCCTGTGGACAAAATGTGATTTGTTTTCTGTCTTTTCCTTGGCTGAATCTAAATATAAAGATAATTGACGAGCAACATCATTGTGTTCTGAAATGATTTTACAAACACATCCTGTTTTTAACATCACATGACCAGCAGATCCTCACAACTCTTACAGTAGGCGTCACATCACATTGTGAGGATTTTGATCTGTCAATCAGTCTAGTTTGAGAAGCTTCTACAAAGTGACCGACTCAATTGAAACAAGAGACACAGGGTAAAATTTCTCCCATTTATTCACCGTCCTCACACCACAACACGTTATGCACTCAGTGTCTGTCTGCAGGATCCTTCACATGAAATCAAAATTCACATTTTGTCCATCAACATAATGTTTTCATAGTGTTTGTGGATTGAGACCCCACAGATCAGGTACATAACAGAAAAACTAAATATCACCTTACAGACCTTTCATACGACGCACACGCGCTTGTCCAGTGAACCCAGTTAACTTCCACTTTTTGTTTGGCTATTGTATTATATCTATTTTATTTATGTTAATATTTACTTGTATCATTATTTTACTGTATTATATTAAAATAAACGATTTGTCAAATTGGTCCTGTAGTTTTGATACACTTTTGATACAGTTTATCCATCCAACGCTTCATCTCAGTTTCTTTTGATTGTTATCAGTAATAATCTACAGGCACACTATTGTTTGTGAATGTGTACAAGAAGTTCAGTTGGGTCACAAAAGTGTTTGTCTTAATGCACGCAGAGTTCGTCCTCGTGAAAGAGGCGTGGCATAACCAGACACGTTCCACATTTATACTGCAGCGTTCACTCACAAATCAGACATTCATCATCTTCTGTATTCAATATTTGTAAAATTTTCTCAATGCGTCTCGTATGCACGTGTACATTCAGAGGACAGTTTTGGCATTAACAGTGTTGGATTCTTGTGATCTGGACATTATAACAACAAATAAAATAACCCTTAACCCGTCCATTTCCATAACACCAGGCCTTCCTTCAACAGAAGGGTTTCATTATGATTCAGTTCTCCTGTTAGCTGTCAGTCTTCATCTGCTGAAAACAGTCACGAGCGTCTCGCTGATCTCAGGTCAGACCGCTGAGCCTTTCTGTTTATTGACGTTATCAGCGCTGGATGTCGACGCTTTGCTGGTGTCTTGCTTTGGCAGTCCGTACAGGTAAATGGAAATGCACACCAGCATGGATCCGCTCATGAACGTGGTGGCTGCAGGGAACAGAAAACGATTCAAACTGAATCAAAAACAGTCAACTGTCTGGAATCACAATGAGAATGTGATCGTACAAGTCAGAAGATCGACTGAACGAAGGAACTCACTGATCTGCAGGCCGAACAGAGTCACAGACGCCACGGTGGACAGAACGATAGCGGCGGCCGCTGAAAATCCCTTCATGATGTTGTCTGTGTACTTCACCACCACAGACGTGTACAACCCTCCAACACTCGCCAGAACTACACACACACACACACACACACATTATTCCTGAACTTCATTAAACAGTGTTTGTAGATGAATTATGTCAACTCACAGATGACCAGGCAGACCCAGGGCGTGTATCCGTAAAATACTCCTTTCTCCATCACTTTGGCGCCGTCTGTCACGATGACACCTAGGAAGGTCACAGCTATACCCGACAGGTACATCTGGATGTTTCGCACCCACAGCGACGTGTCTGAGCTCTTCAGGACCTTCTCAAAGTACACACCTGAGCCAAAGAGAGAGTCTCTCGTGAGAAATCAACGTGAGCAGCACATGAGCGACGTCAGTGATGATGTCATACCTGCAAAGCCCGAGCACAGGACCGCCACCGCAATCGCCATGAAGCCCACCAACGGATTCTGCTCCATCTGTGTCACGGCAACATCACAAAAAATAAGCACACTTAAAGAAAGTTCAAGTACACTTTGGTGTAAGTATATTCATATCATTGAATTTGTTTATCTGTCTCATAAACCACTTTTTTGAAAATAAGAAGTATACTTCAGGTTCAGTACTTTTAAGTACACACTCTCAGTAACCCACTAGAGTAGTTTTCATCTTTATAGCTCCAGTGCTGTTTTATCAGCTCTGATTCTGATTGGTCCGTTACTCACATCACATGACTTTAAATCATTGGCGGTGTTTAAAGGAGGTCAGTGTTGTGATTGAGGGCAGGTGGATGTACCTGAACTTTAGTGGATTCTGGTGGTGTCCACTGCACCAGCGTCACCCCCCCGCAGAGCATGAACACAGAGAACCACTGCAGACGACTCAGAGAACGACTGAGCATGAGGACGGTACACAGAGCCGTACACGGGATCTTCAGCTGATACGTCACCTGACACACAGCAGCCAATCACATCCTCTCTCAGTAACACATACACATGCAGTTCTTACAACCTTTACTGAGACCAGACAAAGTTAAGAGTGCAACAAAAACATGGGACGGGATTTGATTTGGATTGGAATTGATTGACAGATGTCATCTGAAAAGAACCAAAGACTAAATAAATCTTGATTATTAGCATAGACAATAATAAAAGGGAGAAGGAATGATACGGCTTTAGTGAAGGAAGCCTCCCTCCGGCACAAACAGCCAATCATCAATCAGAAGAGCCTGATGATTCTGAAGGACAGAGCACGGTGTTTATTTACCTGTGTGCACACAACACCTCGAAAATGTGTTTGGAGCACAATTTGAGCTTAAAGGGATACTTTACCCAAAAATGACAATTCTTTCATCATTTAGTCACCCTGGAGTTGTTCAAAATGTGTAAAAATGTCTTTGTTCTGATGAACACAGAGAAAGAGATTTGGAAAACCTTGTTATAACCAGACAGATCTTGCCCCCCACAGTAGGAAAAAATACAGATTTTGGAACAACTCGATGGTGAGTAAATGATGACAGAGTTGTCCTTTTGGGATGAAGTATCCCTTTAAGAAACACATGATTGTACAGTTGTTGTCAGGTTTCATTATTGTTCAGAACTGTATCGTTTCATTGTGAATTCCTCCGTGGATTTCAATACCTGGTAGACCGCAGCGTCCAGATTGCTCAACGCCACGAAGGCCATGTTGTTCTGGATGGCGTAAACCACAGATGGGATGCTGAGCTTCAGCAGCTCCTTAGGACTTCCGAAGATGTGATGGACCAGAGCAGCCTTACACCTGCCGACATCACCCGTCTCCCTGCGTGAGACACCATCACCATGACAACTGGTCTGATGCCAGGACCTCAGTGAAACACAGCTCAGGTCTCACCTCACGAGCATGCCCAGACTGAGCACGAGTTTGATGATCTCAGCGATGCAGACTGCAGTGGTAGAGAAGTACAGCTCGGTTGAGATGGTTCTGGTGTATCGGAGAACCACTGTGTATGTGGCAGCGACCACAGTCATGACGACCAGACAGTAGATCTTAAACCAAACACTCACCGACTCTGAAACCACACGACAACAACCTGCTGTCAGTCACACAAACACTTCACGTGCGATATTATTCATCACATCAGGCGTGCTTTTATTCTGGAAAACCATGATTAGGTCAACTACGATCATTGCAATAAGACTGCGGATAGCGTGGCTATAGTAAACTCTAGTAACTAATGTATTTATTATCAGATCACTTACCGATCGCCATGGCTGTGTGTAAGTTTTATAATACTATCAATAAAAAAAAACAATAATACAAAAATGTGAGGAGTTATCTGTCGCTCGTTGCGACTGAGTTCATTTCTGCACCCAAAAGGAATGAAGATCCACAGCATCAAGCAAGATACACACACCACACACTTCCGGGTTTACACATGCGACGTCACCTTGTTTCAAAATAAAGGTCTATTGTTTCGAAATACCCGCACATTTTATTAAACCAATAAAGTAGAAAAATGGATCGACACATGAAGAACCAGGGCGAAAAACTCTTTATTATAAATCTACAAAAGCCACAAAAATACTCAAGTGCCGAGTATTTTTTCATTAAATAAAATATTTGTTATAGTATCAGAGAACAGTGTACATTCATGATTCCTTATTTAAAAATAAAAGCACACAACTAGACAGAGCCCATAGAAAAAAAGCCCACTTAGGAGATCTCTTCAATATCTCAAGTATCTGTTCTAGACATCAATGAGATTAAATTTTGAGCAAATGGAAACATTTCAGATATTTCCCCTTAAGAAAAAGAGTCAAATATGATAAAGGGTCTGTCATTGGAGTGTGAGAACAGATGTCAACAATGTGTCAAACTGAGCTCAGATTTATCAAGTCTGCAATCAAAAGTCAATATTATTGAAGATCTCAATATGACCTCAAATGTACCCAAATCCAGATTATATTACCTCTACAATCTATATTCATTTACACATCCACACTCTTCATGTGTTTCAACAATTACACTATATTATTTTTCTCTCTTTTTAAGTAATTTTAGACTGTGTGGATATATAAATGAAACACAATTAGAACTTCATCAGGTCTCCTGAGCTATGAAAGAGAAACATCTTTTCCAATACATATCAAAAAACATTAATCAAACTAAATGGTCACTTTGGCAGTTATAACTCTTTAAAAAAATAAGCATCTTTTGTCATACATTTATTTAGATAAGATGGTGTTTATTCTCTGTGTACATTGATCTGACGTCCTCTCAGGTGTTTTTTCTCTGTGTACATTAATCTGATGTCCTCTCAGGTGTTTATTCTCTGTATACATTAATCTGATGTCCTCTCAGGTGTTTATTCTCTGTGTACATTAATCTGATGTCCTCTCAGGTGTTTATTCTCTGTGTACATTGATCTGAAGTCCTCTCAGTTGTTTATTCTCTGTGTACATTAATCCGATGTCCTCTCAGGTGTTTATTCTCTGTGTACATTGATCTGAAGTCCTCTCAGGTGTTTATTCTCTGTGTACATTAATCTGATGTCCTCTCAGGTGTTTATTCTCTGTGTACATTGATCTGAAGTCCTCTCAGTTGTTTATTCTCTGTGTACATTAATCCGATGTCCTCTCAGGTGTTTATTCTCTGTGTACATTGATCTGAAGTCCTCTCAGGTGTTTATTCTCTGTGTACATTGATCTGATGTCCTTTCAGGTGTTTATTCTCTGTGTACATTGATCTGACGTCCTCTCAGGTGTTTGTTCTCTGTGTACATTGATCTGAAGTCCTCTCAGGTGTTTATTCTCTGTGTACATTGATCTGATTTCCTTTCAGGTGTTTATTCTCTGTGTACATTGATCTGACGTCCTCTCAGGTGTTTATTCTCTGTGTACATTGATCTGATGTCCTCTCAGGTGTTTGTTCTCTGTGTACATTGATCTGATGTCCTCTCAGGTGTTTATTCTCTGTGTACATTAATCTGATGTCCTCTCAGGTGTTTATTCTCTGTGTACATTAATCCGATGTCCTCTCAGGTGTTTATTCTCTGTGTACATTGATCTGAAGTCCTCTCAGGAGTTTATTCTCTGTGTACATTGATCTGATGTCCTTTCAGGTGTTTATTCTCTGTGTACATTGATCTGACGTCCTCTCAGTGTACATTGATCTGAAGTCCTCTCTGGTGTTTGTTCTCCGTGTACATTGATCTGAAGTCCAACTGGTGTTTGTTCACTGTTTACATTGATCTGACGTCCTCTCTGTGTACATTGATCTGAAGTCCTCTCTGGTGTTTATTCTCTGTGTACATTGATCTGAAGTCCTATCTGGTGTTTGTTCTCTGTGTTCATTGATCTGAAGTCCTCTCTGGTGTTTATTCTCTGTGTACATTGATCTGAAGTCCTATCTGGTGTTTGTTCTCCGTGTACATTGATCTGAAGTCCTCTCTGGTGTTTATTCTCTGTATACATTAATCTGACGTCCTCTCAGTTGTTTATTGTCCGTGTACATTGATCTGAAGTCCTCTCAGGTGTTTATTCTCTGTGTACATTGATCTGAAGTCATCTGAAGTCCTATCTGGTGTTTATTCTCTGTGAACATTAATCTGACGTCCTCTCATTTGTTTATTCTCCGTGTACATTGATCTGAAGTCCTATCTGGTGTTTGTTCTATGTGTTTATTGATCTGAAGTCCTCTCTGGTGTTTATTCTCTGTGTAGATTGATCTGATGTCCTCTCAGGTGTTTATTCTCTGTGTACATTGATCTGAAGTTCTCTCAGGTGTTTATTCTCTGTGTACATTAATCTGATGTCCTCTCAGGTGTTTATTCTCTGTGTACATTGATCTGATGTCCTCTCAGGTGTTTGTTCTCTGTGTACATTGATCTGATGTCCTCTCAGGTGTTTGTTCTCTGTGTACATTGATCTGATGTCCTCTCAGGTGTTTATTCTCTGTGTACATTAATCTGATGTCCTCTCAGGTGTTTATTCTCTGTGTACATTGATCTGAAGTTCTCTCAGGTGTTTATTCTCTGTGTACATTGATCTGATGTCCTCTAAGGTGTTCTGCTCGTGAGAAACTCTTCACACAGTGTGTACACTGGTAAGGTCTCTCACCGGTGTGTAAACGTACGTGTCTGCTCAGCTGTCCGCTGCGAGTGAAACTCTTATCACACTGAGCACAGTGGAAGGGTTTGTGTCCCGTGTGTAAGCGCGCATGACGCTGAAGTTCATCCACACTTTTGAAACTCTTCCCACACTGAGAACATTCATGAGGTTTTTCTCCAGAGTGAATTCTCCTGTGGATTTGAAGTCTTCCCGGCCGTATGAAGCCCTTCCCACATTGATCGCACACGTGCGGTCTGTCACCCGTGTGTACTCGCGTATGCTCGAGCAGACTCTCTTTTGTTCTGAATCTCATGGGACACTGGGAGCACGGGAAGGGTTTGTCTCCGCTGTGTATGAGCAAGTGTCGTGTTAACTGCGTTCTCAGACTGAAACTATTTCCACACTGTGAGCAGTAGTGGCACTTGATCGATCTCAATGACGTCCTACTGACCCTCTCTTCTTTCTGAAACATCAACTCTAGTGCTTCTATAAATACAAAAAAAATGCAAAAATGTAAATGCCACAAAAACTCTCATTCGTTTGAAACATATAAGAGTGCTTTCACTTTTGTTGGATCTCAGCAAGGGTGCAACAAACTTTACCTCTGACTTGACCCCTTTAAGAAGCACATGACTAATTGTGTTTATTAATCAAGTGTTTGATCCAGTCATATCTGTTGGATCTCATCATGCAACACATCTTTATATGTCTGACACTTACCTTCACTTTTCACTTCAAACGTTTCCAGAGGAGTGTTATCCTCATATTCTTCTTTTGATTGAATCATTGTGTCAACCATCTGTTTCACTGAAAAACACAAGAATATTCCATTTCAGACATTCCACCTCAGATAACATTACACACAATCAATATATTGAACATCAGTGTGTAATACTGGTGGATTTAAACACCTCTTCTATAAACAAGAATAAGGATTGATTAACTACCACAGAGGAGATGTGACTCTTGTTTTGTTGCTCAGTTCAGTTTCAATGTTGTAAAGCATAAATCTCAATAGTTACTTGCAGAGCATTGACTTAGTTTTCCTCGTAATATCGCCAGTATTACTGACAGTAGTGTTTAACTGTCATCATGAAATGACACATACTTGTACGACTGAAGTAACTGTTTTCCTGCATATTTTCTAGTCATCGTTGATCACGTGACTATGTTCGCTCGTGTCCGTTAATGACGGAGAAGTGCGATTGCGTCAACGTGCGACAATTATTAACATGCGAAACTTTATTTTTGTTCTTGTTTCTTACCGTGATCTGAGCGACTCTCATCCGATGTGTCGCACCCTGATGACGACGAATATAAAACCCCAGATGCGTTTGACGTCACGCAACACTTGTCTATAACTTCTTCAGTCATTTGGTGGAAAAAAATTCACACATTTGGCGACGTAGAATTATTAATTGTGTGTACATTTGATATTGATATTTGATATTTAAAACTATAAAACAAGAATGACACAGACAAAGAAGTGCAGTTCCATCAGATTCTTTTAAATTGATATTAGATCTCTCTCAAATAAAGCACTTTTTGTCAACGATATGATAACCGATCATAAATAGACATGCTCTGTTTGACAGAAACATGGCTAAAGCCAGATGATTATATTACTCTAAATGAATCCGTTCCTCAAGATTATTACTATAAACACGAGCCTCGCCTAAAAGGTAGAGGAGGAGGTGTTGCTGCACTTTACAATAATTATTTTATCATCTCTCAGAAGTCTAATTTTAAATACAATTCTTTTGAAGTCATGGTACTTCACGTATCGACACCTAATACTAAGGACAAAACATTTTTAAATTTTATTCTAGCTATTGTAAATAGGCCTCCAGGGCACCACACAGATTTTATTAAAGATTTTGGTGGGTTCTTATCAGAACTAGTACTGGCCGCAGATAGAGTCCTTGTCGTCGGTGACTTTAACATCCATGTAGATAATAATACAGATGCCTTGGGCATGGCTTTCAAAGACACTCTTAACTCCATGGGCGTTAGTCAACATGTGTCAGGACCCACTCACCTTCGTAATCATACTTTAGATTTAATACTTTCTTATGGTATAAATGTGGACGATGTTAAAATCGTTCAGCAGAGTGAAGACATTTCGGATCATTGTCTGATATTATGTTTGTTTCAATGGCCTACGGCTGCAAATCAAACTCCTTGTTACAAATATGGTAGAACGATTACTTCAACTACCAAAGATGCGTTTCTCGATAATCTGCCTGAATTGTCTAAAATATCTAGCATGTGTAAAAACGTTGACGATTTTGACATTACTATTGAAAATTTTAACTCTACCTTCTCGGAAATATTAGACATAGTTGCTCCTCTGCGTTTAAAGTAGTGGTGGGCCGTTAACGCAGTGAGACTCTTATCGCGCGATAAAGAAAATGTCGCCGTTAATCTATTCTCAAAGTCGGGTTGGGAGCTGGGTCTATACTACGCAAGCTATGATGACTTTCACCTTGATATTTTAGCGCGGATGTATACCAGCTTAACTGCACTGTACGGGGCGAGAACGAGATTTTATAACTCGAGTGATTCGCGTCATTCGCGGAAGCAGAAGCCGCCTCATCATCTCATAACCAGGGCTTCATTCGCGCGATTCGCGCAGCAAGTAAGTCTATCGCGTCTTTGCATTGATCTAACATGTAAATCACTCGCGTTTGGTCTGAACACAACATAACGTTACTGTGAAATGACCACATCAAACGTGACGTGCTAACATGGATGCAGCTATGAAGCCGCCGGGTTTGCTTCAGGTAATATTCATTTTAAGAAGCTTCCCAATGGAAACATCGACAAGACTAAGATTGTTTGCACCTTGTGCAATGCGGAATTGGTTTAAAAAAAAAAACTTTCTCTCAACAGGTAGTGGTCTAGCTTTAGTTGAAACCAGTAACTTTGTATTGAGATCTAATGTATTATGGCTCCTGTATGACATATCGCTTGTTGCTCCCTCACTCTTTGTAAGTCGCTTTGGATAAAAGCGTCTGCTAATAATGTAAATGTACTGTAGGAGCTCTTCCAGTCTCAAGTACCACCTAAACGCAAATCATCCCTTAGCTAATGCGGAAGTAAACACAAGTTCATCTTATTGAACATAATTTAATTTTCATCACCAATTATCATAGTAGAACAACTTTCTCAAGCAGTTTGAGATGCATGCCCCTGGTCTAATGTGCCACATGGCTTGAGAAACCAGTTCTCAAAGACTTACTTTTAGTCATTATTTGGGTAGCACACATATTCTGAATGCCTTCGGCAGAATTCAAATGAGCCATTTTAATCTAGATTAATCTAGATTAATTCCAAGATTAATCTAGATTAAAAAAATTAATCTATGCCCACCACTAGTTTAAAGAAAATTAAAAATAGCAGCCCAACACCGTGGTATAATGAACACACTCAGACTCTAAAGAAAGCGTCCCAGAAAATGGAGCGCAACTTTAAGAAAACTAATTTAGAGGTATTTCGTATAGCATGGAAGGATAGTACTCGAAAATACAGGGATGCCATAAAAATGTCTAGATCAGCCTACTTTTCATCACTAATAGAGGTAAACCATCACAACCCTAGGTTTTTATTTAACACCGTGGCTAAATTAACAAAAAATAAGTTGTCAGCGACGTCAGATTCTGATTATCAGCATAACAGTGATGAATTTATGAACTACTTCACTAGTAAAATCCAAGATATAAGAGAAAAAATTATAACAATGCAACCTGTAGTGAAACCCGCTGAACAAACTACCTACAGCACCCCTAAGGAGAAATTGCAATTATTTTCTAGTAGATCACGATGAACTGTCTAAAATCATTAGATCATCTAAATCCACAACATGCATGCTAGACCCTATACCTACAAAACTACTGAAAGAAATGCTCCCAGAAATTATAGATCCTCTTCTTAGTATTATTAACTCATCTCTGACATTAGGAGATGTGCCTAAAGCATTTAAGGTGGCTGTTATAAGGCCCCTTGTCAAAAAACCAAACTCGACCCTAAAAAACTAGGGAATTACAGGCCTATATCGAATTTACCTTTTATATCTAAAGTTCTGGAAAAAGTAGTTTCAACACAATTATGCTCCTTCCTCCAAAGGAATGACATTAATGATGAATTCCAGTCTGGATTTCGAGCATGTCACAGTACAGAGACTGCTTTGATCAGAGTTACAAATGATCTGCTTTTAGCATCTGACCGTGGCTGTATTTCATTATTGGTGCTGCTAGACCTCAGTGCTGCATTTGACACCATTGACCACAGCATACTTCTACATAGACTCGAAAATTACGTCGACATTAACAGAATAACATTGAAATGGTTTAAGTCTTATTTTCCGACCATTTTCAATTTGTAGCAATAAACAATGAGGTGTCCCGCAAATCGCAAGTCCAGTACGGTGTGCCACAGGGCTCAGTCTTGGGGCCTCTGCTCTTCGCATTATACATGCTACCTCTAGGAGATATAATAAAGCGACACGGAATTAGCTTTCACTGTTATGCTGATGATACTCAACTTTATATTTCCTCGAAGCCTCATGAAACCCAGCAGTTTCATCGAATAAAGGAATGCATAGTTGACTTAAAAATGTGGATGAGTAACAATTTTTTACTAATGAACTCTGACAAAACAGAAGTGTTACTTACTGGACCAAAAAACTGCTATACGTAACAACCAAGAATACTGCTTAACGATTGATGGATGCTCCATAAAATCCTCTTCGTCAGCTGAGAATCTTGCCGTTGTATTCGATAGTCACTCTATGACAAAACTCTGTCATTTGAAAGCCATGTCGCCAACACCTGTAAAACTGCATTTTTCCATCTTAAGAATATATCTAAACTACGTCATATGCTGTCACTGTCAGATGCAGAGAAATTAATTCATGCATTCATGACATCAAGACTGGATTATTGTAATGCACTTCTAGGTGGATGCCCTGCAGGCCTGTTACAAAAACTCCAACTTATTCAAAACGCGGCAGCTCGAGTTCTTACACGTACTAAAAAGTATGAGCATATAATCCCGATTCTGTCAACCTTGCACTGGTTACCTATAAAGCATTGCATTAACTTTAAGATCTTGCTTATTACCTATAAAGCCCTACATGGTCTAGCGCTGCAGTATTTGAACGAACTTCTATTGTATTACAGACCTCCACGTACATTACGCTCTCAGGCGTCCTGTCAGTTGGTAATACCTAGAATTTCAAAATCAAGTGCAGGTGGTTGATCCTTTTCTTATCTAGCGCCTAAACTTTGGAATATTCTTCCCTGCACGGTTCGGGAGGCAGACACACTCTGTCAGTTTAAGTCTAGACTAAAGACGCATCTTTTTAATCTTGCATACACTACACCTCCATAATATTAATCCTCAGAGGGTTTAGGCTGGATTATTTAGATCAACCGGAACCAGGAACACATCCAACAACAAATGATGTACTTGTTGCATCAAAGAGTGCAGAACAGTACTCTACTCTCAGCCAGTCTTGTCTCTTTGTTCCAAGGTTACTGCAGGATGCAGTTCATGCCCAGACATGATGGCAGAGCTGAGAATAGGAAGCGGTGACCTGACAAGAGCTAAGAGGATAGAGCTGGATAAAGGACGCGACAACTTTGATTTTCCTACAACATTTCAAATGCTATTAGATTGTTAATGATAATCTTAAATCTACCATTTACCTTATTAAGCTGATTTTTTATTTAGCCTTGTTGTGCAAGCACTGTTGAGCTTGTGCAGAGGCTGCAGCTTTTGCCAGAGGGGAACTGGAATCCCCTGGTTGGGTCTGTGTTCTCCTGAGGTTTTTTTTTCTCAATTGGAGTTTTGGGTTCCTCGCCAACGTTTGCATATTGTTTTGCACTATCTGCCTGGCCGGGGGGGCTGCTTTAGAATTCAGAAATTAGACATAATTAATATTGCATATAAGAATTTATAGTCTGTTTAATATTTGACCTGTGGTTCTTTCTCCTTTATCGCCAATGTGTGCTTTCACTGTGTGTGTGTGCCAGTGTGTTTGTGTGTGCGTCTGTGTCAATGTGTGTATGTATGTTTGCATATTGTGTGTGTGGAGCATTTCTATGTCTGTCTTTTGTTGTTTTTCTCCTTTTTCTTGTTTTTACAGGTACATGCCTTTAGTTTTTTTACTTGTATTCAATGTGTCTCATGTACAGCTGCTTTGTAACACTGAAAATTGTAAGAAGGGCTTTAGAAATAAAGTTGAGTTGAGTTGAGAGTTGAAATTAAGTTTCTTGAGTAAAGGTCCAATACTTATATTCATAAAAGAGGAAGTAAGATGTGTAATGGAAAAATACCAGATCTCTATTAATATTATTATCAAAAGGCAGCACGAGGTTAGTTCCTGGTTCTTAGAACATTAGAACTTTCTGGAAGATTCTGTTAGCTTGGACATCACTTAAACTCAAGTAAGATTAGACATAATTCCTGAACAATAATCATTGAAATACATTTCACATAATATGTGGGACGCAGGCAAAACCCAAATTGTCAGACATCCATCTGGAGAGCTCTAAGAAATGGATTTAATTTTGAAACGATTCAATGTAAATTTTGTCATTTATTTCCTGAAAATACAGAGCATATTTTATATCCTTGCAAGTATTCTAGTGCTTCATGGGAGGTGTTCTGTCCTTTTTAGATATTAAGTATAGAAACTATAAACGATGTGGTCAAAAAAAAGTTGAATTAATAATTGACTTTTGTTGCCTAAACATTTAATCACAAATGTAGGTTTTTTTAAACCACCCCCCGTTAGTAGTATTTGAAAATAATTTAAGACAATACCAAAAAACTCAGTCTAAAACAAAGAATGAAAAGCTGGAATCCTATTAGATCTATTTGTGAAATATAATATTTTATGGTATTTTCCCTTGTGCATGATCTGAATTTAATAATGTGTATATATATTTATTTATTTTAATTTATTTTGTATGATTATTTTTTGTTCGTGTTACGTTTTTTCCTTAATATTTTTTGTCTGAGCGCCTTCTAAATTGATATTTTTGAATGTAAATTGTATGCCAACTTGTTTTGTAAATTTGTAGAATTCTGTTATATTTCAATAAAAATACTGCCCTGCCCACACAGGGGCATTCAAGACAACTCCTTGGACATTGGAACTTCGCTGGACATCCAACCCCTGAATATTTGTGTAACCACATAATTGCATTTTGTGATATTCACATACTTCAGTTTAAAAATAGTTCAATATTTTTAACCATCCATATTATTAAAAATAGATCATACGTTTGGGAAAAAATGTAATGATCAATTATATTTAACAAATAGGATTATAGCTTTTTTAAATCTTAATTATTTTTTTAGGTATTTTTTTTATAAAAACATTTTTTTTGTTTTCATACTAAGAATTATTGTAGTGATAATGCATTAAGTATACATTCAAAAAAGTGTTTTGTCTCTTAATTTAGTAATGTCATTCACTCCTAAAGCTGTTAGAAGGTCTATTGAAAGTTTAAGGAAAAAGTGCTTGTGTTGTGATATATAAAAAAGGTTTCACAGAGCAGGCTTAGCTTAAGACAGGTCGATGCCTATAGTTACATTTACATTTAGGCATAAGTTTTCAAATGTTTTTCATTTCATATAGAAAAACTGATATGGGAAACAAGTATATCTTTCATACCTACAAAAACAGAGGTCCTAAATGTCTTCTAAATCAAAATCCTCTCAAATTTGTTGTTGTGAGATTTTTGGAAAAGGCCAAATGCAGATGGAATATTCTAATTCTACACAAATCCCTTTCTGCTTATAATTGTGAGGTTATGTCTAACCGAAGCGATCATTCTCAAGCAACACAAACATCAATGACTTTAAAACCTTTGTTTATTGTTGAGCATGTGTGCAGTTATGAGTCAAAGGCAACGGTCAGAATGATTTTATTTGGTTCTGTTTGCAGTGTGTCAGGCATCATAGATCATTCATCCATAGTTCTAGTTAAATCAACTTTCATCATATTTGTTTCTTGTCCTCTCAGTCCAGACAGATAGACCTGTGGTTTTGGTAAGTTACTCTCTCCGTCTCGTTTGGTCTGACTGCCGGCGTCTTTGGGAAGGAACGTCTGCGTGCTGTTTTGTCGTCTCATGTGACTCATATCTGTCTGCATTGAGCGTGTCACTTTCTCTCTCAGATTAGCCTAAGAAACAGCGCTGTGGTTTCATTACGTGATCTTTAGCCGTTGAACTTCACTCTTCTGTGTTCACTCACCAGTTTAATGGCTTTTCTCCTCAGTTCCCACTCGTTCCACTCGTAGGATTTCACGATGTTGGTCTCCAGCGGGTGAATCTCAGTTTGTGTGCTGCTGTCACTTTTAGAGATGGCCTTCACCAGCAGATTCTGTCCCGACTGCATCTGAGACATGAACAAAATGTATTACAGTGAATTATATAAGACCCACCCAGTGTAGGGTAAGTTACTCTAAAAAAGCAATGAATTACTAGTTACATATTCAATAGAGTCATTAAATTACTTTAAATATGACTCTCTTTAAAAAGTATTTTATGACTTATTTCTAATGACTTTCTACATCAACCTCCATCAGTTCAGTGATTCAAGAATAGACATGAAACGACTCTTTTAATTCATTCAAATAAATCATATAAACTACATAAATTATTCTTATTAACTGACCAAAGTATACAAATGTGAGGATACATTACAGCATATGTTATAAAGTTAGACTTTGAATTTTGATGACAATTCTGTATCCACACAAACTGCAGCTCATGGGAAGAGGAAGAAAGTGTAGGAGAGGTTTCTGTGATGGGTGACTGAAGCAGGAGGAGTAGAGAAGCTAGATCACAGTAAGGCGTGTGGTTTACAGCGGTACCTCAGCGTAAGGTGTTACACAGGAAAACTCCTGATGCAGATGAAGCAGTTGTATGAGCTCAGCCGATGTCTTCGCCATCTCTGCCACAGCTGTTATATATTCATCTGCTCTAGACGCGAACTCATACGCGGCGCTTCTGGAGCTGAAGGCGTAAAACTTCTCTCGGTGCTTCAGAACACCCATGTGTGGATTACCTGAGGAGGAAAGCGTTCTGTTTGAGTAGACAGTTAAAGAGACAGAGCATGAAAGCATTAGTGTGTGTACCTGGCACCATCAGACCCTTCTTCTGCACGAGCGTCCAGCCACAAACACCTTTATACTGAAGAGGAACCTCCTCAAAGTTCACTGCCGTCTCTGGAAACATCCACTGACAGCCGCTCATGTCCGACGTCATCACAACACGTTCTCCTGAGAGCACCACCAATCATCTTGTTTAATGTCACAGATCCTAACGTCTTAATTCTTGAGTGAAGGTGAGTGAATACCTGCAGTCACAGAACATCTCTCCATGTCTGATCGCACCTGCTCTCCCTCCAGCAGACGCTCCAGCTGATCTGGGTTCAGCAGAGACCGAGCCGACACAAAACCTCTCAGACCGGACGCCGTGTTAGTGAGCATGCTCAGCAACATCATCTCTCCCTCAAGCCCCGCCCACAGTCTAGCCAACGCTGTGAAATGAGGCTAACACGTGACACAAATAAACAAAACAGATCTTTTCTCTTAAATGTATAAATTAATTTTACATTTGAATCATTTACATCAAGTAATTTAGCAGACGCTTTTATCCAAAGCAACTTACAATGGAAGCAATCGGAACAACATAAGGACAACAAAAAGCATAAGTGCAATAACAAAACTCATATAGCCCAACACAAAAGACAGACATTTTTCTTTAAGAGTAGAAAAGAGATAGAAGTCAGAACTGATGGATCAGGTGTTGACGGAAGAGATGTGTTTTCAGACGATTCTTACAGATGACTACAGAATTTGCTGATCTGGTGGAACATTGTAAATCTGGTGATTTATGGGTCAAAACGAAAGTTTAAAAGTAAAAGATCCTCAAGGTTCTATCTATTTATACATGTGTATGCAAACTGAATGTGCAACAGACGCCACAAACAAAACCACAGATCAGAGATCTCTTCAACCTCTCCATTAGTCCATCTAGACATCAATGACACGAAATCTTCTGATTTGAACTTAAACTTTTGTCAGCAAATCACATGAAACCCAGGTTCTTTTATGGGGTTTTTATTGTGTTAATTCAACACAACCAAACTGCAGTTTGATTGAAAAAATGCACAATAAAAAACTTCATTTATTGGTTTCATCTAATTGAAACTTGTTTTCACCATTTGTTTACGGTAAGCTTTTTCAACTATATTTAGGCAAAGATGTTTGATTCCAACCAACAGAAATGTGTGAATAATTGGACTAGAGTAAGTTCTGGGAGAACATACAAACACTTGAGATGTGGGCACAGCAGACATGGAGTGCACCGCGTCCTGCACGAGCTTCATTCTGGACGTCAGGTCGGACTGGAGACGCGTCACCTCTCTCGCGCACAGAATCATGTCCGCCTGATGGAAACATGTCATCACAGCAGCTCTTCAGAACAGCTCGTGAGGTGATGACGTGCAGAACTCACCAGTATGATCTTGAGGAAGGCCTCGTGTTGTCGTGTGTTATAAAGAGAGTGCTTGAGCACATGTGGTTGGAGGGGGCCGTCTGTGTCCTGCTCCACGATCTTCTCCAGCAGGGCTGTGTACTGCCACGCCAGACGCTGACACGCGCTCAGTTCTCTCTCCACATCTGCCACGGCTGCGGGCAGCGTCTCGTTCAGCACGGCCGGCACTGCACATGAACACACGCTGCACATCAGTGCTGTTGGTCATACGTGATCAAAGGGTTAAAGACCAGTGGCGTCACCGTTGCGTATGGCCTCTCCTCCTCTGCTGTTGTTCTTGTTGAAGAGTCGTATGCCGCTCACGATCAGCGTCAGCTCCTGCAGCTGCTCTTCTTTGTCTTGTTTCAGTAGAGACATGAAGGTGCTGAGCTCCGACTGTGGAAACACACTCTGAAGAGCGGCTGCAACACAACACAACACTTCTCTAGAGCGTGTAAGTCTTCTGCATTTCACTTTTCATATGAATGAATGATCGTGTTTTTATCTGCAGGAAATTGAAACGGGACCAACTGGTCGACATATGAAAAATCAATGTGGGAAGTCAGATTTATTTGTCTTTTACATTACTGTGAGGTGACTTTATACCATCTAGCACACATATGTCTGGACAACGTTCTCTAAAGATCTGGAAAACATCTGCTACTCATCTAAGAGCAGTTTCACGTCCATTACATATCATAAACATCTTACAGATGTCTTATAGATGTGTGAACGATATCTGACAGCAGACGTCTCAGAAGAGCAAACTATGTATACAGATGTCTGCCAGATGAATTGTGCTATCAGGGATGTTATTTCTGTTGAAATTGAAAATGGACACAATACATACAGACATCATGATCTTAATGTTCGTTTTGCGGCTAAAATTGAGCCTTTTAAAAGTCGTATTGTCTGTTTAATGGATGTGCTGATGGTGTTTCACCGGTGGTCTCTCTGACGGTGTTGATGTCTGTGTTTGAGCCCAGGTTGGAGCGCTGTATGATGTAACTGGCTATCTTTGAGTAGAGGTGGTGCAGCTCTTCTCTGCTCCTGGCTCTGGTGTCTGTGACGTCTCTGCTCAGCGACTGCACACGTGACTGCTGGATCTTCTGCTGGACATCTGCAAACTCACCTGTCACACCACAAACACACACACTCAACACAACACACTCATACACTGTGTGTGTATATGTGCACCTGGTTAACCCTACGGTATGGGGACAATATCCCAAATCCTTGTCGTACGTGTGTGTGTGTGTTAAGCAGTACATTAACCAAGCAAATGCATAGGGCCCGCAAGTTTGGAGGCTCCCTAGTGGCCACCAGCGGTTACATCATGTGATGATTGCTTTTGACGGAATGTGACTTCACCAAAGTGTAGAAAGCACTGAAATCTTGGGGGTTCTTTAATTGAATTAATTGCTATAACATTTAGTTGATATGTGTTCATGCTATTTAGTTAAAATAATTACTTAAAACTAAAATCATATTTCATTTTAAATGATCACAATTTTTTCAGGTATTGACGTGCATTTCAAATATTTGATTCCAAAACAAAGAATGTTTATTCTTACACCAAACAATAAACACTTGTGTGTGCTGTTATGCGGTTCAAAGTCAAATAAATCCAGGTTATATGTCTCATTGATTACATGTACTCAATATTTCTGTTGTGCAATTCAAAGAAATAAATGTACCATTTACATTTATTCATTTGGCAGACGCTTTAAGTCAAAGCAACTTACAAGTAGGGTACAGTATCACTGCAGAGCAAACAGGGGTAAGGTGTCTTGCTCAAGGGCACTTCGGTCATATCCTGGTGGCACTGAGATTGAACCAGCGACCTTCTGGCTACGAGTCCAACTCTCTAACCACTAGACCGCAACTGACCTGCATGTGTGGGGCCCCGGGTCTTGACTTTGTTTAGGGCCCCCAACATGATAAACACGCCCCTGGAGTGAATAACACGTCATGTACTCACGTCGACATGTGTAGTTCATGTCAAAATAAACCTGCATCTGAATGGTGTTTAGAGTGGGACTGTCCTCATCCATCAGTCTGTCCACACAAATCTCAACAAACAAACACAAGCACAAATCACTTCACTTACAATCCTCATCTCATGATCTACTGCAGTAGTCTGAATGATTGCCAGATTTATTAACCATGTAATGTAAGTAAGGAAATCAACCACGCGATTGTATTTATCATGTAAAATAAGAAATACATTCAGGTTTACCTCTATGAGTTTCTTTACATCTTGCTTGGTGAGAGTTCTGTCCACATTAAAATGATTCCTGGGGTCCAAAACAACAGCTTTCACCTGAAACAAGTTCAGTAATATTGTAGCAAGATTAATAATCGTAATATTTAGGACAGTTGCTCTTTTATTTCACTCACCATGAAAGCGATGAGGGTTTCAGACAGAGTTGTTCCTCTGCTCGAACATGTTTGCGCGATTTCACGGATAATGTTTCTTATAACACTTTCAGCATGAGAACGCGACATTTTACTCTGAAATATCAAGATATGTTAAAACTGAACCGCGCGCTGGTGTTATGACATGTTGCCATAGAGATCAGATGCTTTTATCTGTTGTTCTAACACGCGCCGCAAGAGGGCGCAGCTGCAACGTCAACACAATTAACGTCGGTGTGAATTTCTTTTAAACTTCTTTTTTTATATTCGTATGTATTTTACCATCGCCCGGTGTGTTGTATGTTAGAAAAGTACAGAGACAAAGCAACTTCCTGTGATCTGTTCAGAACTTCCTGTCTTTTTACGGTTCATCTGATAGGGTTTCAGACCTGTGATTAGCATTTGTACTATTTACAAATGAAGAATTCAACAACAGAATTCAGTGACACGAAATACAACAAAAAGGTCCAGAACTGCTCAGTAAAGAAGATGTAATTTGACACAACAGAGAGAGAATCGTGCAGTCTGTCGCAAAGGAAGCGCAAACAGGACCTCTAGCGGCCACAAGCGGAAGCGCTGAAGCAGTGCAGCAGATCTCTGCTCAAATCATCACGGAATGATATTCATGCACTGTCTCTCAAACACAGCGGTTTAATGTTTTATTTAACATTTTAAATCTTTCAAAGTTAATGATTGAATAATGTATAGAGTCGCACTTATTGTGGAATATTATTAAACTTTTAGGAACAAAGTGACACAATTTATCTGAACCCGTCCAATCATTCAGTAGTTCTGTCCTTGTGTTCTGTAGTTTCCACATCAAACTACAATCAAAACAATTCCACTCAAATCAATATTTCATTATTATATATTTATTAAAAATCTTCTCAGAAAGTAAACCCAAGACATGATTATCATGTATAATGAAAATAACTGATGATTAGAATAACAACTGTCCCTAATCTGTCATCAGTCTTCAGCCTATAGTTCAGTTAAAGAATAAAATAACTGTAGTTATAAAACATGTCATATTACACATGTGAAGCTTTAAAAACAATTATCTAATCAGTTATATCTCACTGCAAATAGTAGTTATTTCATATAAATGTAAACACATTTATACTATTTCTATAAAAAATATACGTTATGCCACTTTCTTTTCTAAAACAGAAAATTGATTTCTTTCTGTTCTGCACACAATATACATTCATATTAAAAAATGTTTAAACAGTCTTGAAATAGCAACATATTCAATAAAGTGTCAGAAGTGTTCAATATTTAGAGTAGATATGTTCAGAGTGAACTCACTATATGTGCTGCACACGTTCTACATATATTTACTAGAGTAAGTGAGATATTCCTGGATAAACCTTTTTATACTGAGGTCGACTATTATGTCATAAGCTTAGAAATACAAACCATGAGAATTCATGTATGACATGATATTTCAGGTAGAGTCCAGACAGAGATGTTGTTAAGTGCACTGCATTGTGGGATTCTGTGTGCAGTATCCATACAGGTCGGGCTATACTGGAGGATGAGTAGTATAGAATCTTAAAAATAAACTTAAACGGCCTTTCTCTTTAAAGAAAACTGAACACGGTTCATACATACATACATTCACATATAATAGAAGCAGGCCGACTCCTTCATTTCAGCTTGTGTCATCTCTGTAAAGATCAATAATAAGTGTTAAGTGTTTGGGCTTCATGTCGTCTGTAACATACAGTACATGTTGAGTTTATTCCGCGTTGGTATGGATTATAAGACCCCAGGTTCTCTCCATCTTGGTGAAGTCGTCCTCGTGCTCTGAGCTCTCCTCTGAACACTGTCTCAGGATCACTTGAGGCAGAAGCATCACTTCATCCGGCTCTGTTTCAGTGTCCGTCTGCTCGCTGTCCTCCACATCTAAAGGACTCACCAGAGGAATCTTCAGTTCACACATGTCTGGACTCCAGTCCAAAAATATCTGCGTTTCTTCTTCATTCTCCTCATCATCCGGCTGTCTGGGTTCTGTCATGTTGACCTGTGACCTGTACAGGCTCATATCTGTCACAGCTGCAGCCCGCAGTACGATGCCGTAATCTTCAGGTTCTTCATGCTGATGCTCCTGCGGCCACGAGCTGTCCGTCCCTGAGGATTCATTCTGAAAGTCCGCCGCAACACCTGCAGAAGCACCAGGCACCGGCACCTGCGGCTGTGTGTAACTCCGGGGTCCTGCGGCTGGAGGCGGTGCACACTGTGCTCTGACCACTGGTGAGACGGGCGGCAGCAGATGCAGAGGAGAGAAGAGTTTGGGTTCCTCTATAACTATATTGGTCACATTCAGAATGATTGTTTGGGGTCCTTCGGGTTGAACAGTGTGATGCTTTTCAGTAACATGATCCATATTCTAGAGCAGACAAAAGCATTCATCTTTAGATTCTTACTGTGTGTTATTGGAATCCAACATATACATGAAACATCACTTGCTTTCATAACACTGAATCTTGTGATGAGCAGAAACAAATGCCAGTGTGTGTGTGTGGTCATCTCACCGTGCTCTTGGGCTGGGTTTGTTTGTGATCTGTGATGTAGCAGTGGACGAGACCCCCGAGAACAGCGAGCACACACAGACAGAGAGCGGAGGGCAACACACCACCCAGCATAGCAGCCAACATCTGATCTTTAAACACATCTACATGAAAAAGAAAAATCATCATCAATCTTGTCTAAAGAGTGTGACAATAAAATCCAACATAACGCACACACAGACACACATGTATGTTTTATTATCCATAGTCTATAGGTGTAATGAGTTGTTTACTTTACTAACTGTATATTTATCCACTAACCCAGTGGTTGTCAAACTTTTTTACTTAAGTACACCTTTTAATGATTTTTTCAAGCCAAGTACCCCTTGACCAGACCGCAACATTTTTCATTTAAATACAGTGAAATGAGAGTCAGACAGTTATTATATCTGATGCCCCCAAGCAGGTTTATTGCTTATAAATATTTCTGTATGTTGCTTTACGCAACTATGTAAATATCTTAAGTATTAGGCATAACAGTTAAAGGTAAATCAGTGCTTTTCTGTTCAGGATTTTTTTTGACATTTAACCGCAATCTCTCCTAACCTGCATTATTTCGCACCCAGACATTGCTCCTGAATCCGGGTCCGGGTCTCAAAAAATAACTCTTATAAATTGAAATGCGTTTTAAATATATGAATTATTTTTTATGCATATTTGTGTAGTCCTACTTTCATATAACAATACTATTATCATAGTTCAGGGGTTTTCAACTGGTTCTGTGCCAGGGACCACCATTCTGAATAACAAGTAATCGGCGGCCCACTATTGTGTGTGTGTATGTACGTATATGACGTTGGGGACGCAAAACACAATGTTGGCAAAGCATAAGATAGACCTGATAGGTGCAAAGGTAGCCTATCCTGTGTCAGTTTGAATCTCAACTCAAACTCAAATTATTTTAAATATCTTCATTAAATTTAGTATTCACACCAATGCGCAAATATTCTGGAAATGTTTGGAAAAATAAATTATGGAAAAGTGATTTTAATAGTGAAATTATGTAGGCTGGAATGCAGGTCATGGACCACATGCAATGCCGCCGCGGACCACCAGGGGGCCGCGGACCACCGGTTGAAAACCCCTGTCATAGTTTATTGACTGATTTTCATTATTTATTCCTAAATTTTTGTTTCTCTCACGTACCCCCTGCAGTACCCCTGCAGTACCCCTGAGGGTACGCGTACCCCCATTTGGGAACCACTGCCCTAACCCAACCCCTAAACCAAAAGATCATACAAAACATTTTGCATTTTTAGATTTTCAAAATTATCGTTCTGTACAATTTATAATCTTTTGTGCCTGTGGAGTCCCCATGAGTTGGTGTGCATTCAGGTTTAGGTCCCAACTAACATAGAAAATCCAGGTCCATACACACAAAGGTCTGACGTGTACAAATGTAACAGGAACGAACTGCTCCAAGCGGGCCTCAAACCGGGTCGGTCTCGTATGGGAGTCGGGCACTCTATCGAGGAGTCTAAAGACCGCAGTCACTATTGTCAGTCGCTAGAGTGTCCTTGAGGCCGGGGAGTAAGGTTTACATACTGCACAGCTCTTCACTAGCTTGCCTCTGTTACACAAAGGAGGAAGTCCAGCTCAGATCGCGCTGGGAAAACACCCGAGCTAGAGCAAAACCTAATGATAGCACACAGTGATAAGGAGGAGTGTTAAAACATACCAAAGGTTCTCACAACTCCTCTTGTTAGTTTAGAGGTGAAAAGAAGGAAACCAGTCCTGTCAATCAAACACTCCTCAAACCTGTTTACATTCATTCAATGTGAAAGTAAAAGACTTCAGAAAACATGAGCACCTTTAGGCGTCTCTGCACATTTGCGCAGGCTGGGTGTGCTGGCCAAAGGAAGAGTCTGAGACTGAGCAGACACCACCACACAGACGCGTGTGGAGAAGTCTAGAGGACCCTGTGTCAACGAAGACGTCTCCAGAAGGAAGGATTGCTGGCAGAAGAAGAAGAAGAAAAGATTTGCATTAGCAGGGGCTTATCTGTGTTATATATGTACAGAGTTCAATTACATATATACACTGTATTTATGAAGAGTTTGTTTCCAAAATGAGATAAATCACGTTTTTTATGATGTTATCATGTTTTTATTGTGTTAGTCAGCTGTATTTGTTGAGTAATTATGGCTTAAATCAAAACAAATCAACTGCAGTTTGATTGAAATTAATTGGAATGCAAAATACAAAAACAATTGTAAAGTTATCAGACATAGTTATGTCATTTTGGAAATAAACTCTTCATGTGTTAAATCATGTGCTAAGAGTTAAATCTGTAGAGTTCCACCTCTAGAGTCATTGGTATAGAGTTGTCTATTGAATTCTATGTACAGTACAGAGTTAATCTGTGGAGTTCTATGTAAAGTGAAATACAGAGTGAATGAAGCACTGACCATGTGCTCTCTTTTGCTGCTGTACACAGAAACGTTGTAGATCATGAGTGGGATGATTTTCCAGAGGGATTTTTCTTTCTTTGACTTCTTAGTTTTCCACCTGAAGGGACCTTTCATTGTGATGTTTATGTAGTTCTGCACCACCGTCCGTCCACCAGCGGTGGTCCAAGAGTGGCTGTATGAAAGCAGAGAGAATCTGTTAATCATTACTGAGCATCAATGTTGTGTTTGATCTGTGCCTGCATGCGTTTACTCACTTTTATTACTCTAATCATGTGTCCAAGTTAAACAAGAATTACCATAAAGTACACAAAACAAACATATAATATGCAGCTGTGGACA
>CM017910.1:20608925-20933881 GCA_008369825.1 Triplophysa tibetana | reverse complement strand
GTTCTAAATGGTTATCAGCATATATAAAAGATACATTGTGTTATTTTTTTAATTAAATAAGAAAATTTTTTTTTATATACCTTTAAAACTTTCATATGTAGATGACTTCTCTTACGATTGGTTAACAAGTTATTTTGACCTCTTAGGAGGTTTTGATCAATGCAGAATAAAAAGGATGTGGCAGTGTGTCGTGACGTCTCTTTGCTCGTGTTTCTTATCTGCAGAGCTCAGCTGGAGGGTGAGAAGAGAAGGACGAGAGGCCATCGAGAGAGAGAAAGAGCAGATGGAGAGAGAGAAACAGGATCTGATGATGAGACTTTACCAGTTTGAGGAAAAGACCAAAAAAGCAGAAAAAGGTAAGATCCCGTTTTTTAGTCTGCACGTCTTTATAGATCAAACTGAGTGACATTGAAAGAACTATGATAAATACAATTATCTTGCATTAGCATTATATTAAAGATTTTACTGTGATTTATTTATGAGATTATAATTTACTAGGGGTGTTGCAAAATACTGTTTTCAAGATTCAATACAAACCGTGATATTGGGATCACAGCATGATATAAACAAAACTTTCAATAGCGTTTTTCTTTTTCAAACCTTCTGTATGAATTAAACTGTATTTAAATGTCAAGTTAAAATTAAGAAATTAATAAAAATCATCAAACAAAACCTTAAAATAGAAATGTATATGTAGAAAAGCACACAAAAAACATAAAACAGGTCACATTGGCAGCTTAACCAATAGGGATACTACACATGTCAGATATTAACCCTGTAATTCACAAACACAGTTCAAATTAGTGGTGGGCATAGATTAATTTTTTAATCTAGATTAATCTAGATTGGCTCATTTGAATTCTGCCGAAGGCATTCAGAATATGTGTGTTACCCAAAAAATGACTAAAAGTAAGTCTTTGAGAACGGGTTTCTCAAGCCAGGTGGCGCATTAGACCAGGGGCTCATCTCCTGTTTCCAAAATGCATCACAAACTGCTTGAGAAAGCTGTTCTACTATGATAATTTATGATGACAATTAAATTATGTTCAATAAGATTTACTTGTGTTTACTTCCGCATTAGCTAAGGGATGCTTTGCGTTTAGGTGGTACTTGAGACTGGAAGAACCCCTACAGTACATTTACATTTAGTCATTTAGCAGACGCTTTTATCCAAAGCGACTTACAAGAGTTGAGGAGCAACAAGCGATATGTCATACAGGAGCCATAATACATTAGGTGCCAATACAAAGTTACTGGTTTCAATTAAAGCTAGACCTGTTGAGAGAAGTTTTTTTTTTTAAAACCAACTGTATGTAAACCAATTCCGTACAGTAAACCATTCCACATTGAACAAAGTGAAAACAACTTAGTCTTGTCGAGGTTTCCATTGTGAAGCTTCTTAAAAAAATTTTCCCTGAAGCAAACCCGGCGGCTTCATAGCTGCATCCATGTTAGCACGTCACGTTTGATGTGGTCATTTCACAGTAACGTTATATTGTGTTCAGACCAAACGCGAATGGCGCGTCAAGCGCGAGTGATTTACATGTTAAGTCAATGCAAAGACGCGATTGACCTACTTGCGGCGCGAATCGTGCGAATGAAGCCCTGGTTCTGAGATGATGAGGCGGCGCGAATGACGCGAATGAAGCCCTGGTTCTGAGATGATGGGGTGGCGCGAATGACGCGGATCACGCGAGTTGAAGACTCTCGTTCTCGCCCCCTACAGTGCAATTAATCTAGTATATACATCCGCGCTAAAATATCAAGGTGAAAGTCATCATAGCTTGTGTAGTATAGACCCAGCTCCCAACCCAACTTTGAGAATGGATTAACGGCGACATTTTTTTTATCGCGCGATAACAGTCTCACGTTAACGCAGCACGTTAACGGCCCACCACTAGTTCAATACTTGATTATTTTTTTTGCTCTCAAAAATTTCAGTTTTGATCTGGATTAAATAACGTTCCTTTATTATAAGATCATTACATATGGTCATTCATGCTAGAATCCTCAGACCAAGACTTTTAAATGTCATTTTGGGATGGGGTTCATGCGGAGACATCACTTCCTCTGTTCTACCAGATGAGGCCCACAAGATGTTTGCAGTTGAAAGTAAAGGTGTGGATGTGTGTTTCAGACTTGCAGGAACAGACGCATAGAGCCATGCAGCTGGAGAACGAACGGAGACATGCGGAGGAAGAGGCCATCAAACTGGAGGCCGAGAGACAGGCCGCCCTGCTCGCCAAAGAAGAACTGGCCCGACATGCTCAGGACCAGATGAAGGGTCAAGAACAGCTTGTGAGAATTCAACACTCCTCCACGGAATTTCCCAGTATTGCAAAAAGTCATCATTCTTTTCATTGACAATCATGTTTGTTTTCCGTGTCTCAGGCCGCTGAGGCTGGCAGAACACACAGCTCGCATCGCTCTTCTGGAGGAATCCAAAAACCGCAAGGAGCAGGAGGCGATGACGTGGCAGCACAGAGTAAGATCATACATGTTTTAGAGTGACTTGTTATGGGCGCTGTACATGCCATATTTGAGTTCTTCAATGCTTGGATTGGTGACTGATAGTGACCGCCGGTCTGTGATCCTTCAGGCGCAGGAGGCCCAGGAAGACCTCATTAAGACCCGCGAGGAGCTTCACATGGTGATGACGGCACCGCCTCCCCCTCCGCCACCTCCCGCATACGACAACTACGTCAACGACATGGAGGACGGGGAGGAGAGCACCAGCACTTACAGCGCAGAACTGCAGAGCGAAGGATTCAATGACCACCGTTACGAAGAACAGCGAATCACGGAGGCGGCCAAAAACGAACGAGTCCAGAAGCAGCTGATGGTGAGAGGGAAACACATTTATGTCTTACATTTCTTCATTCAGTTCCAGCCTCATTTAATTGAGAAACATGCATCTGAGCTCCTGGTTTTCTTATGCAAATAACAGCGTGGTGCATTGAAGAAGTGCTGGAACTAAACTCGGCGTGATCTGGATTATTATCCGGATGTACGCCATCTAGTGGTAAAAATAAAAGTGCTAAAAAGGTTCTTCACAGCGATGCCATGGAGTCTTTTATCGCCACAAAGAACCTTTTGTAAAACAGAAATGTTCTTGAGATGTTAAAGACTCTTTATGGAACCAAAAGATTATTTTTTTAAGAGTGCAGGAAGAGTTAAAAATCCAGTTTTGAAATAAAGCGGCATCTAGTGGTGAGGTTGGGAATTGCAACCAACGGCTCACTTCACCCCACCCGTTTGAAGCACCGCGTAGGCTGACACAGGACTAAGATGTCGTCATGTTTTCATTTCTTTGCTGAAGGAGATAACATATTAACAAAAACGTGCTCTGTAGAGTAGTTTGTCCCTTTAGGGCTACTGTAGAAACAACATGGTGAATTCCATGCAAGTGGACCTGAGATGTATGTAGATAGAAATAGCTCAATCTAAGGTAGTAAAAACATAACGTGAGGTCTTCATACACATCTGAAGACATAGTTATACAAATAATAGTGAATTTCTGTAAATGGATCCTTCAATTCAATCCTTCTTGGTTCGAGGAGTAGGGTTATGTTTTTAGTACTGATCTCATAGTTCTTACAGAAACAACAAGGGGACGGTAATCCAACAACCTATCCTGTTGGATAATCACATTGTCTTACTCGCACAAAGATTACCGTCCTGCTGCCCACAAATCCTTGTTGGTCCTGGGGAACATCTTAACCAATCAGGTTTCAGGATTAGGATTTGAGCTAGACGTTCTTATCAACCTGTCATTTCCATCTGCATTTACCAGTAGATAGTTCCTTGTGGTTTGTGTTGTAATTCAAACTCAAGGTCTTGTTCGACGTTAAATATAGATTCCACTGTGATAACCTGATTTTCTTTTCCAGGCTCTGACCTCAGAGTTGGAGGAGGCTCGCGATCACACCAAGAAGACGACGAACGACCTCCTGCACACGGAGAACGTCCGCGCCGGCCGAGACAAATACAAAACTCTCCGGCAGATCCGCCAGGGCAACACGAAACAGAGAATCGACGAGTTCGAGGCCTTATAAGAGGACGGGCTTTCTGTCCTTGAGTCTGAGTGGTGAATGCAAAAGGCGTAATCTGCGTTAGACAACACACACGTTGTACAAAAAACCACAAGTTTATTTTCATACGAGAGCACTCCTTCAACGTGCACAAAGAACTTAAACATTTTAGACTTTTCCAATAATGCACAGGAAATATTGTCATTATATACACTTTACAGTAAGGTTGCATACATTAATGTTGATTTATTTCACAGCGTTTATTTCGATTCATTTATTAATATCGCTTCATGAGCATACAAATGGGAATGTTTGTGTAAGTTGAAGCTGTCATCAACCAAGATGAATAAATGCTGTGAAAAGATCATTCGGTTCATTGTTAGGTCATGTTTTCTACGGTACGGTTACAAACACAACCTTACTGTAAAGTGGTCCACCGTTGGGTTTATTCACAGGCTGTGCTGAAATAAATCTTCTGAAGCGAATGATTTGTAAACGTGCCAACAATGCCTCCCCTTTTTGGTAATAACTGGATCGTTTGTCATTCGATGATCTGAGCAAATTCTAGTTTTATCCAGTTAAGGGTTGTAATTTCTTTTTGTTTGTTTGTTTTGTTGATCCACTCAGCGCAGGGTTAGGCAGTATAATCTCAACTCTTTTATGTATTGACTTATATTAAAACTTTCATTCATGTTGAATATGACTTTTGCCAGGCAATTTATTATAGTGTTTATTTATTCAGTTTTTGGGATATTTAAGAGGTTTTTTTTTGGCTTCCCTACTAATAACAGTACAGGTTTATATTTCTTGGTTCTGTACTGACCACCTAATGATGATTAATATTCTTAAAACTACTACTAGACTATTTGTTTAAAAGATTAGTAAATTATAATTTTTTTCATACATATACAGTATATGGACTGTTGCATGTAAAATCATTAGAAATGACTAAATTCAGATTTATAAATATTCAGATTTAGTCCTGATCATCTCCATAAGGATCTGACATAAATTAAGACGAGCGTATCTTTATATTTTAATGAAACCTGAAAATTAAACAAATGGACACTTTTGACGGTACAGGCATTCAGTGGTTGACATAGAAAAGAGAAAATGTCATTTATTGTTACGGTGTTTGTGTGCTCCCACTTAGAAAAAAAGAAAAATGTTGTTGCGAAAACTTTATTGTTGCTGTTACATGTTTGTTTCCTCCATATGAAAAAAATCACTGTTTTTCCCTATTGAAATCAATTTTACACTTGTGAGCTGCTTAGGAAATATTTTTATAAGTCTCAAGGATTCATTCATTCATAAGCCTTTCACACTACTTTTTGCCTAACTGTGGGTTGAGTAACATTTGACTCTTGTCATCTTAAGGGCCGCTTTTAACCCTGGGACGTGAAGCCCAACTGTGGTGCCAAAGGTGTAAAATACAGTGTGAGTTACTAACCCAACGTGTGTAAAACATGCTAACCCGGGGTCAAGAGTGAACAATCTCAAGTGTGGGCAAAGCCCGTGAGAATGTATATTAAGAACAGTAGCAATGATGGAGGCTCACATCTGCAGGATTAATTTATTTTCCCCCTGAGAAAAGGTGTTTATTATTAGAAATAAAGATTAATGAAGACCAGATCCGAGTGAATTTCTTTATTTACAAATACTGTACAACAATTAAATAAACAATAAGTTATGTGATTTTTTAAAAAAGGATGTCATTAAAAATAAAAGAATTGTTTGAATGATAAAACGGGCATCAGGATATTATTGAGAATTTTTAAACGCATCTGTATCTGAGACTTTGGGCTCTTATGTTATGATGCCTCTGCATGCAGCGGAAGATTGTAGTCATTCCACACGCCTGGCATCTGGTGCAGCCGTTGCCATGACGATCCTGATGAAATACACGGAGTGACATCATGAGACTACAATAGATGCATCATAGACTTGTGTCATACTGTAGAAATGAGTGAGACTGACCTGCACACAGTTGTGCTGATTTCAGTAAACGCTTGCCGTGCCTCAAGCTGCCTTTCTCCCACAGACTGAACAGTAACGTGGCCTGCTGGAGATCTTGAGGCGTCAGTCTGCTGAAGTTCATCTGCAGGGTAACGGCTGTCTTCTTTAGTGCTGGAGATCTCTGGACAAGCACTCTGTCTCCAGAAAGACAAAGGATTCTGGGAACAAAAATGATTAATAGTAAATATCAATTGATATAATAAATATACATCATAATTAGGAATATAATTGGATAAATAAAAGCATAAGAAGCTGCTTATAGATATTGGCTCGGACACATCCAGCTGATGTTTACTCACCCCTCAATGTAAGCAGTTTTTGACATGGATTGCAGCTTTGAAACATCACAGATGAGAACGATGAGCTGCCCGTGTGTTCCCATTAAACTGCCTGTGTAGATGAAATAAAAGCCTTTTCATTTTTAAATCATGATTGTTTTATAGTTTTTTACATTGATTTAAACTAGCATTTAGACGATTTGGATGACATGAGTTTCATAACATTTGGCAACAGGTGGGGAACTATGGCGTAAAATGACCGCTTTTAACTGACTTTATTAGTAATTCACTGTAAAAAAAATTGTTCAACTTCAGGTAAAAAGTTACCTGAATGCCTTAAAGTCGTTTGTTACTACTGTTTTAACGCATTTCTGTGTGAAATGGAATTTCTAATGAAAAACAGGGGGCGTGGCTTTCGCCTTTGCTCTGCGATTTGATTCGATGAATAAAGACAGCTTTTTAATTATTAA
The DNA here is from genome assembly GCA_008369825.1 of Triplophysa tibetana. Lineage (NCBI taxonomy): Eukaryota > Metazoa > Chordata > Actinopteri > Cypriniformes > Nemacheilidae > Triplophysa > Triplophysa tibetana. The sequence continues at coordinate 20,927,086 of CM017910.1, read as the reverse complement.
ATGGTACTGGCAGCAGACTGACTGTTGAAGGGGAGGAGTTGACGGACACTCAAGCCGTCTAATATACCTCCTTTAAGACGGATAGTCATTAAAGGAAGTGCATTTTAAAATTTTAACTGAAGATTATGAGGGCACACGAATTTTAAAAAGGAAATGTCCCACATGGATAAACTATTTACAATAAACGCTGAGAAAATTGGTATTGTAATTTTTTGTTTCACAGGGACTTTAACATTTTGAGTTAATTCAACTGAATCAACTCAAGAAGTTTAGTGAACTCAACAAGAAATTATTTAAGAAAACTAATATTTTTAAGTTGAATTAACTTCAAGTTTTAAGGTAACGATTTTTAAGTTGAACCAAAACAATTTTAATATTTTTTTTAAAGTGTTGTCATCTTTTACCTGGGGATTTATTTTCTCATTATTAATACTTAATTTAAAAAAATAAGAATTACATTGACAATTAAATGTTGTATTTAAAATCACTGATTTGTCAACTTGTTCTCTCAGGACAAACACAGTCATTTATATTTCTGAGTTGACTGTAAATGACAGAGTCTGCATGCTAAATAAAGTGTGTGTGTCATACCATCAGTATGTGGGTCAGTCTGCGGCAGGAACTTGACTTTAAGTATCAGCTCTGATGTGTAGAGATCGACATCACCTCCCAGTGGATGATCCTGCTATTACACAACAAACAACAAGTCCTGTCATTTCATTCTGCTCTATTCACACAATGAAATAAATATATTCATGCATTAACCATTTAAGTGACAGGTGACATATTTTGAATTGTGATGCCCAATTTTTAAAAGTTATGAAAATAATAATTATGAATTGTATTATTATTAAGATATCCACTTCCCATATGGCTGTTTGCTGAACAAAAATTACTTAATAGCCACATGGTTATACAGCACCACACAGACCAATGTCATAAAAACTGTAACACTTGCATTTGATAGTGTCTTTGTTATGTGCATTTCCTAGTAATAACTGTAAACTATTAAAAAAATACATGCAACTAAATCAAACAACCCTGTAAATAAGTACATGTTGTTAACAAATTAACCAAACAAAAAAAAATGTTTTATATTACATTAAAATAAACAATTACGAAAGCAATCCGCTGTCATGTGTTTCTATCGGTGTGTTATTTTTGATAGGATCTATTGACAGAAATACACACAACTATGTGTTCAGAGGTGAGATGCATTCTCAATCTCACCGCTAGATGTCGCTAAATTTCATACGCCCTTTAAATGATATACATGTACTGTATTAGTTCAGAAAAATGATTTCAATCAGAACAATGTCCAATTTATCCTATGAAGAAGACTTCATGTCATTCAAATTACATCTGATCTCAAAAACGGGTCTAAATGTGTGAACGTGAGTTCAGTTGTACCTTTGGAGTGAGTGTGTACCAGACAGAGTTCAGATGATCTGTGTTCTCCAGACGGATAAACGTCTCACCCAGAAACACTTTCTTCTTGAGTCCTCTGGTGTGCCAAAGTGAGATGTGAAGAACGCTGGTGACCAGCTGCTCACGAGTAACAACACACTGCGAAGCAAACACAAGCCGACATTCACATCAAAAGATGTGCCTTTGCTTGTAACTTTGTATAATATTATTATATTATATTATTGTTATATGATATCCTTTGTTGTGCACAAGATTTGTCGGTGACCTTTTGTTCACTTTCATTGTGAGCGCTCACCGTGAATGTTTCGTCGTAAACTGGGTTATTTCCTGTCTTGACTGTCGTTTTCATATTTTGAGTCAGATTTTTCTTCGGGAGCAAGCAGATGTTCACATACCTGTGTGCGAATGACAAAAGCGTGTAAATTAAGTCTGTTTAATGTCTTCTTGTAATATTTTTCTGCACTTTACTCAAAACAACTTACGGATGACACTTCCTCTTTTTCATATCTCCATACATCAGATTTTTGCAGGCTTTGACAGTTATCTCCAAACAGGACGTCTTGTAACCGATGGCAACGTGTATTTCTCCAGACACACTACTTGTGTTTTCAAAAGTCCCAAAATCCATACTCGTGCTGCTGTTGCTCTCCTGCACAAAACATATTTTGGAATCGATTAATACAGTATTTATTTCTATACATATGCATAATGAGATGCCTCTGCATGTGTTATTTTATAACCGCAGTGTCTTATCAGACAGATGACATGCAAACATCTGCAGAACTTGCTTTCTGTTTCCTGAAAGAAGTGCGTTCGGTTATCAGATGAAAGAAATGATGAGTAAACATGAATACCTGCTGCTCATCGCTGTATTCAGATGTGTGTGACACATTGTCATCTGTAAGGCTCGCTGACCCGCTCTGATCTGTGCCGCTGGACATCTTCTGGGACAGGTTGGGTAAACTTGGAACTTTGCACAGCTGGAATGAAGAAGAAATGGGTTAAAACATCAGTTATAGATAGCTTGAGGTTTGGCAGACCATTGTTTTAACACCATCAGAAATGTCTACATACTAGTTACTCGTGGTTTTGCTACAGTGATCATACTTCTAGCAAAGCCACACTTCTGCAAATTTTAATATAAAAAAACGTTTCGGATGTCAAATCATCCAAAAGAGATGAAGTCTAATGCTGTATTTCCTTGTTAAACCTAAACTATTGTTTATTCATTCAACCATTTATCTCCATTCAAACATCAAGAGAATTGAAGGTCAACAACCTTGTTAAACATCATCACATGGATCCATCACGGCAGCTCATAACACACATATACACAACGTCAAGGGCAAACCGGGTTTATGTGTAACCTGGTGTGTTTTTATCAAATGATTTTAGGTCGACTTCAGTTTTTATTTATCATCCCTGTATTCATTCATTATTATTGTTTATAAATCAGTCCTGTTTATAGACGGCTTCATCGGACGCACGCACGCCTGACTCGCAGTTAACTTACGCTTTGTGTTTGGGATGTGTCTTATAATGTAACCCTTTTTGGTTTATTTAATTTATGTTGATATTAGTTTGTAGTAATATTTTATTGTACAATAATTGTATTAAATTAATGATTTGTTGTGTGTTCATTTTATTAACAATTTGTTGAATGGGGGTAGTGGTTGAGATTGGTACCGCAGTCTAAATAAAAACATTTAGAGAGATAAGTTAAGCCTAGTAACGGATGTTCTTCTCGGGTTCTTTTGCTTGTTATGAGAATAAATCGACAGGTACTGTTGATGTGTGCCGGAAGTTAACTGCAGCCCACGAAGGTGTGTAATGTTTGTTTATGTTGTTGCTTTGAAACCGTCTTTTAGCTGAGGTTATATGTATATTTATAAAGTCTACGCAGAAGATTTACGAAACCTGTATATAGATTCATATCATTTAAATTTCATTGAACATTTGACTTCATTGGGTCAGAACTATAGTCACAGATGAAAATGGTTTTGCTCACAAGACGTGAGTAAAAGTTACACTATTGAACAAGTAACTTTTGAATGAAAGAAACAGTCCGCTCTTACATCACAAGCTTTATCGATGGCGCCCTCCGATTGGCTCTTCCAGCCGGGGTTTCGCGCCACTGCATGAACCACAGCCAGGTTACCTGCCCCCATACTCAAATCATTCTGAGATTTGGAGAGTTCTAGAATCAATCACACACAATCAGATTTTGTGGAACATGACAGGAATGGCATAAATATATTCTTAATATGTGACGGAGAGCAAATGGAAACGTTTGCTTCAGTCTCATTTGTGTCTCACATATTTCTCCTGAGAAAAAGAATCAGAAATGTCACAAATGTGTCGGTCATAGAGTTTCAGAGGAGATGTCAAACTGAACTCAGATTTGTTAAGTCAATATTAAAAGTCAATATTATGGAGGATCTCGAAATGAACTCAAACATTTCTATTTGAATTTACTTAAATCCAGATTATTTGACCTCAACAAACTACTTTCATTCCACACATTTTAAGATATTTTAGGAGAGACCCTGAGCCATAAAAAAACATTTTAAAGAAAGAATATTTTATAATGTACTGTACACCATCTTTGGCTGAAATAATCCATATCCTAGTTGCAATGCTGTTACTGAAGATGTGACAGTATAAGGAGCAGGTTTAGGAGTTGATTGATATGTAAAAAAGTCTTGTAAAATGTTTGTAAAAAGTTTTGAGATATAAAAATCTCAAAAGTCATCTGTTTTTTAGGGTTTACACAGATATCGCAGCAAGTTTTCTTACTTTTTATGTGAGTGCTGACAGACGCCATCAGGTTTCCCATTGATTTAGTAAAGGGCTTGGATGTTTTGTGATCCTAGAAATACACAAATGCACAAATATTAGTTGACGTGACTACAAAAAAGAAGAACAAACAAATGATAATTGTGTTATTTACCTCCAGTCTGTGAAATGAGTTTCTCACAGGAGCTTCATAAAAGGGGGGAGGAGTTGGAGGCACAACTCTTATGCAACTAAAACATTAAAAATATGACAACCGGTTAAAGATTGCAACACGAGCATTCATCAAAGCAAGTTTATTTAACGTCAAAGTAGAAATAAAATAGAAATGAATATCATGCGGTCACCTGAACTGTTGATAAGACTGTAGTAGTTTGTCTCCGGTGGTCTCGTGTCTGTTTTCTAAAACAATACAGCAAACAGTTCAACATCAGCAACACACACACAGTACAGTACAGAAAAAGTGTCGTTCATGTAATGTAATTCATATTTCATTTATGAAAAAATCTGTACTACCTTCAGGGTATTTCTTCGCTTGCTGTTCCATAAACCATTCACCAGATTTGATCTTAAATTCCCTACAGAAATCATATTTCATGAATAATTATTATAAAAACCGAAACGCATTGCGTCCGTAATTCAGGTTCAGAAATGAAAGGGTTTTGTGTTTACCTGTATGCGTGACACACGGTGCACTTCCAGTCCTGCGCTGACCGGACGACCCGACACTTGTCGCAGATGCGGTGACTGCATCCACAGCACACAGATCCACAGTCCCAAAACTGTCCTAAAACCCGCTGACATCTCGCACACGACCTCTGACCGTACGGCCGAGCGAAGCTCCTGGTGCCCTGCCCACAGACGTTGTGCAGTTCTGTTTTTAACCTCCTAAAAGGCATATGGCAAATCACATGAAGGAAGTTTGAATGGATTCAAGGATTTGGTTTTAATGGAAACCGTTATGGTCTCTCTGTCTTGGGTTCTGTTTGTGGGATGTTATCTGGTGGATGGAAACCAATAGGGCTCCAATAATCTTACTGAAATAAGACCAAACCCTGAAAAAGTTTACCCTGCTGAAAAAAACATAGAAACCTTCACACAGATTCTAAGGGTTTGCATTGGTGTGATAGTATCCATCACACCAGTAGACACCATTATAGTTTTCATTAAATCCCTTCAAAACTATTTTAACTTCTTCAATAGTTTCTATCTTTTTTAGCAGGGCCAGCTGATGGTTTATAATGGTTTGTAACGGAAACCATTAGAGTTTTGTCCGAGCAGAATGAAGTTCATATTTGTACCTGATTCTCTCGGCTTCAATGGATCTCAGCGCTTTATCTCTTCTCAGAACCTCCAGAACACTTTCCCTCTCCAGAGCCTGAAATAACTCCAGATCTGTGGTCCAGAAGCGTTGTTCTAACCTCATTTTGTCTCCAGGCTCAGAAGGTCCAGCTCTGCTATGAAAAATCATGAAACAACTGATGTAAAACAACACTTGATGCGATGGAGACGGTAAGCAGAACAAGAGTTTGAAATGATGCTGGCTGTCTGAATGACTACACGAAGAAGCGGTGGTTAAACTGAGTCAATGAAATAGAGAGACTGTCAGTTCCCACGTTTCACTTTTGATCATTTACGTGAAGTCTCTGTGGGGTTTTGAGGGAAACCACAAGGTCCGGACGTGACAGATCATGTGAGGGGCTTCTAAAAGATCACCTTCCAGGAAACACATACTGTATGATGCACGCAACCGAGAACGCTTCACACAGATCAAACTCAGTAAATTTAGATGTTCTTCTTACGTTTTGACCTTCTTTAGCATATTTGAGATATGCATGTGATCGAGATGCATGTGCACGACTTCTAACAAACATTTGAATTTTAAAGTCAAACACAGAAAAGATGAAACTGTACTATTTATAATGACATTTCCTGGTAAGAAAATGCAAACACACAATCAGATCATTGCAAAGATATATAACTATGATAAATCACACATAATTAAAGTTGAAACTCATACTTCTCATCCAGTTTGACGTGACAGCTCAGAGATACAATCACAACCCTGTTTAAAGAGACACGTCGAATCAGTTCCTTCCTGAAGAGATGAGTATGACACCAGCCCTGTTATACTGAAACTAGCACAAACCACCAGCCGGTCTGGGGTCCCGATGAACCCGAGGGGTCCTGTGACATGTTTCACTGCTGGAAAATGGAAATAAAAACTCATTTTTTAGAAATACATTTGTCATTACTGTTACATCTTTATGAAGTTTTTGAAAACTTCCTGCTTGTTGGGTAAACTTGTGGGTTGATTTGATAACTACGGATACTTTAAAACAAAACAATTCAAGAAATATGATTTTACTTAAATACTATTATTAACCGATTTTTTTCTGTCCCTGCTAAGAAAAATAATAGGAACCCTGTCAAAAACCCTTTAAAATGTATTTGATTTAATGCTTACAGTGGGAATTGGTTTTACTGTAATTGTGTCTATAACGGATACATGGATGCAAAATTTCGATTATTCAGAGTGATATCTGTCTATACCAATTCTGTTGATTGAATGAATATTTCTTAACATATAACGACAGTCAATATTGAACATCAAACTGGAGATGTTTCTGAACACTTTTCTATATACAGAGCACAAATTCATTGAATTATTCTGTCCTCTTTTTTGATTGACATGATATATCTTCCCAGATCATCGGCTGTTTTTAAACTGTTGGGCAATAGGGTGAAAAAATGCTTTTATCGGCCGATACAGATTATTGGCAGATATATCGGCGCATCTTTTATCAAGGTTTGCAGACAAAACCAAAGCACAGGCAGACAAATGGTACACAAAAGCTTAATTTAAACAAAACAAAAACCCACAATGGGGAAAACACGATGAACAAAACAAGTATCAAAACTAAAACTTCCTCAAGGGGATTAAAAAAAGGTCAAGGGTAAATGTAAATGATGATCCAATAAACGTAGGAAACAGGGTAATGCAACAGGTAATCCACGGGTAGATACACGGGCAGGAAAACCACATTGATAGGACACAGGATGATGACGCAGGGAGGGTGACAGGCAGGTGACAAGACTCAAACATTAATGGGAATTGGTGGGAAGATAATGGGACAGGTGAAAGGGATGAAACACTAATGGGAAGATGATGGAGAAACCAGGGGGCTGGGCTAAAAGACGTGACACCAGATGCACCTTCTCCACATAAAACACATGGGTATGTCATGATCCTGCCACAAGACCGCAAATCATGACAAGAAGAGGAAGGACCAAGACATCTTTAGTGTCTACTGGTTTGTGATGGATTTTATTGCTGAGATGTTATCTGGCACCAATAGAACACCATTAAATCCTATTGTAATAATTCCACAAAAAAAAAGTTTGTAGTGGTTCTAATGGAAAAAGCTGATGGTTCATAATGGTATTTTAATAGAAATCATTAAAATGTATGTGATGGTCCCGACTGGACCACTGTATCCCCCAAAAATATGAATTAAAAAAATCTGAAGTTTGCTCCTTATATGACGGTTTCATCAGATGTAAGTGCCTGGCCCTAAGTTAACATCTGGTCTGTCCCTGCTGAAAAAAACAATGGAAACCATTATGGAAGTTATAACGGTTTTAAAGGGATTTGTATGAGTTTTAATGGAAACCGTAATGTTTTATGTTGGGTTTCAATTGTTAACTTTCAGCAGGTGTTTGATTCTTTCTTCACGCCACTCCAGCATCTCCGGCTATATTCATAGCGAGAACCAGTCAATCCATACACAAGTCTGTTCTACACACAAGACGATTTGGAATCCTCAATCAACCTAACCTGCATGTCTTTGGACTGTGAATTTTTGGTTACGATATAGCAATTAACTTTATATTTAATTTACATTACTATTAATAATTTATTGTATATTGATTGTATTCAATTGAAGTAAAACTACACAACAGTTATTGATTCTTTGCTAAAACCGTCCATAAACAAAGTAATATTAACTCACTGTATGTAAGAAACATTGTTTATTACATTTTTTGAAACACACAATACCAATAAATGGACAACAAAACATTGACCCAAACACAACGTGTAGCTCAAATAATAATATTTAAGTAGAATTATAGTTATTCTGCTTACAGTGATACTTCAAGGTAACAAGCAACACAAACAACACAACTGTGAAATATGTCATCATTTTTTATCATTATATGGTCCACAAGAGTACTGCATACAAACGACAAACTATAAACTGTAATAAGGAATAAAACTTAATATCAAAACTGACCTGAGAAGGTGATATTCTGCCATTTAAGGCTTAGTTCACCCCAAAAATGATTTTTTTCCACCATTTACTTATCCTCTTGTCATTTCAAACGTGTATGAAGAAATGTGTTCATTCTTCTTCAGAACACAAAAGAAGACATTTTGAAGATCGTTGGTAACCAAATAACAGCAAACCCCATTGACTTCCATTTTATGAACACATTTCTCAAAGTATCTTCTTTTGTGTTTCACTGCAGAGTCAGATACAGGTTTTGAATAACATAACGGTGAACAAATGATGACAGAGTTTTTATTTCTGTAATGGAACAGAAATACCACTATCCTTCCTTAAATCATTATGGAAATGGTTTGGACGTTTCACACGCTGTCAAGAGTAACAAAAAGCATTGTGCATTGACAGCCGAAGTGAGATTCCTGCTGTGAATGTGGCTTTCCTATTGTTTGCAGTAACATCTGTTGCAATTTATTTCTTGGCCGTGAGTTTTGGAATTGGACGAAAGCAGAATCAACCGCAAATCACTAACATGTGTGTGTTGAAAACCATTGGGCAAACGTTTCTATACTGACCGGTACTTTCCAACTTATAAATAGATTCCAAATTTTTCCCTTTAGGGAGATGAAAGAGATTCTAGTGAAATTCGCTGTAATGATCCGTTCTGTTCATGGCCGGCAGACACAACATTCAAATGAGCTCAAGGTTCACACGGCTCTAAAATGTTTTGAGCAGAGTCTTTAGCTCTAAAGTTTCGACGACAGAAATCCGGTCGTGATAAAAGCTCAAGCCCGTCAAAAGCTCCACATCTCTGATTCTCGCCGCGTGAAACCGAACCCAATCTTGGACCCATGAAAAATCAGTGTCATTCTGGGGAAATAAACATTAAAACCAGATGAGAAGAGTGATAAACTAAATGTATTATGAGATATATTATAGGCGTTTACATACGTGACATGTTTCTAAGTGATCAGGTCGATGTGGTAGAATAAAAGCAGAAGCATCCAGCAGACCGTCACATCTGAGGACAGGTAGACTGGAGTTCTTACAACTTGTAAGAATCACAAAAAAATGTGTAGGGATGGGAGGCCCATTCCTGAAAAGAGAGGAAGTGCATTATATTCATGCATTTTGCTTTAGTCCAAAGTAACACACGTAAGCTTTACAAGTGACAAGCTTGTCAATCCTTGGGATTCAAACCCATGACCTCGCAATTGCTAACTGTATGTTGTATCCCTGTGTTATCTGAATACAGAAGAATTGTAATGCTGTACCGTGTGCACTAACCAAACAAAAAGACATTTGGCCACTAGGGGGCAGTATGTCAGCTGACACGTGCCCAATAGACTTCACTGAATGATTAAAAGTCATATATGCAAAATTTTGATTTATGACATAAATCAGGTAGATCCTCCCACTTAGACAAGTGATCTGACATCTGATTGACACAATTTTTTTCATTCAGTTTCAGCTTTTTTTAATGCCAGTTATGGTTGGGTTTCATTATTGCTTTGTTATGATAATTAAACACGATCAAAAACTGTAATTTTACAAAAATGAAAAGTTTAAACAGATTTATCACATATAAGAAAAAAATATCAAATAACTGAAAATTATTGAATTTTTTTAAGAAAAACTTGTAATATTACATTAGAATTTTTTTTTTACTGGCACCCCAGTTGCTGGAAAATTACTTTTTTCTTACATTGGATTTTTGAAATACGGTAAAAAAGTTAAATAAAAAAATCTCATAAAAAACATGTGATTTACTGGTGCCCCAGCGGCTGTTTTTATTCATTTTTTTACAGTCTTCTTAAGTGTTTTTGTACAGTTCACATTAATAAACTAAATGGGACTGTTTACCCAAGAATAAAAATCGTGTCATCCTTTAATCACCCTCATGTGGGTGTTGCTGTATGTGAGTCTTTCTTCAGCGGAATACAACAGAAGATATTCTGAGAAATGTGTTCATACCAATGTCAATGAAGTTCACTGTTGTTTGGCTTTCAACATTCGCAAAAATATTTTCTTATCTATCTACCTATTCTATCTTTGTAGTAGAAAGAGGTAAACTCTAAACTAATTCTGCTCAACTGATCCATTTGCAGATCAGAATGGGTTAAAGTTGAAACTTACGATGTTCCCTTGTTCATGATGTCATAGATTCCATTGAAGTCAACATCGAATATGGGTCCACTCATGACATTGACGCCGTTCAGCTCTCGTGAAAAATTCGCCAGCAGAAGATTGTGAAAGTGATCCCAAATATCTGTGACACAAATAATAAACATTAAGGACATCTCAGTGACGCAATGAGAGAGAATGAAGGCAAACCGTGTGGAATGACTTTAAATGAGAAGAAAATACAATGAAACTTAATGATTTCCAATTAAGTTATAACCACATTCAAGACCTTTATAAACAGTTTCATCGGACATGAGAATGGCCCAAAGTTTTTTTTTCGGTAATAATATTACAATTTATTTCATATTAAATGTAATTTTAATTTACATACATATTTTATGGTATATTAATTGTATCACATTAAATTAAAACAACTTAACAGATCTTGATTCTTTGCGGGGGTCTACCGCAAAGTTAAGTCTGGGCCACAACGTTTTTTTATGTTGTTGCCGCTGAAACCGTCTACAGTGGAGAATGTCGTCCATAATTATTTTTAAGATTATTTTTGAGTAATTTGCGACATTTCTGCAAGTGGGTGAAAATGAATTGAGGCATAACTCAGAGTACCCAAACAAAACATATGCATGCCTGCAAAAGAACAGTTTAATATAATAATGTAAAATTTTAGTATGACAGAATATAAATACATTGTTACGGAAAAATGAAGCCCATTCAAACAAACAATATGCTGATGAGTCATCTCATGTATGGATGTATTGGATATGGAATGGTTCATTTTTACATTGATCTAAACACTTGCATAACACAGAATAAATAGAGCGTTTACCATACGCAGGTGATGAAATTACAACCGAAGAGACTCTGAAGTTAAAGCATAGAAAACGTACAATCATTTAGTCATTTAGGATCATCACTCGCCTGATTCACTATGATTTCTCTATAAGAACAATAAATAAATTCATCTATAAGTGGATTCAACTGCTTCTGTAAACTACAAAGTTGTATAAAACACTTCTGTAAAGAAGACCCTATTATTTTAATTGCAGATGTTACAAAGCACGGTGATTTTAATAAAAAAAATCAATATTAATAGAAAGAAGTGTATTTAGTGAACATTTGAAATAGTGAAAGGTTGGATGAAGAGGCTGGTTAACATGGTCCAGTCAGCTCTACATAATACTCCTCATTATATTACAGCAGACCCTGAGTCAGTGATTTACTTTCTTTGGCTTTTAAATGATGAAACAAAAATGTCGGTTCCAACCTTACGACATCACTAACCAGAAATTACATCATTAATCTTGTTTAATCAGCGCTTTGCAGAAACTGGCCAATAATAATATTTTTTTTCGATTCTTGTGTAATTCTGTTGGGTATTTACATTCTTCGCCATTCTTGTAGTGTATTATGTATTATCGGTGTATAAGTACATTTATATATTTAGCAGGAAATGTATTTTGTATTATATTACATTGAATCTGTGAAGAAATATTTAGGTACGTTTTTCGTTCTTGCACATATGACGAACAATTAATTTTGACTGAATAATAATTTTTCATATTTATATCTGTGTGTTATGCAGCTACATAAAAACTTTGTTCTGAGTTGTCCTCTGGTGGACATGTAAAAGTTTGTAATGATTTAATTTACAGAAAGGGGAAAAAACAAGGACATAAGGACATGTGGGAGCTCCAGACGCTCCAGCCTTTAAAATTACAGCACAAGTGTGGTTGGGCAAAACATGTTAATAAATCTTTGCTCTATAGTGCCACCAATAGGGCACAAATATAAGTTCATTTTTATTTACAATTTATTCTCTATCTTCTAAAGGAGACATAAAGGTTCTTTCTTAAGATCTATAGCTTTATTTTTGATAGCACAGTTTAGAGAGGATGCTAAATGTTGGGATGAGAGAGATAAAAAGAGCATTTACATCAACTACACGTCAGTGCACAGCCCACGAGGCCATAGACGGCAACAGAAAGAGACAAGTAGAAATTGAACCCTCTCAAATTTTACAACCAATGATCAAAGAGAAGAAAGAGGAAGAGCACCGGAGGAAATGATGGGTATAGTCTGAACTGGACAGACAATCCAACTGCCTTTCATTGACCTTTGAAGTATAAAAGTAAACAAGTCATTGTGTGTGACCAAGTTCCTTTTCCCCAAAACAAATACAAAACGCAGAACATATGAAATCATGAAAAATATCATTTGGATGTCTGCACAGCTTCAAGTACCAAAGAAATGTTTTAATTGGCAATGTTTCTGAAATAAGTAAGAGAGTTCAGTGTGTGTAGTGTTGTAGATGTGTGCTGTGTGTACCTCTGAAAGCAGGAAACATGGGCACCATGTTGCTTGTAATTAAAGAGTCTGACTCAGTCCCTGTGGGGCTCAAGTCTGACAGAGAGAGAGAGAGGAATACATTATGAGAGAAAATCCCCATGTCACTTTTTAACTTCATTGCATCAGAAAAATACCAGGTCAAAGTTGTAGTCTCATTTATCATAGAAATAAATGTTGAACTGAACTCACTTGGTGGATGCAGAAGGCCAAAGGTCAGCGTTGAATTGTTCTTATAGAAGGAACAGGACGGTCTGGCGCTGGCCTGCAGACGTACATCAGCACGCACACATGTGTTCACCGACGACTGCACGCTGACCTTTATTCAACACACAACAAAGAGAGACAACAGCGATCAGATGAAAGTGTGTTTGTGTGTTCTCAAACACATGAGATCACATTAACACTAAGGTAACACAAGTCTCTGAACATAAAGGGGCGGTTTCCAAGACAGGGATTCTTTTAAGACAGGACTAGGCCTTATTAGTGGCCGATCACACAGAGCGTGTTTTTCATGTTTGAAAGCATGAGGCTGTGCTGCTTTTTTCGTTTCCAGTAACTGTAAAGTTCCATCACCACAACGGAAGCCCCGCCTCTCCATTCATTCGATTGGACAATGGAAAAAAAGGCGATTTCTTCTCAGAGTTGATTTTCTGAACTTTTTTTTAAATAGACTTTACAAATAACTTGACTGGGTTCATCTTGAGACAAAACAATCACACAGGTATATTTTAAGATAGGTCAGTGTAAGTTGTTTTTTATATAGGCACCCCTAACGTTTAAGTTAAGTCGGGGACAAGGCATAAGCCCTGTCCGGAAAACCGCCCCCTAAGTCTTACACTTTGGTGTTGTTGAACCTTGATTCTGACAGCTCGACACATTATGAGTGACTGTACTTTCAACTATTTTCCACATTGCACGTGCAAAACATTCAGCTAACCACATTCTGTCTGGACATTTTTAAACCAGTCTGGAATATTTGGTGGTTTGACAGTTTGCTGGTTTGTAAGCAAGCAAGCAAAAACATATTTCTAATTGACTATTTTTGTCCCTTATTCAGGCACAAACTATTCTTATATCAAAATTTACCCTAATCTGTAATGCTGAACACCAGTAAAACCATTTAATTGAATGAAGTATTTAATTCTACTCTCAGCCAGTCTTGTCTCTTTGTTCCAAGGTTACCGCAGGATGCAGTTCATGCCCAGACCTGATGGCAGAGCTGAGAATGGGAAGCGGTGACCTGACAAGAGCTAAGAGGATAGAGCTGGATAAAGGACACCACAACTTTGATTTTCCTACAACATTTCAAATGTTATTAGATTGTTAATGATAATCTTAAATCTATCATTTTTTATTTTTATTTAGCCTTGTTGTGCAAGCACTGTTGAGCTTGTGCAGAGGCAGCAGCTTTTGCCAGAGGGGAACTGGAATCCCCTGGTTGGGCCTGGGTTCTCCTGAGGTTTTTTTTATTGGTGGGAGTTTTGGGTTCCTCACCAACGTTTGCATATTGTTGTACATATCTGCCTGGCCGGGGGGGCTGCTTTAGAATTCAGAAATTAGACATAATTAATATTGCACATAAGAATTTATAGTCCGTTTAATATTTGACCTGTGGTTCTTTCTCCTTTATCGCCAATGTGTGCTTTCACTGTGTGTGTGTGCGTCTATGTCAATGTGTGTGTGTGTATGTATGTTTGCATATTGTGTGTGTGTGTGTGCGTCTATGTCAATGTATGTATGTATGTTTGCATATTGTGTGTGTGGAGCATTTGTATGTCTGTCTTTGTTGTTTTCACCTTTTTCTTGTTTTTACAGGTATATGCCTTTAGTTTTTTTACTTGTATTCAATGTGTCTCATGTACAGCTGCTTTGTAACAATGAAAATTGTAAAAAGGGCTATATAAATAAAGTTGAGTTGAGTTGAGGTCTTTGAATGAAGACTTAATTTAAAAGGTCCAGTGTGTCATTTTTTGGAAGATTTATTGGCAGAAATGCAGCATAATAAACATAACTATGTGTTCAGAGGTGTATAAAGAGCTTCCATAATGAAGCATTATGTTTTTGTTATCTTAGAATGAGCTATTTCATACACCGTGGGTGTTTTTCTACAGCAACCCTAAACGGACAAATTCGTAAATATGTTATCTCCTTCGGCAAAGAAGCAAAATGTGTGTCAGCCCCTGTAGTGCTTCAAAAGAGAGGGGGGAGTGTTGGAGTCAGCCGTTGATTGCAATTCGCAACCACACCAATAGAGGCCGCTTTAGACCTTTATGTTTATTTAATTTTTCTTCATTTTATTTTGTTTTAAGCCTAAACTGACTCAAGATATGACCTCATTTTGATTCTCAAGTAAATGTGACCTGATTTAAAGGAGCCAGTCTTTGCTGTTTTTGAGGCTTTGATTATGTTTCTTGGGTGTTAACAATGATTGTTCATGTTTCTAATAAAAAAAAAAACGCTTTATATTTTTACATATTTGAAATCTATTGTTCATTGCTGTCCCTCTTTTAACAAAATGACTGGATTTCTTCGAGTAAATATAAAGTCCCTCCTTCCGAAACGCTCTGATTGGTAAAGCTGACCAGGTCTGTCGTGATTTGTTCCCCGCTTAGAGTGTGTGTGTGTTAAGAAGTCCCACCCATACCATATCAGCGAGCTTCCACTTCTCAAGCTGTTGTTATAGGTCGGTACCCCTCTCAGTGTACATGTATTCATAAACTTTGGCTTTGAGCAATAAAAAGTAACAATGGCGTCAACTTCAATTTATCAGTTAAAAACATGCGGATCCATCCAAAGGACGTTTCATAGAAGTGTTTAAGAGGTAAGCGCACACACACACAATATCAGTGTATTACACAGAACAGCTTTCACAGCCGATGTTCAAGTCATGGAAGCTGTTATGTGAACGTTGGCTATCTTAGAATCTGTGTAGCTGAATTCTTAATACCAGCATATGACTGTGATGAATGTAGTTTAGTGCTTAGCTCAGTCAAATATTTACAATCTCTGACAAACACTACTACTAATCAAACACTACTCCAGTGGCTCTTCCTCTTCTCGAAGGAAGAACTCGCCCCATTTTTGCATATTTCTTTGGGCGGTGGTTATGTACATGTGTACATGTACATGTACACTAACTAAAGCTTGAAAATGCGATCGCGGGGTACGTGCTCTTTAACAAGTATTCAAATTCAAAAAAGAAGTTTTGGCAAATCTCAAATAAAATAGTTTCATGCTGAATCATTGAAGCAAGTTCCTTTATTTTGACCAATTTACCAACCAATCATTATCTATTCTGTATGTCACGCCCAGATATCATATTGTCAACTACATCTTGTCTTTTTTCAATAGATTGCAAAAACAGAAGCTGTGGCTTGTAGTGTGCTTTATAAATCAAGATTGTTTCCTTTAATCTGTTTTTTTTTTGGTTTTGGTTGGCTGCTAAAGTAGGTTTAGCATAAATAGCATAGTTATATATCTAAATATGACAACACAAACCACAAAAACACGGCATGTAGTTCAGAAACGCCCCCCCAATGCTCTGAGATCTGGATGACACTGAATCTGTGATTTGCTCTTCGGTCTGCCTACATAATGACTGACAGCATCTCTCTCCACCCCCTCCATCACATACACCAAACCCTCTTCAGATTTATATCTTATATGATCTTGTTATAAGTTTCAAGTTATTCTCGAATTTGAGTTTTCATTTAAGGGTTTCAAACAGTATGAAAGGGTGTTTAGTCTGTGGATACAGGTGGAGCTCAGAGGTGAAGTTCACGTCCCACTGGACATCATAGGAAAATACTGAAGAAAACCTCCCGCTGGGGAACACAGTGGCAGTTTAGAATGAGCGATTGTGAGATACTTCCTCCCAAACCTGACGATAAAACTACTTTAAAGGATAAGTTTAACTTGTGTGAAGTTACATCTAAGACTTCAGAAGCCACATGAAAGCTTTGGGTGAGAAACAGATGTCCTAGATCTCCTTAGATTAAGATATACAAACCAGTCGACTTAGATTTGAACTGAATAATTGACTCCCAAATCTCACAGATTGAATAATAAAAGTAATTTCAGACCATTTTTAGGTTTGCCAGACCCGGTGCTCATTCACTTTCACTTCAAATTTGCTTTTGTCGTCTTTCAAAGAAAACGTCTTTGTGAATTCTTTGAAATGTTTGGAATTTTAGGTTTTCGTTTTGGGAATATTGAAGACGAAGCTGTCAATATGTCCCACCTCAACTTCCTGTTTCAACAGGAAGGTGATGAACATTGTGTAACAAACTCTAAATGTATAAGACGCGTCTCACCGTTGCATTCAGCGAGTATGAGACCCAGAGAGGCATGAGAGAGTTTTTGCTGTATGCTGTGATGTATGAGGTGTGCTGGAGGATACAGTAATCTGAACGCTCCTGAAGAACCCGGGGGACACCAAACGGCAAATGAACGCCTTTCACATTAGAACCTGAAGAGAAGACACTTTCTTAGAAGCATTATTTGTACATATTTGTAGGTTTTACTGTACAGTATTCCCCATAAATAAATATTTTGTCAATATTTTTGACAATAAGTTCAACTCACTGGAATGTGTGTCGATGAGACGCTGGTCGAGACGGTTCACCTAAAACACAATAGACACTTGTAACACTTAATAAAAAATTAGACACAAAAGAAGAACTTTATGCAAAACAATATACTGTAATCATATTATTGTTAAAAATACAATGCCCCCAAAAAGTATTTGGAATTACTTGGAAACTTTAAATTACATTGGATAGATGACAAACCAAGAAGCATCTGCAAACAAATAACGCAAGCAAGGTTAAAGGGATAGTTCAACCCCCCAACATTTTTTTGAACAAATAAGAAGATATTTTGAGAAATGTTTCAGTGGTTTTATGTTCAAACAATAGAAGTCATTGGGTTCAGTGTTATTTGATTATAAACATTATCCAAAATATATTCTTTTGTGTTCTGCAGAAGAATGAAAGTCATACAGGTTTGAAGGGAAAATAAATGATCATATAATTTTATTTCTGGATGATATATTTCTAATTTTCAGCATTTCTATTGCAAAGCCTGTCTTACCAACTACAGGATCTGTATAAAGTATGATGCTGTACCGATGGTCAAGGAAAAGCCCCTCAAGAGCCTTGGAAGGTGGAACAACTCAGGCTAGAGACAGCCAGTAGACTAAAGAAAATCAATAATACAGCTCTTCCTGGCAGGGCCGGCCCTAGCATTTTGGGGGCCCTAAACTGATTACAAAATGAGGCCCCCCATCATCTAATGTACACAACAAACTAACCTTACAAAGATTATATCACATATATTTACAGCTTTTTTTTACAGCTATTTAACTCTTCACAGCTTTCTTGTAGCTCAGTGGTTAGAGCTTGGTTCTAACAATGCCGAGATCATGGGTTCGATCCCAGGGCTTAAACATTTATCCTTTTCTTGATCCTCTCTTTCCTCATCTTCTTTCCTCTTCTTCCTCTTCTCTGCAGCAGACTGATATTGCCGCCTTTTCATTTTTAATCTTTGCACAGTTTAAAGCTAACGCACATGACGATTGACACAGACAACGAGCAAGTAAATTAAATTTTCACGCATGGCAGGGGCCCCCTAGTGGCCACGGAGGCCCCATGCAACTGCCTATATCGCTTATTAGGTAGGGCCGGCACTGTTTCCTGGGAAGCTGAAACTCTGGTGCTTCCAATTTGGCTTGTTGCCTCACCTGATGTGGCCAATTTAAATTTCAGTATCTCACGCCAATAACCTGGAGAGTTTAGTGAGTATACAAGTGAGGAAATGGTTTGGGCTTCCAAGATGCCTTAGCCATATAGGGCTGTACGGGAATGTAGCTTCAGCCTTGTGGAGGTATCTAAATGCACAAAAACAATGCTAGAGATGACGCTCAAAGAATCCTGTGATCCCTGTGTAAGAGATGCTGCTCTGACGGTAGCAACTGGGATGAAATGGAACCAAAGAACAGTGGTAGGAGATGCAAAGGCAGCCCTCAGACATAAGGACATCGAGGGACAAGTTCAACTTGGCAAAGGGGGACTTGGTTTTGGCATCAACCACACCCACACAGCAAAAAGCGACACCAAAGATAGAGTGTCATGATTCCGCCATCTTTTCTTGTTTATTCTTGGTCCTGGGGCGGAGCCATGACATAGTCTAAGGTTCCTCGTGGAGAGAGAGGTTGGACGTTAGAAATCCTCTCACTCTCTCTCCGTGTCTCGTCAGTTTTTCCCGCCATTTTGTCTAGTTAGCATTCCATTAGTGTTTAACATCCGTCACCTGGTCCCATTTAATTATATAAATACTCCTCTTGTTTCATTGTCCTGTGTCGGTCATTGTATGTACTTGTATGTTGCCACTGCACCTTTTACTGCTAAGTATTAGAGTCACTCCTTGTCAAGTAAGTCCAGTTTATTGTGAGTTTACTGTGGTCTTGTCAAGTTTATATTTAGTGTCTGTTAGTTTAGTATAGTATGTCTCCGTTCCAGTCTTTGCCTGTGTTTCCTGTTTTACCCCATCGTGGGTCTTTGTTTTGTGTTTTGTTATAATAAATTCACCACCATGCCTGCCTGCATTTGGGTTCTCCCTCGCACAGTTTCATGACAGAATGACCAACCTCAACAGAACCCAGCAAGCAGCCATGATGAACTGCTTGCGATCCCGCCAGGCACGCCACCTCTGCGGTATCCGCCAAGGAGACGACGACCTGGGGACCTATGTGGATAGGTTCCTGGATGCCGCAGAGGAGGTGGTCTTTGGGGAGGCGGAGTTGGTGATGTTGTTCAGCCGCGGCCTCAGGGATCCTCTGTCACCAGCTGAGATGAGGATGCTGAGACCGCTTGACGTCGATGTTGTGTGGCGGTATGCCACGAACAGATCAAAGTCCAGGGTTCCATTACAATCCAGTTATCCATCTCCGTTGGCCACTATCCCAGAGGGTTGTACTCGGCAGGTCTGGGTTGTGGGCATCACGTGTCTTCCGCCTCATCCGCAGCAGCTTCGCCACCACCGACTGCTCTCCGTGGCAAGAGGGGGAGGAGAACGTTTTCTGGGTCGTCCTCAGAGGCCTCCAACCCTGAGCCAGCCACACCTTTCTCCTCCTTCCTCCAGCCGACCACCAGACGGGTGGCTCGTCTGAAAAAAAAAGAGGCAACGAAGGGCAGCCGGGAACCAGGGGATTCCCAGTCCGGTGGCACCCAGTTCGGTGCAGCAGCCGGAACCCTGTATGGTGCATCAGCCGGCGCAGCAGCCGGCACCCATTACGGTGCAGCAGCCGGCACCCAGTCCGGTCCAGCCGTCAGAGGGCTCTACCCAGCCGCAAGAGGGCGCTGCCCAGCCGCCAGAGAGCGCTGCCCAGCCAGTTTGTCAGCCGGAATCCAGTCCGGCGTCCCAACCAGCGTAAAGCCCTTTCCAGTGGCCCTTCCGACTGGCGTCAAGCCCTGTCCAGCCGGACTTCTGACCGGCGTCAAGCCATGTCCAGCCAGCCGTCCAACCGCCGTCAAGCCCTGTCCAGCCAGCCTACCCACCGGCCTTCCAGTCCGTATTCCAGCCGGCCGTCCAGGCTGGTTCCAGTCCGGCAATCCAGCCTGGGTCCGTTCCGGCATCCCAGTCGGGGTCCCAACCCCCCTCCCTTGGCCCTTGTTTATTATTTTTATTGTCTCACCCCAACCCATTTATTGTTCTTGCCTGTCTGCTCCTAGTTTTGTTTTCGATGTTTTGTTTGGTCTTTGTCAGTGTCCCAGTCTGTCTTGTCTTGTTAGTCTACCCCATGATGAACACCTGGAGGTGTTCATTGAAGGGGGGGGGGCTTATGTCATGGTTCCGCCATCTTGTCTTGTTTATTCTTGGTCCTGGGGCAGAGCCATGACATAGTCTAAGGTTCCTTGTGGAGGGAGAGGTTGGACGTTAGAAACCCTCTCACTCTCTCTCCGTGTCTCGTCAGTGTTTCCCGCCCTTTGTCTCGTTAGCTTTCCCTTAGTGTTTAGCACCGGTGACCTGGTCCCTATTAATTATCCTGTGTGTGTTCCCCATAAATACTCCTCTTGTTTCATTGTCCTGTCTCGGTCATTGCATGTACTTGTATGTTGCAACTGCACCTTGTACTGCTAAGTATTAGAGTCACTCCTTTACAAGTCCCCCTCGTGGGTCTTTGTTTGAGTTTTGTTGTAAAAAATTTGTTTATAATAAATCTGTTATAATAAATCTGCAAGGTGGTGCAGGCAGGCTGCAGGTTCTCCCCCCCCCCCCCAGTTTCATGACATAGAGCGTCACTGGGTAGTGGTGGAGGTTTGACGTCAAGAGAAAGCAAGTAGATGCGCCGGAGCAGTCTCTCAAGCCCAGCAAGGTCTTTGGATGAGGTGGGAAGGCATTTAACGACGCAAAATCCCTTGGAGTGAGCTGTGGAGTATGGAACAGATTAAGTTGATCAGAAGAGCTATACATGATGTGCTGCCCTCACCAAATAATCTGCATATTTGGTGTGGACAGGATCCAACCTGCCACCTATTTGCAGCTGCAGCAAACCTCCAACATATTCTTGTGGGTTGTAAGAAGAGCTTGACACAGGGGAGAAGTTGGCAGCAGCAGTAGAGACCAAGAGAGTTGTAGCAAATGCCATCCCCCTTTATTCGGCAGGGGATGTAAATGGGGGCCAAGCCCTTAACCCCATATTTAGGTCTGCTGAGTATAGCCAGGGATTGGGAAATGCGAGTTAATTTAAACCACAGACTTACTTTCCCCTTGGAAATCGCAGTGACCATCCTACGGCCCGACATGGTTCTGTGGTCCAGCTCCAGTAGGACAGTCCTCATAGTTGAGTTGATTGTACCTTGAGAAGAGCCCATTAATGAAGCATATGAAAGAAAGAATCTCTGGTATACCAACATGGCAGCGGAGGCTGAAGATCTGGGATGGACAGTGAAAGTGTTCCCGGCGGAAGTGGGCTAGAGGGGCTTTGTTTGCCCAACGGACGGTAGTCAAAGAAGTTGCCACTGTTGCTGAGAGAAGCGGCCATTGGTTGTAGTTGAAACGGAAGGACACAATATTGGCTGCCAAATGACCACGTAATAAAATGGTGTTGTTTGTTGGAGTGTTACGCCTTACGTAAACTTGCAGTGCATGAGTTCACTACTCATTGGACCTGTTAAATGCAGAGGTCTCCATAGCTGACAAATAGGTCACTTTCAGAGAAGTGGAGGACAATCAAGACCTGGCCAGTGGTGCAGAAAGAAGAAGCCAATAGCTGTGGTTGATGTGGATGGACACAGAATGGTCCGCCCTTGTAACAATGCGACACACACCCAGGTCTGATCAACCTGAGGTGGGCCTCACTTGGCTGAGGGTGTCTTGTGATAAAAGGCCGAGACACCCAATGAGGCTGAGGTGCGCAACTAACGATTTTTCGGATTGATGGGAACCATACAAAGGGTATTATCATCAGAACCTCACCAAAAGGCATCACTCACCCAGAATAATGGATGTGATGAAAGTGGGACACACGATTCATGAGGTGTTTCTCTGATGATAGCAAGGAATGGAAAGTGTTCTATTTATTTCTATAATCATTTATCCCCCAAACACAGCGGAGGTTTACCCGACAAACCCAGTGAAACCTCAGACCTCTATTGATATTCTTGACTGCTTCCCCCTGTCATGCATAAGGCGTGGGAAATTTCATATTGGGCAATTCAACTGTGCTGAAATAGTGGGATTATAACACCCAGTCATATAAAGCAAATCGTATACAGTATATCCTCATTTCACACCTAACAATGGACTGGAAACCATACGAGTAGGGAGAAAACCTTGGGTGTAACCAAAATCAAGTAAAGTATTATCCTGTTCTTTGTCATCTAATAACAGGCAGTTCAAGAGAAACAGCATTACAACATATCAAACAGTGAAGTAATCAGACCTCAGACAAAAGTTTTATCGTAATAAATGTCCACGTTTACTTTTAGAGAAATGTTCTTTTTATGTTCCACGGTTTTGTTTTGCACGGAACTTGAGCTTTGGAAAGCCAATGAAGCATGTAATGCGGTGATTAAAAACATGATGATGTCACAACATGACAAATGATGCCAACCTCTGTCACGGTGAGAGAGTCACATGTGCAGCCGAGGGGGTCGAAGATGGACCCGCTGACAGGGGTGCACGTCGTTGGGGCTGAACGCTCTGCAGGGTATACTGGCCGGTGCGGGGGGTTCTTCAGCAGATGGTTTAAACTGCCATGCGTGCCATTATTGGGTGCAGGAGGAATACCTAATAGATCTAAACAGAGACAAAAGATGTTTATCAGTCACTATACCTGCTTATAAAAGAGATAAAATACGGCACTAAAGTAGGCCTCAGGTAAAAATACTTGTATACTCATATTTACTCATAAATCAGGTGAGAAATCCTGCATCTTATCAAACCGTTCTCATACGTCACTGAACTTACCACATAGGAGATTATAAACTTCAATGTTCTCAAAGGGAGCCACAGTTGTCTTATAGTTCATTGATGGTCCATATCCAATAAAAATAGTCTGCAAACATCGTAGAGAATCAAAATTATAATAAACACTTGAATTACACTTGGCATTTGCAAACATCATAACTATTTGATGGCTTCTAGACCAATTTGAAGTAACGAAAAATATCTTGCATTAGTGTCTCCAAGTATCTTGGGGATGTTGCCACAGCTCTAATGTAATGCTAGACTGTCTCTATTATGGTGAGATCGGATTTCTGTTGTATGACACCCAAATCTCACTTGTTTCTTACAGTTAATGCCAAAGAATCTTTCCAAATCTGTACTGATTTTAACTTCTAAAGTAACAGGTCTACAACAAACCTCTTGAAAACATTTCTGTTGAAGCATCTTAGGTTTTTGTGCAGTACCGTCATATACACCAAACACACTTTCTTTTCCATTTAACGTTTTTAGTTTACCCACCGTTTAAATTTGGACGTGCATGCTCAAGAATACGTTGAAACAACCAAACTGCAAAATCATTAGAAGTGTTAGTCAATGCTCGAATTGAATCATGTCTTTTGTGGGTCTCCACCATGAGATGGGACCAAAAATCTTAACCTTTTTAAAAAATAGTTTTCAATAGAAAACATGTTAATCAATTCTAAAAATATTATCAAAATGTCTATTGACATTGCTAAAAAGCCCACCTTGTTGTTGGAGGGTATTTCCACACAAACTACACCCACCAGTATCTGATGACGACCCTATTAAATAAGTGTTCGGAGTTTGTTTGTCACAACATAGTATTGATGAATACAGTACAACGAAAGAGCATGAGCAGTCTTTTTTGCCCAAGCTACCTTTAGAGAGCCAATAAACAAGCAATAAATGATATTAAGCACTTTAATTTTAAAAAGACGTGAAAGTCATCAAAAAAAAGACGTAAGAGACTTTGGTAAATAATTCATTCACAATATTGCCCATATCTTATCTATAGTTTATATATATATATATAACAGTGGCGGCTGCTGGTCTTTCAAAGAGGGGAAGCTCATTTCACAATGAATGAATGAACAAACTATCTAAAAAAAATATATAAACACGACGGAGGAAATGTGGGTATACATTAAACTGAAACAAGGAATGTGGTGTATAATTGTGGGAAATGTATGATGAAAATTGGCAAGCAATTTCGGCAAGCAAATACCAAGAAATAGGTTGCAGCAGTTTGTCTTTCAACTACAATTGAAAAATCCGCAATGGGACTGAGATTGAATAGCTTTAGCGTCAGCGACTTTTTATTGAACAAAATCGCTGTCAATCAAAACGAGATGCAGTCTTTCGACAGACCCTCCAATTATCACGCAGACGCTCGGAGTCCGGGCCAGCCCACTCCTCCATTCATCCCAGAGACGCTGAGCGTCCGTGGGCGGGACATAATCGCAGCATTATCCAATGACCGTCTTGTTTCTAAGCACTGAAAAAAACTGTTTAAAGCAGCCCCATTGAAGTCAATGGACGCTGGGCTTCAACAGAGTAATGCACTGTACGCTACGGGAATGAATGAGAAGGAAATCGAGTCAGCCGACCTAAGTCGCTGATTCTGAACGAAATTGTTTTCGTTCCAGATGAACGTGTTTAACGCATTTTTAGTCAATAAAATGTTAACATAATAGTACATATATTTGACCATTCATTTTTTGACAATTATAGGGGAAGCTGAGCTTCCCTTGTAGTCTTAAAGAAATCGAGACTGATGTATAAACTCTATATAAAAAAGCAAAAAATACCTGTCTATGACATATTGATCTCAAGAGATCGGATTATAAAAGTAACGAATGGTTTCCATTAAAGTACCATTGTGAACCATTAGCCTTTTGCAATAAAACTATTACAAATTGTAGTGTTTTGGGCATTATTCCAAAAGGATTAATCTGACAGATCAGGAGAATGGTGTGGGTTTCATTGATTTTAACTAGCGAGAGTTCATCTGTCAACAGCTTTAAACAGCCGTCCAAGTTCAGAAATATATGAAAAGGAACTTTATTTACACGCCACTCCCTTCACGCCCACTCTGAACTCCTCGGGAGAGAGAGAGACTTGTGTTTATTCTCAAATTACAGTCTTTTAAAGACAAACATACATATACGATCTACCTGTGTTTTAAGATGATGAAGAGGTAACTGCTGGTACTTTCTGAGTGGACGTTTGCCTACTTAGTATATATTTAGCTTTTGTGCGCAGCCTAAAATTGCACTGCGCAGGACCTACAATGAGTCTGCACAACCGCAGCTTCAGACAGAACATTGCCCTCCGTCAATTTGCAATCGCGTTCCTACGTACATTCGCAATGGAGTTCCAAAGGTTGGGGTTTCGGGGAACCCCACCTATTGTACCTGTGTGCACCCCCCCTGGGTGAGAACCACTGCCTTAGGAGATCTCGGATCCCCCAGCCTCTCATCAACGCAACCACATGTTTATATCAATAAACATCATTATATTAATGTATAGTTTGTAAGAATAGGACAATATGTGTCCGAGACACAACTACTTGAAAATGGCGCTCTAGCAAGCCGTTGCTAAGAAGAAACTTGTTTGTTTCTCTATTGGCTTTCCACTGTAAAGAAGTTGTGGAGAGTTGTGGAGAGTAGATGACCCCAAAGGTGACATTCTCAGCTTTACATAGAGACCAAACTTGAGAGGGTAATTTCCAAAGAGCGGGCAGGAGCGAGAGAGGTTTGTAGGTATGCTTCTGGACATTATTGTTTGCGATTTTGTGAATCCACTCACAAAAATAAAGTTTTGATATCCAAATATCTTCATGGAACATAGTCTTTACTTAATATCCTAAGTAAAATTAAATTGATAATTTTGACCAATACAATGTATTGTTGGCTATTGCTACAAATATACCCGTGCTACCCAGGACTGGTCTTGTGGGTCACACACACATATGGTAGACAAAAATAATTTTCTCAGAAGTGATTAGTGGTGAGTCAAGACACAGAGGTTAATGCGCCCTTCACCCTAAAGCTACATCATAAAGGATTGTAGTGAAGCCCTTTAATCACTGGGTTCAGGACAATATTCCTGCTGGTTCTCTCTGATGATGATGCAGACAGTCCCCACCTCACACACGTAATTAAACGTTGACGTTAACGCCCTATAAATTGCCTGGGAGAGCTCCAAAATAAGTGCAGTTAAATATAAATCACAGCACATTATGATTTATAGTCACATACACACACACACATTAAGTTTAATGATATATATATTTTTTTTTTAGCGTTTATTGGACAGACAGTGATTTTTATGGAGAGGACAGGAAGCGAAATGGATGAGAGAGAGGGGGTGGGGTCGGGGATAGGACCACGTGCCGGGATTCGAACTCGGGTCGCCCGGGACGCACCAGCGCCATATATGTCGGAGCACGAACCGCTCGTCCATCGGCTCCGACCACACACATTAAGTTTAAGTGAGTTTTAGAAATGATCACTGTTCAAAATAGAAATGTTGTAGATGTTAAATGTAAGGTTATTGCTGTTAGAATTACCTCGTTTTTTTTTATGATTGATGTTATTTACCTCAGTCACTAACATTGATCCCTCTCTAGATTTTCTCTGAGAAGTTTTTGTAAGCCTTCTGGCTGCTTTAGACATTCCTGGCGTAAGAAGTAACGCTGCAGATGTCACACAGACATGAATAAAGAGCCTTACAAGCGATAACATCTGACTTGTGTATGTTCAAAACAGTTCGAGTTTACAAGAACTTTTCCTTTAGTGTAAATCTGATAAAAGTTCACATGAAGGATTTTTCGCAGTTTCTGGGGAAAATCCTGGCCATCATAATCTGCTTTATGGGAATTCATCCAAAGCCTTTAATATGAATTCACTTTAAGCCCAAACTAATGACTCGCTCTTAAGAACTCATTACATTCATAAATACAGGCTCAAGCAGAAATGAAATGTCAAAGTGAGTTTTGACCAGATCAGAAATGAACATTGGCATCTATGACAGATCCAACAAATATTTAGCATGGATTTTGAGAACAATCCCTTATTTGGTGGATCAGGCCTGATGTTGAGCGGGTTAATGTCAGGTTATGAGAAACAGATAACAGACTGCCATTCTGACAAACATTTTCTTTTACAATATGTACTAAAGTCTGAAACTATAATCTTGTTTCTAATAACACAATAATTACTAATTAAAAACGTAATTTTTATTGAAAATCGGTCATTATAGTCTTTAGAATTGGAGTTGACAGCCCATGGTCACTATCATGTCACTGCTTGTCAAGATCAAGAAAAGAAACGGTCTATTTCTGTGCTTCACTAAGAATCTTTTCTTATATAATGTTATTCATACTATGTCACTTTTGTACAGTATAACATATACTGTATATCAACTATAAACTGAAAATCTTTTTTTTTATAGACCCCAGGTCAAAAAAAGTGCACAATAATAAAAAAATGTACCTTACGTGCTCGATTTTCACTAGTACGGTTCAACGATTAACCGAATCCAGAATAAAAGTTTGTTTTTACATGATATATGTATGTGTACTGTGCATATTCATTTTGTATTTATAAACCCTTCCCAGAAATACATTTAAGATAAATATGTGTTTCTATATAATTAAAATTATATACTGTATAATGTAAATATATCCATGGGCATTCCAGCATAATGGAC
This sequence comes from Triplophysa tibetana, assembly GCA_008369825.1. Taxonomy (NCBI): domain Eukaryota; kingdom Metazoa; phylum Chordata; class Actinopteri; order Cypriniformes; family Nemacheilidae; genus Triplophysa; species Triplophysa tibetana. The sequence continues at coordinate 20,898,905 of CM017910.1, read as the reverse complement.
GTGGCATAAAAACAATCAGAGAATGTTTTGTTGCCAATATACTGAACCATTTGTTTATATTTGACTAAACCCTTGTTGATAAAGTTTAAACATCAGAAAAACATCAGTCTATGCACAGGTTTTCTGATTTAAAAGAGGGAAAAAAACATGCATTATGGATGTGACAAAAAAAGCATGAGGTTTTTGGGAGAAGACAAACTTTGTTGGAGTGCTGTGAATTAAAATGCACAAACCTGAAACAATAATACCTACAAATGGAGAAGGGATGCCTCTTCTTAGAACAGTTTATTTTCATGTGCCAATTTATGAGGAAAATGTACCGTTATGGATGTGACCTATCCTGAAAAAAAATCACCTACTAAAAATAAAACGAGCTCTGAATCAACAAATGTTAGTATCTGTGCTATATAGTAAAAAACCTTTAGTAAAACTAGATTTTTTCATGGTAAGGTTGACATTTTCACGGAATCGCCCACATGCAAATATTTCCTAAATATATACATGTACTGTATGTTTATGTGTTTGTTTATAAATACAAAATAAATATGCACAGTACACAGAGATATATTATGTAAACACAAACCTTTAATCTGGATGCGTTTCATCGTTAAACACCCGTCATTTTCACAAACTAGTTTTGTACTTAATATACAAAATATAGGTTTTAGAAATTCTCAAGACTATCTTATGGGCACTCAACTGTGCTATTCTCAGACACCACAAATAGAATTACAAAAAGTATCATTTTAGTAAATCAAGTACAAAATTATTTGTAAAAATAAAGCACATCAACTGACATCATGGAAGTGTACTTAAATAAAGTGACTTAGTGCACTTTTACTCGGGCCATCTGTAAGCATCAGTGATACATCAATAATAGTTTACAAGGCAATGGCGAATTTTGGACACACGTGTGGATTACCTTTGTAGAGGGTAACAGTGCCATTTTAAATCAATCTATTTCCGTCTGATGCAAGACAACTGATATGTCACTAACCTGCATGTTCTTGAAAACATTATCAGATCCATGGAAGCCCCCAGTGCAGTATTTAATTTCACTGCGTGTCCTGTAAAACAAAACATTGTGAAAAACGCTGTTTTCTACTGGAAATATGAATATAACTGATTCCCTGTGAATGTAAACGTGTAAGGTAAGTAAAACAAACACACATGAATACAATCATGTTATCGGTTAATTCTGCGTCACTTTTCGATTGAGGTGTGAAATATTGTGAATGAAACACTTACAGCGCCACCTGCCACTGCGGCAGCATGTACAGATGAGCTCGCTCTATACGAACGTTGTTGGCAAAATGAAAGCGCTTGGGCAGGTGCTCCTTCAGATACGGTCTCATTGGCTGATTCGATTTCTGACACTTGGAAGAAAAAAAGCGAGAAATAATGAGAAAAAGATTGAGAACCTTAATCTGAGAAGATCGACTACAACATGATGATAAGAGCTGAGTTTCCCGAAACAGAAAGCAGAACATTAGTTGACCATTTAACTGATTGATAATTCAACCATTATATCGACCGCAACATACACTAGAGGTCAAACTTTTAGAATTTTTCATTATTTTAGTTTTTTACATAAATGAGATAGTTTAGATGATCTTACAAGGACGGGTTGAAACTGAATCGGGAAAGCCAGCCACAGTATGTACATTAAACAGACTGTGACGTTCATACCGAGAGGTTTTTCACAAGACCTTCATAATCGACTGCATGATGAACACAGGAACAGAGAAGAAGTTTACATTTGAACATGATTGATCAACTTTTATAAATACAAAACAGCACATATAAGATAAACAGTAATCATTCAGGAAAGACTCACAGGAGAAGAATTCCTCAGGCAGACGTCTCGGACGGACCCGCCCCGCAGGGCCCTGGACGACGGTGATGTCATCGATGTTTGTGAGATATTTGGAGACGTACTCGGCTTTATCACACGACGCTTCCTCCATGCCTGCGTGTTTAAAATCCTTCTTCTCATATTATACTATTCAAACATCAGTGATTTAACTGAAGTGCATAGTTGACATACAAGTTCAGTATGGGATACTGGAATTGTCCATTATATTTCATATTAATATACAGTATGAAGTTATAAAGAAAAAACACAGTGCTCACCGTGATCAGACAGTAGAATCACATTAACACATCTGTGCAGCTGTCTCTGTTTGAGACCCTCCATCAACAGACCCATCATTTTATCAACATTCAATAAAGCTTTGATAACCTGCGACATACAGATGTGACGTCACCATTGTGAATGAAAACACATGCTTTCTTTCTTCTGCAGAACACAACAGAAGATATTTTAAAGAACGCTGGTAACCAAACAACACTGAGCCCCATTGACTTCCATTGTATGAACAAAAAAGCACATTTCTCGAAATTCCTTCCATAGTATTCCACTAAAGAAAGAGTCACATACATGTTTAAATAAATAAATTATGACAGATTTAACATTTTTGGGTAATATAACATTTTAAAATTTCACATGTGATCTGGCTTTACCTGGCTACTCATTGGTCCGTGCTTATGTCCAGAAGAATCAGGTTCTTCCATGTATACTGTGTAAAAGTCGGGCCTAAACAGAACATTACAAACGTTTTCATGTTTTTTCCTTTCCGTTGCAAAGACATTAAGATTGAAACGAATGAAAATTAAGATTAAAACAATAAATTACTTTTAAAAACAATGTAATAGTGTTACCTCTGTCCTTCAGGCAAATGCAACCAATGAAATATCTTTGCCACCCTGCTTTCGAATGAAATACTCCTGAAAAAACAAAATATTTGCTCATTGTGTGAGACTACAAGAGGAAAATGTCTTTTTTAAGATTATTAAACATCTTTTATTGTGAATACTGTTAAAATCAACTTAAAAACTTCATTAAATAAAAGTAAAATCAATAATCTTTATGAGTCAGTTGAACTCCAATTAATAAACTGATTAAATAAATACAAGTTAGTTTATAATTTAAGTTCAACTGACTTATAAAGCTAATTCGATTGAACATTAAAAAGTTAAGGCAGCTGAAATAGGTGATTTTTTGCAGTGTACAGCAAACATCTAATTGTAACCTGGTCCTTAAAGGGACAGTACACCCAAAATTCTGTCATCATTTATTCACCCTCATGTCATTCAAAATCTGTATGTGAGTCTTTCTTCAGTGGAATCCGAAAGAAGATATTTTAAGAAATGTCATAGTGGTTTTGAAAATCAAAGTGAACCAATGTTGTCCGATGTGTTTTTTTTGACATACAGGTTTGGAATGACATGGGTGTGAGTAACTGATGAAATAACTAACATTTAGGGTTAAAATTGTGAAAAAGTGTTGTGTCTAACTGCTTGTTTTGTAAATAATCCAATGAAATCCAGTGCATATCAATGACGATCTGTGTTTTGGTGTAAACATCCACCTTTCATAGTTCATCCAGAAATCTGGGTATTTTCCATTGACTTCCACATCAGATCCAGGCCAGAAGAAGGTCGCGGTTTTAAGTTTGTGCTTCATGGCTGTGAGCCAAATCTGCAGACAATCACAGGAAGAAGTGCATTGAATATACCTGCACACGAGACAAAAGATGCACTCCAGAAAAGAGATAAGTGACTCGTTCCCCCAACAGTGTCTCTGATGAAATGCGCTTTTTAAATTTATACAATAAAACCATAAGTCGCTGTGTCAATAGTTTGAGACAACATTTCATCATTTCAGTCAAGTGCATATTGCGTCTTGATAAGATCTGGGAAGCTGGATTTAGTCATCAAGTTCCTTTACAATGAAAAACTGGCGGACACTTCCCAGTCAACACGGTCAAGAAGAATGCTTTGAGTCAGCAACCACAAACCCAGTCGCTGTAGGCTAATGACAACATTTCTAAGCTCAAGACTGATCATGGCTAACTGCATTAAAGCTAACTGTAAAAGCTACTTATTGCTAAACAAATCCTATTATCCACATAATACAATACGCCAGAGCTCTGATAGAGTTTGATGATAAAACTGAGACAAGAGTGAAACACGTGATGCAACACAATTGAGCATCAGTGGATATGTGCAACTTTCCTTTGGTCTTGCACAAGTTCAGCAAATTTAAAGACCTAGACCAAAGGAATCTGAATGGACAATATACAGCCGTGGAAAAAAGACATCTTTGCCTTTGCTTAGCATTTCTGCATATATTGTATCAATTCCAGTTCAGTGTCTGATGAATATAAAATTCCTTCACAACTTCTTCCTCTCGGAACTTTCTTCTTAACTCAGTCTGGTCAACCACATCACTCACAACATTCAAAAACTACTTAAAACTTCTGTGAATACTTGACAGACAAATAAGAAAAAAAACTCAACAGATATTGTTCTGGCTTTTGCTGAAACCAGTAACTTTGTATTAGCAGCTATTGTATGATTGCTCCTGTGTGACATATCGCTTATTGCTCCCTGAACTCTCTATAAGTCGCTTTGGATAAAAGCGTCTGCTAAATGACTAAATGTTAATGAATTTCAACGGAAAGAAACCTCAGGAATGACATTTCGTAATCCAACAGCACTTTGAAAGACAGAGAGAATGTAAAGACGCATTAAAGTTGTAAAACATATTCAGGATGATTCTATTTTATATGTATTTTTTGAAGTGATCCTAAATACACGTACAAATATTAGTATTGTGTCATTTAATTGTAGTTTTCAAGATCTGCAAATATGCCGTGTTCTCTTTTTTAAACAGTTTGTCCAGTTTTCCGCAATTTAATATAATTTTAATTTAATTTTCGCAAGTATTTTATTAAGTATGTTCATCAAGCACCTGGGAGAAACGTTGCCACTGATTCACAGAATGAAACTAGTCACATAATTTCGAAGTGGTCTCAATTTTTTTCTTGCAGCTGTAAACATTTAAGAGAATTTACTATTTATAGGTCTCTCATCTGTGTTTGGATAAAAAGGTCATTTTGTTTCCTACCGTTAACTACTAACAATATTTCTCCCAAATTACAAAAAAAATTGTGTCTGATAACATTTATTTGCAGAAAATGAAAACGGGAGAAACCGGTAAAAAGCAACGGAAAAGACGCTCTTTACTTTTCTTAGAATTCAAATACTGCTAAGAAAACAAGTCTTCATGTGATGAGATGGATTTTAATCACAGTTTTCATGAGCCTTGTCAGTCTTTCACATTCCTGTTGGATGACTTTATGTCACTCCTGAGGTTTGATTTTGTTGAAATTAACAGATACTGGACTGAAATTACCATTATACTATAGATCTAGAAATGCTCATTTAATGAAAAATGAGAATGCTCCCTTAAATATTTCCACAGCTGTATACACACTCACCTAAAGGATTATTAGGAACACCTGTTCAATTTCTCATTAATGCAATTAAGGTGGTGATGTAATGGTGTGGGGGATGGTTTCTTGGCACACTTTAGGCCCCTTAGTGCCAATTGGGCATCGTTTAAATGCCACGGCCTACCTGAGCATTGTTTCTGACCATGTCCGTCCCTTTATGACCACCATGTACTCATCCTCTGATGGCTACTTCCAGCAGGATAATGCACCATGTCATAAAGCTCCAATCATTTCAAATTGGTTTCTTGAACATGACAATGAGTTCACTGTACTAAAATGGCCCCCACAGTCACCAGATCCTAACCCAATAGAGCATCTTTGGGATGGGGTGGAACGGGAGCTTCGTCCATCCCACAAGTCTCCATCAACTGCAAGATGCTATCCTATCAATATGGGCCAACATTTCTAAAGAATGCTTTCAGCACCTTGTTGAATCAATGCCACGTAGAATTAAGGCAGATCTGAAGGCCAAAGGGGGTCAAACACAGTATAAGCGTGGTGTTCTTAATAATCCTTTAGGTGAGTGTATTTACAGTATATATATGTGTATTGACTTCAGTAATGGAGAGCTAAAGCCTTGTTTATATTTTAGGTAAAAGAAGTGTCATGCACAGCACACACCTTTCTTTCTTAATAGATGAGGTGTTTATACTTCACACACTTGCCGCTGTGCTGTTCTTTCAACACAAAATAAAGGTGAATAGTTTGCTGGAAAACACTCCTCATCCTTTACAAAAATTGACCGTGGTTTAACAGTGAACCAGCCAACAGGAAGACAAAAGGGACAAAGTAAATGTCCTGTATATAAAAAAAATCAAATATAGACATGACCATAATTAACCCATCTTCCTGCCTCATATTACTTTAAACCGTTCCTAGAGAATCTGTAGAAAGTTTTGGAAGTATAGATAAGTATATACTCACTGGTTCACCTTGATACCATGAGGGATTGGATTTCTCAGCCACTCTCAAACTGAAGGAGGCATTGCGAGTCACATCATACATTTTATTGTCCACGATTCCATGAGATTCTGGATAAAGACCCTGTAAAAAAACAACAGTTCATACAATTATTTCATTTATTGGAAATCATTGGGTTGATAAAAACACCTTTCATTTAACAGGGAGACGTTTTTTCATGTGGAAAACATTGGTTTTATTAAGGAGTCATGAGGAAAAAACAAAACTCTGATTGATCAGACCTCAACTAACATATGGGTAACACAACTAAATAAGCTGGACTGTCAACGAAAAAGTTAACTATTTAAAGCTACAATTCGTAACTTTTGCCTCTCTATCACCATCTCTGATTCAGACATGAAACTGCAAGTTACTTGTGAATGTGGGTAAGTTAACACACTGATTTTTTATGTACTTGCTCAAATGATTTTGGTTTATTTCAAAAACAAAAAGTTACAGATTGACACTTTAAAAAGTTATTTAATTCCTGGTTTCACATCGTGATTCGGCTAAATGCCCTGAAACAGTTCTGTGTCATCAGTCCTAAAAATGTCAGCTCAATCACATTTCTATTGACATTTCTATGACAATTTTCCTCATTCACAAAAGCTATCAAACATCATTATTTTCATTACATGTTGTCCGTTTAGCTTTCAATAAGCAATAGCGGATGAATTTCTACCAGTCACTTACTGTCACAATGGTGTAATGGTTTGGGAAGGTCTTGGTTGGATAAACAGGTCTCATATAGGTTGGAGCCGTCCCACATTTCTCTGAGAAACAAGATGACGCAACCTCAATCAGTTTATAAAAGGAAAGACAATATTTTACTGTAAGTAAAAGGGAAAGAGGAACTTTAAAATTCTTGATAAATGAACTGTTTTTATCATTTCTTAAGCATGAAGTAACACAATACTGTGTTAGCGTGTCCTGTGTTTCTGAATGTTGGATCTCTGAATAAGTAAAACATTATTGGAAGGGACTTTGACTTGCTCTACAATATCAGTAAAAAACAAAACAAAACAAAAAAAAAAAAAACGTAATATTCATTACAGTATTTATTACAAGAGGCATTTCAGGCAGGTCTGAGTGAGCATTCGCTTTCAGATAGAATGAATCTTTTGTTCCCACACTTTTCATTTTTGCCATTTTACCCGTCTCATACATGCATGGCAAACTTATAACACACCAACGACACATAGAAACACGTATTTGCGCCATATGACCCCTTTAACTGTACACATTAGGTCCTTAGTTCACAATTATGTACCAAAAAAAGGTATAACATGTAATGTTTTGTATACCAGTAAAGATACAACGAGGAACCTATAAGGGTACCATCCCAGTTGGAAAAAAGGTACAATTTTAAATATATTTCTAAAAGTTAAAACCGACTGAAGTATGCACTAAACAGGAAGTATAAACCATACATGGAGTTAGAGTACTACATACTGAGTTTGTTGATGACAGGAAGTAAGCCGCTATAAGCATCCATGTATCCCGCCCTGAATCCATCCAAAGACACCAGGATAAGCGGTGGTTTGGAAAATCTAAGGAAAGAAAGTTTAAGTTTTAAGTGTGTTCTATTTATAGCATGTGCAGATGTCCCCTTCAACAGTTACTCTTGCAGAAAAAACATTTCAAATGAAAAAATCATTGAATCTTTTTCTCTATTTGCTTTGATCACAATGTCTTCTACTAGTTCTTTTATAAGTGACTCAATGGACAAGTCTTGGCAACAGAACTTATTAAACCCGGCACATTGTTCCTCTCTGTATAGTTTGTTTTCATGTTAGATGTTTTGTTTCGTAATGTCATCGCCATAAGGTGAAATCAGTATTTTCGTTTCTACTCCCACATATCAGACCCATCAAACCACCCGTCCTTAAGAATTTACATTATCGTTCTTCACATGAAAGATTGTGAAATACAGAACAGAATTACCCACAGAGCATTAGCCTCAAGGGAGACACTATTAAAGGATCTAAAACTATTATATATGTTTTGATGCAAATAAAATGGCTAAGGGCTAAACTGTATAGTACAGACCCGCTGTGTCATTTCTTAGACATGTTTTCATGTTTGAAAATTAATTGCAGAATTCTAAGAGTTTAAACATATGTTGTTGTGGTGCATTGTTATAAAAATAATGACTTTGTAAAGGCTGCAAAACACTTCCAAAGGAAACATAAGGCTCATTAGGTTGATTATTCAATAAAGTTGAATCTAATGAATCTAATCTATTCATGTTGATGATAGTGAAGGGCACTATCTGAATATATTTGAGGGTAAGTTTATATTAGAGCTACTGGAAAAGACAACACTGAGCACACACTCCATTTACTCAGACATAAACAGATACACGCCTAAGCCCTTCTACATGCATTTAAAGGGATTTTAAATACTGTGTGTATACAGTGTATACAGATTTTGCACCGTTTAGATTTCCCTTGGAAAATTCTCAAATCATACAGGGGTGAGATCAGGTTTTACCAAAAAATACTAAAGACCCAAACTAAACTTACAAAAACTGTCAATAGTATTCTTCGACTTTTGGATGCCACTACTTTTGCAAACGACTTAAGTACTTTTTCCTTCTCGACAAAACTTCTTTTGTCCCTCAAGTTCCCCACACATGCGATATAGCTTGAAAACCCACAAAGACTCATTGTTGTAGATGGACTTGCAAATTGCCGGGTCACAGCTCTGGCATTAACACAGGCCTGGCATTCAACATCTCATTTCTAAACAAGAAAAGAGTTTGTTACCCTGCGGGACATTGAGGAGCTGGGATGTCCTCACAGTCTTCATCGAGCCACGTCTCTTCACCTGCGAGAACAAAAAAAGGGAAGAGAAAGAAAGTCATTTGAAACTCCGTCCAGGTGTATTTGTTTTTCGTTTTTTTCTTTAGTTTGTACCGACGGAACTGTGAAAAAGGAGAAATGAAAGTGTACTTCTATATATGGAAGATATTTCAAAATGTCTCTGTTGTTTTGTGTCCATTCAATGGAAGAAGTCAATGGGCTTCAGTGATGTGGGGTTATAAACATTCTTTAAAACATCTTCTTTTGTGGTCTGCAGAAGCAAGTCAAAGTTGATGCTTTCTGAGAACTCCGTCAAGTCTCTCCGAGAGTCCAGTCATCTAATGTTAACATGTGGATCAGAGATATTATCCAGGCCAAGAGTTTATCAAGTCTGCTGCACTTCAGACACGACACGCCTGTGATCCAGCCGACAGGCTTTTAAGAAGAGAGGACAGCTAATTATAAGCAGACACAGCCCACATCTGTGATTTTCCAGTGTTATTCCTCATCATGTTTATTCAGAAATCCTTAAAGGGACAGATCAGTCGAACATGAAAACTCTGTCTTCATTTCCTCACTCCCTTTCAGACTATCCCTATAGCAGTAAAATCCTCTACAATTACCACAAAGATGCGCTGTTAAATACTCAAAACCAAATCCATTATCCCAATGTAGTGTCTCAGCATTCCGTGAAGTAAGTAAATTATAGAATAGAATATACAGAGACTTCAGGGGACAGTCTAATGTATTTTTAATGTAATTCGATGGAAGATTAAGGTTCAAAATTGTCTACATCCACAAAAGTCCACATCCGCTGTACCCTTTAAAATATAGGAATATAAATGTTATAAAGGACAATCAGATACTTACATGATATTTTTATGTTATTTCTGTATCATTTTTCAAATGAAGTCGCACAGATTTGAAATGGACAATATGGCAAGTATGGCTGTAACTCCGAAACCTTGCATGTCTAAATTTGGTACCTTTAATACTTATTAATGTTTCAAATTTAGCAAAAACAAAGTGACAAACATAAAGGGTGACTAATAATAATGATCTATGAAAAAAATTTTTATTATGGTTCGGAAGAAAAACGACGACATGGAGACCCTTTAAAAATAATTTTCTGTTTTTTTTATTCACTATTTATAGGTATGTATTTACGTAAAATTATCATTTTTGTTTATTTCTGTGAACTACAACCAAATGGTGACTGAAAACAGCCGAATGATCGTGAAAATATTTATAAAAAAATAACAACTGCTCACGAGAACACCGTTAGTGAACTTTACTGCTTAAAGAACACCACATCGTCACAGCGGCGCTAGTGGTTCAACTGGTATGTACCTTCTCAGAACTATTACTATTGCTTCTTTATTTACACATTTAGCAGACACTTATCTCCAAAGCGACTTATAGTGGATTCAAGGTATACTTCAAGATATATTAATTCATATCTGCGTCCCCTAGGTAACAAACCTACAACCTTTACACCGCTAATACAAAGCGCTAATATTAAACTAAAGATCAGGAATCAAGAATAAACATCTAAGTATGATTGATCTCTTATTTTGTAAATGTAATGACATGTCACCAATGGCTCTTGCTGGGATTTTCACTGTTGGATACGCATGACTGAACCTCACAGGGTCTCTCTACCAGATTCATGAAGCATGTGTTGTTATAAACTCGCTCAGATAGTTTCTGAAGCAAGATTTTTGACTTGTTCGTAAACACTATGTGCACTATGTTGGCCTGTGCATCTTTTACACATTCTAATGCAAAGCATGCGTGTCGCTCTTAAAACAACAAAGGCGTCGACTTCCAAAAACTAATCAGATGATCAGTCAAATCCCTATCCCAAGGGGTTTTCTATCTATACACTGTACAGTATACGAACTTGTTAAGAATGCAGAACAATACATGTTGTTTACCTTCACACGTGCTCTTGTAGTTGAAACAGCAGTCGCCCGTGTTCATACAGTCAGAGGAGCAAGAGCAGAGGCGGTTCGGCAGACGCTCCTCACCACAACGAAATTTAGAACAAGTCCAGAGTTGATCTGTAAAAACAGAACGCTGTATGGTGAAACAGAGCAGGACAAAGACAAGGACCTTAAGATCTGTTCTGTCTTGTTGCTTGAACAGTGTTTTATATTTCTGGAAGATGATATCTAACAAACTCTATAGAAGTCTTTCATCTTTATGAATGATCTGGTCTTTTCGAAACAGGTGTGCACACAAACTAGGTTCTAATGTGCATCATAGGAAAGGTTTGAAATATGTTGAAACATGAATGATATCCAACATGAGATGAAAAACAGATGGAGTGAAAGTGAGCTGGGAAATTCTGAAAGATAGATAAGTCCTTTTGTGCTTCACAGAAATAAATAAATGAATGGCATGATTTTCAACCGATGTGAGGATGAGTTAGATGAGTTTTAGAGAAACGGCAATAAAATAGTCATTTTAGCTGAAGTGTCCCTTTAAATAAATAGTCCACCCCAAAACAAACATTTTCTCGTATTTCATCCATCAAACCATCTCCAGATGATTCCTGACACTTAAAGGGATACTTCACCCAAAAATGAAAATTCTGTCATCATTTACTCACCTTCGAGTTGCTCCATAAAACCATTGTAGGAAAAAAGACTTTATAATTTTTTTGTTCTGGGGCACTTTTGACTATCATTGTATCATTGTGTTGAACAGAACAAAGATATTTATACAGATGTGTAATAACTCGAAGGTGAGTAAATGATGACAGAATTTTTGTTTTTGGGTGAAGTGTCCCTTTAATGAGAGAATGTTTAATTTATAAACTTTATATATTAAACATCAAACTTTACAGCAGGTTCTCAACAGGAGAGTCCTGCTAAGTTTTGCTTTTTTAATCATTTAAAATTAGACAAAATGGTTTTTTTAACTAAAAGTTACTGTTTTTCTAGTCAGTGTTAAGCTATAAAATACTCTATTGAGTTTTTATGAGAGGGAGGGGGCCTTCGAATTTTGTTGTATTCAATGGGGGGCCTTGGCGTCAAAAAGGTTGAGAACCTCTGCTTACAGTAAATATAGTAGTAAAAATATGATGATTTATTCAATTACTTCGTATTTTCTCTCTGAGTTGGCGTGTCTTCGGTGTGCAAAGCACAGACGTACCAGTAACGTAGCATGCAGTGGGGAAGTCATTCGAAATGTATACATGACAGACCACAAATTTGTGATTTTACCAGATGTGAACACCAGTCAAAGTGGAGTAAACATTCCTCGATCCTAACAACTAATAATGGAAGAATGGAGATGGGGGTTGCTCTTTAACTACATTTCGTTACACTGTACTTGTATATGTGTAATGACAATAAAGTTGAATCTAATCTAATCTTGTAGGGCAGGTTTCCACCGAGCTGCAGCATCCATCACAATTTCTAAAAACAACTCAAACATCCTAACCAATAACTCTCTGTTTTTATGTCTGTTAAATAAAGACAATATTTAATGTTGTTCGTTCTCTCCCTTGCTTGCTTCAGCTTTAATCCTCCTAGTAACATAGCCTGGTGAAGGCCAGCAGTAGCCTACTGTATAGTGTGTTGACAAAATGTTAAATGTGCTTTGGATAAAAGCGTCTGCCAAACTAATAAAAAGTTAATGTAATGACAGGGCAAGTCCTGTACTGTTAGGCATGCAGCTGCGATCCTCTGGTGGGTAAGTTAGCTTTAGCCCATTAAGTTGTTGACTGCTAAATACATATAAAAATGAACTGCTGCTACTATTAAAATGCAACTATTTGCATACTGTTTTAGTTGTGCTAAATATGTTTTATATGTAATGGGATATTTTACCATTAGTGTCACTCTCCCTGTAAACTCCTGCCTTTGAACGTTTATTAGTAAACGTTAGTAATAGTTTATTAGTTATGGAAGTCAAGTGGGTAAATTGTCCATGAGAAAGGACATCCAGTAGGCTAAAATAATGAATAATGGATGGAGATCGTAGGGTGCGCGACATCCAGATTCAGATCTGGTGCGTGTATTATGGTCAAAGCCAATGTTTTGTAGACATTTTCTACATTTGTACCGGCTATAATGGCAACGTCTAACTGCACAAATTAGGCTTGTACCATTGGATTCCATAATGAATATTAACTAGTCAGTCAAAACAGCAAACTCATCTCATTTGTAATACGAATGTCATTATCTATAGTGGCTCACCGGAAGTCTAAACACAAACAGCTTAAAGATGGCGGCACCCACATTTACGCCAAAAATAAGGTGGATATGGGATCCCAATAGCATGGATCATTGCATGGAAGCTTCACAGAGAAATGCAGTGAAAAGTGCTAAAGTACATACAATATGAATAATTGAATAAATGTCAAACTAAAAGGACACAAAAGTGATTCATGCAACGTTTATGATTGTTAAAACAACTCTCAGATCCAACAAACATCCCTGATATGTATATCCAGTGTCTACAGACAAGACGTCTAAGCATCTGCCCGCAATCATCTTGATAAATATATCACTGAATCTTTATGCTAGAACAAAGATGAAGGTAATACTAAGCAGACATACCAAAAGTTTACTATAAAGTGACAAAAACGTTCTGTATGCAGCTCTGTGGCTTTTTGTGTGCATGACAGGCGAAGTTGCCGCTCCTCAACCACCAATGAAGTTTTATGCCCGTGAAAAAAACAGACAGGAGACAGAAAAAGAGTCCGTCTGGACAGACAGAAAGCCACTGATGGAGTATGTGCAATTCACCATTTGAAAGCAAAATCCACCCATCCCGCTCCACACATGCAGTGCACACAGCAGGCGCCTAGGGCAGGAACATTTGGCGTGCGAGTTGGAAAGCCGATTCAAAACATGCAGGGAAAAAAACGTCTGGGAGGCCTAACTTGGAAAAAAGCCACTTGACGGAGGGATTTTTTAACAGGTGGGTGTTGAACAGACATTCTTGTGTAGTGTTTGCAGAGTCAGGCGTTTCTGGGGTGTTCCGGTTCAGCCCTGGTTGAACGCTCAGTGTCTGCATATACACGTTTAATATAACCTTGTTTCTTTTTTCGCCCAGACACACACACGCGGTTGGCTGAAGCTAAACTGTTGAAAACATGTTTTTTATTTCAGATTTAGAGTCCTACGTAACCAGACTTGACTATGAACTAAGTCCACATTGTAGTTTATTTTGGCCGTGAACCGCCCACTTGGAAAGGAAAAGACTGATGTAATCTCACCAAACACAATTTGTTTAGCCTGTAAGCGTCATTTAGACGCAAGGATATAAATTGGTATAATACAAATTGATAAAATACAAGTTTAAAATGAATAAAGAAGGACAAGGCAATCGTATCTACAGAATATATATTATATAACAGTACGGAAAAAATGTGTGAAGGCGTTGTGATCGGCAGAAATCTGCTCATCCAGAAGTAAGAAATGTATTTTTGAACATCAATTGACAAACTTTCCCTGGTAAAAAAGCTATTAATTTAACATGCATTTATTTCTCACTAAGTACAGTTTAAATGTATTAGGGCAATTCCACTGTTATGGACGTGACATAAAAATGCTCGGTGAATGAATTTATTACGATTATATTTAACTATCTGTTTATACATTACTGAACCCTTGTTGATAGAGTCTAAACATCAAAAAAAGTCAGTCTATGAAAAAGGGAAATAAACAGGCGTTATGGATGTGACAAAAAAGGACGCGGTTTTTGGGAGACGATAAACTTTATTAGAATTTCTGTAAAATAAAATACACAATCCTGAAGCTACAATACCCAATGAATAAAGAAGAGATGCCTCTTTATAGAACGTAAAGTAGTTACTTTGTTTTAATTTTCATGTTTCCATTTATGAGGAATATGAATCGTTATGGACGTGACAATCCTGAATATGGCTCTTACCGGACTATGAAAAATCATGGGGAACAAATAAAACAAGATCTCACATGTGTATTTGAACCACCAAATGTTAAAATCTGTGCTGTTACCATAGTAAAAACCGCTGGAAAAAAACGTAATTTTTTCGTGGTTAGGTTGAAATTCTACCGGGATTGGCCATTAACAGATTTACTGACATGATTTAATGATATAAAATTATAATTAACCTTTATTTGGAGTACTATTTATACACAATGCACATTTGTTCATAATAAACCTGTGTTTAAATAAAAATGTGTTCTCTTGTCATTTTTGATAAGGATTTTATAATTTTTTTATAAAATCAATCTTTTAATGCAAGATATTTAAAGTGTACCTGAAGCATACTTGCAATAGTTCCAGTTTAGCACGATCAAAAACACTTAAATGTATCTTTAATTGGACTTCAGTACTACTTCTGAACAATAAAAGTATATTAAGTACAAAATTAGTTGTTACAATTTATCAGACTTTAAGTATACCAATTTATTATCCCACAAATACAACCGCAGTGTATTGTCATTAAGTACATAAGATGTAAATGGATTTGCAGTATACTTAGCATGAAATAAATGTATTTCAAGAAAATTGAAAGTTGGCACATTTGGTTCTTTTTTGAAACTGTAACAATGTGTCATTTTGTAAACATTACTTTGGTGGTTATGTCCATCAATCAGATTAGACGCTGAAAATCACTGCAATGCGTTTCCGTTTCAGACCGCTAATCAACAGAGACAGACAAAGAGAGAGAGAGTAATGGACTGAATAAGAAGAGAGATAGAAACACAGAGAACTTACTTGGCTCCACACAAACTTCCTCATAATCCACACAGCAGGTGCCCTCACTCACACATGCGGCGTCACAGTAGCACGTCGCATTAGCATCACGACTTCTGGACACACAGCGATCTTTACAGCTGCTAACTATCAGTCAAAAAAACACATGAAATTAAAACCAAGTAAACAAATGCAGAATCTCGAGAACTAGTGTATGTGAGTTGATTTATCATAAAAACATGAAGAACATGAAGAGTCGATACCTTTCTCAACGCAGTGGAGTTTCAGTGTAAATATGATTGTGAGAATTAAAGCCAGCAGGCAGAGCAGAAGGATCTGTACAGAACAAAAACAATAGAGCTCACTGTGCCGAACATCCATTTATAAGATTCAGTGAAGAATGAATTGCTGTTTTGATACAATCAATGAATGTAGTGTTAGTGGAACATCAACTGAGCTTCAGGACCATCCGGTGCGCCAATCATGTTTGTTGGACAGGAATGCACAAAACAGCAGCGGTAAACCAGTAGCCCAACTGGCCGTGCATCATGGTATTAATAACACCAAGGTCAGGGTTCAAACCCCAGGAAACACACACTTAAAAATGTGCTGCTAATCACTTTAAAAATAAAACTGTGAGTAAAACAATTCCTTACATAGCCTACATATAGTTTAAAAAGCTATTTTGTTGACACTTTTTCTGTGTTTGACAACATTGAGCATCTGTCCAGGCCGTTGTGTGCTTAAACCCCCCCTTAATGTTATACAGATGTTTCACATCTCAGACAGTTCGGACTAACAAAGAACTGAGGCTTAATGACTATGGAAGCATATGTTGTGCAAAATTCAATTTGCAATGTAATATGCAAAATGGCAATGCAGTATGTAAAATGACAATGCAATTGTGTATCTAAATATACATTTCAAATAACGTATGTGCAACATTAGGTGCAAAATGAAAATAAAAATTCAATTATATCAATTACATTTGTAAGTTCCTACACTGGTTTTAATGTTATTGAAATGGATATTTTTAACGCTCTTTAAGTTGCAAAATTAAAATGAAAATGCATTCGCGGACCACGCCCCCTCCCCGGTACAGCGTCATTGCATGAAGGCGGAGCTATTTGCTAGTTAGGTGTGTTGTTTTGAGGTGTTGAAAACACGTTCGACTGCAGACTCAGAGACAATAAAAGCGTTAAATCGCTTGCACATACACGTTTTCATCATAAACACGTTCAGTATTTGTTGTCTTTGTTTCTGAATGATTATGTTAAGATATTGACTGTTTTTGTGGTGCAACATTTCCTTAACTTCAGGAATCGAGTTATTCAGTGGATCTGTCACAAACTGCAGCATCCGGATGAATTAGAAACCAAGGTTAATTTTCGTAAGGGCAGATCTCCACCTTGGCAATGTTTATGTGTATTTGTGCATAATCTCTCCCCTTACACTTTCTCCAGCACAAAAGAAGCACAGTACAGAGGTGTATTTCACGTGGATGTATCGCGTTTGTGATTGTACTGTACAGTTACTGAACAGTGGTCTCACTAAACGACCATTTCTGAACAATTGTATGAAGATATTGTGACAAAAAAGACATTCATCAAAATACAGAATGTGTTCATGATGAAAACGCGTATGAGAAAGTCAAGTGATTATGAGACATTCAACAGGCGAGCTCACCGCTTAATAAGGCAGAAAATTCTAGAAATGTAGCTACTAGTTCTATCGTCTACAGAGACTTACTAATCTTAAAAAAACACCAGAGTCATTTTTTTCTTTGTGCTCCAATTCGTGTGCATGCAGTTTAATGTTTTTATCAGCTTTGCAGCCGCACGTCCATGCTTGTAACTAGCGATGCTGGCTCCGCCTTTACGCAATGACGCTGTACCGGGGAGGGGGCGTGGTCAGCTCGAAATGCATTTTCAAGTCCACATTGAATTTTGCTCCCTCAACGCGCTGTGTGTTAATGTTAATGCATTAAGGGAAAATGACATTAGAATTTTCTTTTTGCTACAATTTTGCTTGACTGTCTTAAATATGTATAATCAATCCGCGAATGCATTTTCATTTTAATTTTGCAACTTAAAGAGCGTTAAACATATCCATTTCAATAACATTAAAACCAGTGTAGGAACTTACAAATGTATTTGATATAATTGAATTTTTTATTTTCATTTTGCACCTAATGTTGCACATACGTTATTTGAAATGTATATTTAGATACACAATTGCATTGTCATTTTACATACTGCATTGCCATTTTGCATATTACATTGCAAATTGAATTTTGCACCACATATGCTTCCATATAATGACTGCATTAACTTTAAGTGATGTCATTCTAGCCTTAAGAAGAGATTGCGCTGAGTAAAATATTAGATCACAGGAGTTTAAAAACACAGACTATCAGGCAGATACCCGTCAAACACAGAACGCTTCAACATTAATACAAAGGTAGAAAACGGTTCCCCAAACCTGAAGGGAACGCTCTCTTTTTGTGTTACGCAAGGTTGTGGGTTCGATCCCAGGGGACTTGCAAATACCTATGTAAAATGTATAGGATAAAGCAAAATTAAGTCGCTTTGGATAAAAGCGTCTGCCAAATGCCTAAATGTAAATGTTAAGAAAACTTTCCAGGAAAACCAACAGGGAATGTTGGGATATCTGTTCTCGGAACGTTCTTGGAACATCAGCGATTGGTTCCCATGTTCCGAGAACATATTCTAACTTTCCCTGTTCGTTTTTTTTAAATTGCTTAGGAACCAAAGTATGTTATCTTGGTAAGCCCTGTTTCATTTAATAATTTACGAGTGCTTTTGTTATTAACTTCCAAAAAACAACAAGCTCCTTCCTCCTTAATGAATCAGCCAACTCACCACCACAAAAGAGATTTCATAGAGTGGAAAAGCATCTTTAACACAAACTTTCATCAAAAGCTTTAAAACTTTCCAAAACATGCGTTAGGCAAGTGTGAATGATGTGTGCATATTACGCAAGTTTCACTTGACCGTTATACATTTCACATTCATGTATTTATCAGATTATTTGGTGAAAGAACATTTGTGTAATGCTTAAAAAATATCAGAACAACACATTGTTGCAGACCGAACTACAGATGATGGTAAATGTGGCTTATTCTTGTCATTTATAAGTAACATGTGGTTAATGGTAAACATTCCCTCAAGTACTCTATTACTTCAAACCTTTATTTCTCAAACTAATTGAAACCCATTTAATAAAGTCTTAACATTCAATGCATAGCATTTCTAAATGATCTACAACTAATATAACTTGTTAAAGATATATGAACTTACTCTCACCTAATACATACACAAAATGAACTATTAAGCACATAATTATAAGAAAGTTACGTTAGCGCCGATCGTAAGTTGCTGACATAACCCACAGTAACGCCAGGAGTTTCACTCGCACGAGAGGACATGCTGAGACTTCTCTTACCCCGACCAGGAATTTCACGTGTCTTGACATTCTTTTGGAGCTTTGGGGTGTCCGGTGTGACTGCTGTCCAGAGCCCAGAAGATTCGCGGCGTGCTCGCTCATGCCTTCATCTCCTTTAACTGGATCCATTACTGATCACTGGATCTCTACTTGTTATCTTTGTTCATTTCGAACTTTGCTCCCTGGTGAGTGACTTGTAGCCCGTGTAGTTTAAGTACCGCCCAGCTGATCGCGGTACAGTAGGTAACCGGAGAGGTCGAGCGCGCCGCTTTTCTTGACTGAGGAAAGCGGAACGTTCGTGTTACTTGGACGATTATCGCCGCCTGTCAGTATCTGTCATAATGTGTTTGTGGATGTCACGTGTTTGTAACGTCTCTGTGATTTATAACAGCCCTCCTTTAAAAACCCAATTGACACCGCGAGCTCACTGAGAGGACGTGAGGAGACGGATGAGGATCACGCACACGCTAACTAAAGAAGTTTATCTCTAACGGACACGTCAAAAAAAGAGCAAAGTTTGCAAACAGGGTGTCGCAATGCTTCACATGGGTGGATTTTCCGTGAGGTAAACGCTTTGTGAAATGTGCTAATGTTTACATGTGTGATATGCATAGATAAACGCTGAGGGCAACATTTCAATAAAAACACACAAGGACACGGTTTAAGCATTTGTTTGCTCATGAAACCGACTGCAGCGTTTTCAAAGTCAAACAAACAAATCAAAACCGTTCAAAATACTGCGCGGTGTAATATTAAAAGATTTAACGTTGACGTAAATTGCACGAGCGCGCCTTCTCGTGGACAGTCGCCGCTCGTGCAGCTAAAGATCGCAGGTGAGTATGCTTAAATTCCCCTGTATTTATCTTACAGGTTGCTATTGACTACATAACGACATACGTCGACACGTTTATTCAAGAAATCAACGTGAGATGCAATCTTCTGTCCCCCTTGAGGATGCGATGAACTGACAGAAACACGAGGTTATTTTCCTCAAGGAATTGAGTTGCATCTCATCCTGAACCGGTGTTTGGTGCATACATTTACATTTATGCATTTGGCAGAAGCTTTTATCCAAAGCGACTTACATTGCTTCATCCTATACATTTTGCAATCCCCTGGGTTCGAACCCACAACCATTCTCTCACCACTGAGCTACAGGAAAGCTTGCATACTTGTTCTTCAACACATGTCACTTACGTTGCACACTATTTTGGGATGTCAGCGGTCTGAAATCTGGACAGCGATGATCTGATCTGACAGTGTCGCGTTACTAATTCATTTAGTCTCACTTACAGCATCCCGCAGGAAGAAATGTCATTAGAATGAACAATACAAGCTCATTACATTAAACTCAATTATTGATCGGAATTTCTAAAGCCTTGTCACTTTTTAATAATACGGCAAGAAATCAATCCATTAGTGAACAGATCCTTTACCAGAAGAAGTCGTTTTAAAAAAGACATGTTGTATAACACTCCGTGTGCCGATGGGAGGCTATAGAGATGAGAGAAGAATGCGATGTGTTGACTCAAGAGGCACATGTCCACCCGTGGTGCTGAAGGACAGCTCATCGCTTCACTCCTCGCTGTCTGTCTGTCGCAATGAAACAGCTCGGTGCTCCTTCATCTCCATCAGTCCTCAAAGTTTGCCGCTCGTTTCGTTCGCTCTGATCATGAAGAGACAAAACATCAGGACCCTGGTGTTGATCATATGCACTTTCACGTATCTGCTCGTCGGGGCGGCCGTTTTTGACGCTCTGGAGTCGACGATGGAGATCACCCAGAAGAAGATCCTGGACGAGCGCAAACAGGAGCTGATGGACAAGTACAATCTGAGCAGAGCGCATTTTGACGAGCTGGAGAGGGTCGTGCTCCAGCTCAAGCCGCACAAGGCTGGCGTCCAGTGGAGGTTCGCGGGATCCTTTTACTTCGCCATCACCGTCATCACCACCATAGGTAGGACTGAAACTCGATGTACTGCCTGCGTGTGACAGGACAAACTTTTTCGGGATGTTATTTTCTTTGTTTGCTTTAAACGAGTCGTGCCAGGATGCGTGAATTATTATTAGAAATGTGGGGACTCCCGTGGCACCGTATTGCAATGACGTGAATATTGCGTTGATACTACTGACGTGTAAAATAATGTGAATAAAAAAGAATATATGTTTTCAAATATGTTGAATTACTGAGCTATTATTCGTGTAAGATGCAAGTTCGCTTTTATATTAAAAAAGTACTAATTCGCTTTACCAAGCTTGTACATGGTGTATGTAAAATAACACACAAGGACAGTGTGAACACTTTTATAGACACATACTCAATAAAAGTGTTTTGCATCCTTGAGGCATCTATACTGCTGATGTCTTTAATTTACTAATAATGTTGAGTATTGTCTCTGTGTACATGACACTGGACAGCTCCTTAAGATCACTTCAACATGACTAGGATGCGTACAAGCTCCTTTAATTAATCCAAAGACTGACAGACCATGATCAGTGATCTCTCTCTCTGTGTTTGTGTGTGTGTGCGCGCGTCTTGGCAATGGTCAATGGGTAGTTGATGTGACATGCCAATCCGTGACAGCAGTGTCTCGCAGTGTAATTTCTATACTTCATCCACATTATATACAAATTCTTGATTTTTTTTAAAATATGAAATGTATGTGGTTTACTATTTTATTCACAAGCTACAATTGTAAAGAAGCTGCAAAATAAAACACAAAACTCTACTATGTTATCCAATAATCTTGAAGTTGAAAAAACTCGGTTCATGATATCATGTGCTGTAAACTAGTTCACACAGCTCAATGCATGCAATTTTTCCATGATCGAGTCTGCTTTTGAACACATGGTAAGGTCTGTTTCATGTGCCTCCTATAGATCAGGTTACTGCGTACACTTGGCATGAGTAATCTAATCATCAGAAAAGCAACCAGGCTGCCAGTGCCTTATTGTCAATGCAGGACACTCTGTAAACAAGGCACTGTTTACTATCTGCGGTCTGTGGTATCAGTTAATACACTATAACCTGAGCTAACCTGATCCATTAGTCTAGTGGACATTTAGGATCAGAATTATGAGCCCACAGTTTTTGTACCGTCACCCGAAGCCGTAACCACAAAAAAGCGGGTGAGGTACCATATTCTGAATAATGCTTGATGTGGGTCCTTATGTGTCCCTCCCCGCGGTTATGATATTTGGTTACATGCTTGCTGCCAACTGCACGGTGGCCAGCCGGTTGGCAAGCTCAGAGGTTGGTCTTTCATTGCTCTCCTTTGTGTTTCATTTAAGTATCAAGTCTCAGGTGTGTTTCTAAAATTGCTTAGGAGTAATACAAATAGTTCAAATAAGTGCTTACAAACCGATTAATCGCGATTAATCGATTTGAATAATTGTGTTTAAATAATATTCTGTACGGTATGCGTGTGTGTGGCGGGTATATTTATATATAAATACACAAACATACGTTTTTATATTTAAGAAATATACGTAATATTCATTTATAGTTGTACATCATGCAAATCATATTTTAATATAAACGTTATGTTATGAAGATATGTTCAGGTAAATATTTGTTACATATACATATGTACTCTTATGTGTGTGCAGTTACAGTATATAAACAAATAAATATGCACACCACACATTAGTGACCTTGAATCACAAAACCAGTCTTAAGTAGCAAGGGAATGTTTTTAGTAAAAGCCCAAAATACATTGTATGGGTCAAAATTATAGATTTTTCTGTTATGCCAAAAATAATTAGGATATTAAGTTAGGATCGTGGTCCATGAAGATATTTTGTAAATTACCGTAAATATATCAAAACTTTATTTTTGTCAGTGGATGGCCTGCTACAGTGCCTCTGATTAACATCCTCAAAGGTTTAAACGGTTGTATCTCCCCCAGATATTGTCTGATCCTTACAACCCATACACCAATAGAAAGCTTGTTTATTCAACTTTCGGATGATGTGAAAATCTCAATTTCGAAAAGTTGACCCATCTAGGCTCACATATATTCTAAAAACACAAACATTTATATAGGAATCGATTAACCGTGATAAATCTATTTGACAGCACTAGTAAAACACATGAAGTGTATGAAGGTGTAAAATGGATAAAATAATGTAGATTGGGTCAATTTGATGAGAAATGTTTGAGTTTGCAGACTTGACCAATCTGAGCTCAGATTGAGACGTTGTTTCCATCTCTACTGAAACTCTAATGGAGACATTTGTGAGATTTCTGCCTCTCAGGAGAAATATCTGAGACAAAAATGACTTAAGAAAAGTTTGCATTTGCTTGCCAATTAATCTCATTAAAAATATTTCATCTCTAAACTTTCTTTCATACACACCCTTGGCTAAGCAAAAACAATCCCATTATTTAACACTGATTTGGAAAAGGCATTTTCACAATGTTACAAAAACGTCTTTTTTTTTGGTTCTCCACACCGTCTATGGTTTCTGAACGTTGAGTTTGAAAGATGTTGATGAGTTGAGTCGTGGGATCAATCGAGTTGCAGGGTCCAGCGACAGTACAGCGGGACACGAGCGTCTCTCTTGCCCTCCTCTGCAGGGAAGGAGTGTTTTGGATGGAAAGAATGTGATCTGTATAAATAAATACCCTCCTGGCCAGCAGAGCGGATCGGGTCATACATCAGTCGGAATCTTTGGCTTTTTGCACTTTATACATTTGGGGACATTTTTCACATAGACAATCTGTCGGTCAGCCTGACAGCTCTGGCGACCGGGCTCTAAGGGACAATGGAGGAACCACAAAGGCTTTTTCATTTACACTAAACACTGACGGTTTGGTATTTGTTATGTATAATATGTGTTATAGATCATTCCAGCTTTTTTTCTAGAAATATGTTTTTTATATGCCACCCAAAGTCTATTGACAAAACACCAGCCACCTGCACAGCATCAGTACTGTACATAAAGGGCTAAGCCAATAGACCTAAAAAAAACGTTCTTTGTCCTGTGTTCCCAAAAATTCAGTAGATGCCTCTCATGAATATCTTCTCGTGTGTGTTATCTGAGATCATAACTGTATTTTCTACTCACAATCAATCCCATAAAATTAGGCACTTGTATACTTGCAGTTGGCCCACGAGTGAGTTTAAAAATACTCACCCTGTAAACCGATGATATATGTATCTGTATTTTCCCAAAGGACATTTTTATTGCTTCGAAGTTCCTCTGTCATTGCAGTTCATTTCGATTTATTTCAAGAAACTCTTCGGAGTTCCTGTCACGCTTCGTTTACTTTTCAAATGCGTTTCAGAGGTTTCTCATAAGATTCCTTGGGATGTATAAAAATAGACAGCAAATTAGCTAAATGTTGACATACGGTCTGGAGCTTGAAAAAATGCGATGTTATAATATCATAGTTCAGGTTGTTTGGACTTTTAGCATCGTGGCCAGGTTTTGGTATCCGAGGACAAAATCTCATAAGATGGTCTCAAGGTTTCCTATTGCTCACTTTTTGTATAGAAAAAAGAACACACATTATTTTTGTGTTATTACGGAGGGTTGAGAAATCCAGTTTTCCTTGATCGTTTGAAATACAATAGATCAAAAGCACGTTTCAGAACAGCTAAACTTTTTATTTGTGTCATCTTACCACACATCAATTTGTCGTAATTATTATGTATCAATAAGAATTGTGACGTCCAGGAAGTTTGTCTGATTGTGGGTCTGTATGTAATTCTGAGTGATCTGATGTCAGTGAAAGGGTACTTGAGTGTAAAGAAATAAAGTCACCACACATCACCAGCCAGCTGAACTCCTGCTGGTGGATAAACAGATGTTTAAGGTGAACGGGGCCTTGTGATGTGTGTTTTTGGATGGCTCTGTTCTCTGGTGTGAGATGCTTGTGTGCGTAGATACATTTTCATCAAAAGTGACATGTGACCAGTGACGTCATTGATGCCCTTGCACTGACATCAGCATTTTTGCATTCAGTGATACACTTCTTTAACTCTTATAGAGCACTAGTAATGTAATACCATACAAAGCATTTAAAACAAGTTTATCTACAGTGATTTACAAATTCTCTAATATATCGAAAGAAAAAATATATTTGTATGGGTATAAATGACATCATGTACCACTGTAAAAAGCAGTATTATTCTGGCAGCTGGGGCACCAGAGTAAAATGTAAAATAGTTTTGTTGTTATATAAAATGACATGTTTATTTCGTGCAATTCATATTTTACACCCAACTTATGAATTTGCAGTTCATTTCTGTAATTTAAATTTTTACCGGATTTCAAAAATATGACGGTCAAATTCTGTAAAATTACAGTATATAAAAAATATTCAACAGCAACTATTCACTGTGGTTGTGGTTATACTGCTGATTATGACGAATACATTTGCATTCTATCAAGGAAAACAAAATGCATTTGCGCTGATGACAGAATATATTGTAAATGCTTCGATTGTAATTCACAAAAGGGAGTCGGACATTTATAATCAAGAAACCAAACGAAGTCTTACGTAAAAGCGAAACACAAACAGCATTATATAACCGCACAACTGCTTTGCCGTTCTCGCTTTTTCCGAGAAGATGTGAAAGATTAAAAGTGACAGCAGCGGGACATCTGACCGGAGTATGTCAAGCCCTCAAACGCTGCTAGAGTTACACATCCTAAACATAGCTGCTCAGCACGTGCACACACACTAAAAGACACAATAATATAAATATCATGCTGTATATTAATAAATACATGAGTCAGTGTGGTGTAACATCAGTGGAAGGCCCTATAAGATTAACACGTGCTCTAAAATAATCTGATTATAATTGTATTAATCCTAGATTTAGGGCTGGTGAGCTGACAGTGATGTAATTCTTATAAAGGTGGATGTTTTCCAGATCTGTCTTTGATCTATCTTTAACACACACACACACGCTCTAAGCTTTATAGATTTCACCTATAGATATTAACATGCTGAACCATCTGTCCTGTTTTTCTCAATATGGGTTATATTTCGATTTAACCAAAGGCAGACATCTTTAATCCTTTATTTCGCACAATGACTTCCCCCAGCACCACACACACACCTTCTCTAAGTATTTAATCCTCGGAATGTGTGTTGAACTACTGAATGGATTTGCTGTGACTGCAGCACATTCGGCCATAAGTTTGATGAGTTATTTTGGGAGATGTAAGCTGAATGGATGAAGAGAAGCAGATACATGAAAACGAGCTCTAAACATCAGTCCCGTGTGTTCAAGATGGTTTGTACGAAATAATTCATGCCTGGTTCTAAAAAAGAATCACCCGGACTTACAGATGTGTTTTTATCAGTAAGATTGAGAAAACTTACACTTTTCGAAAGAAGGCAAAACTACAATAGTGTTACTTTTAGCTGGAAACGAATTATGTGAGAGATGAATGAAATTTTAACTTGAGAGAACAAACATTTGAATTTCATAAAATCAAATTTTGTATTATTTCTACTAGAGATCCACCGATATATCGGCCTAAAATCAATATCGGTCAATACTTTAATCGGCCAAAATGTTGAGAAACATCACCAGTTTGATGTTCAATATTAATAGTCAATATGATAATTAATAACATTCACAAAGTTAAGAAATATGAATTTAATCTTCAGAATCGGTATCGACAGATATCACTCTGAACATACGACTCTCAGTATCGGTTAAGAAACTAAGTTCAGGTGTATCTCTAATAATAACCATTATGATTCTTATGGCATATACTAAAAAACACTAAAAAGAAACATTTTTGTGAGTTAAATTATGAATGAGTGATTGGGATCATTCTCTAAAACTCGGGACATCAAACAATCACAGCCATTCAAAGGATGTTGATTTAGAAACACAATACATCTCTGTGAAGATAAAACTTCAAGTCAAATGTAAACAAATATACGATAAAGTAGAAAGGACTTGTTGATTCCTCTAAAAGGCTTTTGGACCGAAAGGAAAACGTTTATTTTGAAAGCTAATCTAAGAAGAGCAAATGAAAGTGTCAAATGTGTGAAAGCTTGAGGTTACAGATCTGTGGTGGTAACTGACAGGTTTTAAGTTCAGATGTCACGAGAGCTGATCCGTTCATTATGTTACGTGTCTAAAGTAAAAAATGTATGTACCATATAATCGGACCGGCTTTCATGCTTGTGGACACGCAGTCATTCTCTCTTTATTGTGTTTTTAAAGGTGCTGTGTGTGATATTAAGAAGGATCTATTAACAGAAGTGCTTAATAATATACATAACTATATCTTCAGAGGTGTATAAAGACCTTACATGAAGCGTTATGTATTAATTATTAATTACAATGAGTTATTTCTATGTACACCCTAGTGCTACGAAAAGGAATAGTGAGCCGTTGTTTGCAATTCACAACCTCACCACTAGATGCCGCTAAAAGCTCCCCAGTGTATCTTTAAGGAAGACACCCAAACTTTTTGTGGTTGCTTTAGACTGTCACTGTAAACTAATCACTCTGCATTTATTGTTTGCAGGGTATGGCCACGCGGCCCCCAGCACAGACGGTGGAAAAGTGTTCTGTATGTTCTACGCTCTCCTGGGGATCCCCCTCACCCTTGTGATGTTCCAAAGTCTGGGCGAACGCATCAACACCTTCGTGAAGTACCTACTTCACCATATTAAAAAGTGTCTCAGCCTTCGTCACACCGAGGTCTCCATGGCCAACATGGTGTGCATCGGCTTGATATCCTGCATGAGCACGCTGTGCGTGGGGGCGGCGGCTTTCTCCCGCTACGAAGACTGGAGCTTCTTTCACGCGTACTATTACTGCTTCATAACGCTCACCACCATCGGCTTTGGGGACTACGTGGCCCTGCAGAAGGATAACGCCCTGCAGAACAACCCCCAGTATGTAGCCTTCAGCTTCATGTACATCCTGACCGGCCTAACAGTCATCGGCGCCTTCCTCAACCTGGTGGTGCTTCGCTTCATGACCATGAACGCTGAGGACGAACGGCGCGACGCCGAGCAGCGCACCCTGCTGTCCCGCAGCAGGCAGGCGAGTGCCACGGGGGTCAACCCCTGCTTGGCCGACCCACCATCCTCTTCCGCCGCCGGAGGGTCAGGGAAAGGATTGTGTAACGTCTACGCCGAAGTGCTGCATTTCCAATCTATGTGCTCCTGTCTCTGGTACAAAAGTCAGGAGAAGATGCGCTACTCGATTCCCATGATCATCTCACACGATCTGTCCACTTCGGACACCTACATGGAGCACAGCGAGACCTCCGACGCCCTGCACTCCAACGGCTGTGTCTGCAGTGCCTTGCAGGAGCACTCCGCAGCCAGCTCTGTGTACACTGGCCTGCTGAGCCCGGCGCATTATCAAAGACTCTCCAAGCGCCGCAGCTCCATCTAGTGCGCCGGAGGACGTGTGGCACGTGAATCTCTTTCGCCTTACGAAACCAACCACTGTTGTATTTGGGGTTGACATACTGCTGCTTCACAGTTTGGATCCTCTTTCATTACGTCTAATCTAGTTGTGGACTGAAGAGGGCAGACTGTTAGCAGACTGCAGCGGTTTGCAATAAAAACACAGCCTGCATTTTGTCAAGTACGCATTGAGGTTTTGGGGAAAGGGTCGAACCCAAACTCCTGGCTCTCTGCTGAGCTTTAAGGGGAGATGGAAACAAATGCAGGGTTTCCAAAACCAACAGTTCAAACTTCCAAAGAATAAGACTTTTCTGGTTTTGACTTTCACTGGTGAGTATCTAGTGTTGTGGTGCGACAGCCTCAGTTGGGAGTGTGTATAGATCCTGTCGTATTTGCAGGGGAAACTTTTTTGAGATATAAAATGATAGCAGTTTGTAAAAAAAGTTATAATATAAAATAGTTTAAAATATTTTAAATGATAACTACACTAACAATGTTATGCTTTCTTCCACATTTTAGCTTTAAGTTGAATCTTCCCTCAAACTCGTTTTTCTTATTTTTATTTAAGCACAGCATTTCTTTCTTAGCTGTACCATAGACCATTTATACCATAGATATATACGTATAGATGCCACATTCAGCCGCTCCAGACATGACATGTGTCCGCCATTTTGGAACCATCAATAGTTCATCAAAGTTGCTGTTGACACTCAAAATGAGTTTTCAGCCTATGATTGTACAAAAATTGTGGAATGTTTCCATAATTGGAACGTTTAATAACGTTTCCTCTTACGTTTTTATAACCAAGCAAAAACGTTAATACAATGTTAAAAAAACTGGACACATTTTTATTACTAAAAGGTAACGCAAGAGGAACATTCTTCAAAAATAATTTCAATGTTTTGTGGAAATGAATAAAAGGCCAGCACTGGCTGGCCATGTTCTTTCTTAAAACGCTGGCAGTGAAACGACCAACGAGCAAGCTTGACCGTTCCAATACGGCGGATGACATATGCATTGCAGCCCATAAACAGCGGCTTATGAGGCATCTACTGTGTGTATATCTATGGTTTATACATCTGTTACTCTAATCTATCGCCAGGTTTGTTTGTTGGGTGTTTTTGCATTGTGTAAACCAATATTGTAGCTATAGTGACATTTTATTTTGGCGAT
The DNA here is from genome assembly GCA_008369825.1 of Triplophysa tibetana. Taxonomy (NCBI): domain Eukaryota; kingdom Metazoa; phylum Chordata; class Actinopteri; order Cypriniformes; family Nemacheilidae; genus Triplophysa; species Triplophysa tibetana. The sequence goes on along the minus strand of CM017910.1, from coordinate 20,869,043 downwards.
GACTTTAAGGCTTTGATTTTTACAGTTATAGAGTTAAAATTGTTTATACTGTACTTGCACTTTATGTTAAAACTAGCTTCATGGCTGAAGCCAGGTCAATATATAATCAAAATGGACATTTTCTAATACACACTCCTCTTCATATTGTGCATGTGCTCTCGACATTCTAAGGAAAAAATCAAATGTTTGTCTTCGTAATCTTTCATCAAAGTCCAATAACTTGCTTTGCCTTTAAAAACAACATTCATTGACATCTGTTGTCTGTGGGCTATTGGTTGACCAATAGTCAAATAGCTACTTAGTCTCAATTGTAGATTACCATTGTAACCATCCAGTAATGTGGGTTAGCGTTGACGTTATAAAGGTTACAACAGTAATGTAGACAACTGTGCTGAGATGCTTCTGACGGTGAACTTGACCTTTAGTCCACATCTCATATACTGTATGTGTGCCTGCAGTGTTTCCTCTACAGTCCACTGCAAATTCACATGAATAACACACTTTTTATACAATCCGTGCCCAATGGATATAACCACATCCTGTTTTTTTTCTCATAAAATATTCTGTTTCATTTGGAACAGAAGATGTAATGTGTTGCGAATGTCATCTATACTGTACTGCAATAGTATTTTCAAATTTTACTTTTGTAAACTGGATATGCAAGGTAGATGCACTTTTAAATGGTGGATTGTACTATTATAACTTTTCATGCATCTGTAATTGTATCGCAACTAATAGAAAAGTCACTGCTTACCCTTTAACAACACTAACTGTCATTATAAATGTTTCATAATTTCTGCCTTCATGCCCATTCAGGATGTGATCAACATGTCCAAAGTGATATTTAGAAATCAAAAGTGGTTGAAATAAAATGTGCATAAACTGTAGATCACGTCATTCTGTCTTCGTTTACTTAAAAGATTTACCTTTCCAGCCGGACCTTACAGGAATTTGTATGTAGTTGATGAGGTGGCTCATTTGTACTGTATGAATTCGAACGATGTGAATTGTAAAAAAACGTACAATTATTGAAAAAGCAAGACTGAAGCCCCGCCCCTAACTCCACCCCTAAACCTAGCCATCACTGGCGCAAAAAAGGATCGTACTAAAATCGTACTAAAACGTACAAATACTAATTAGCCTCCTCAAAGTTACGATTGAGATTGTGTTGGCTGGACTAGAGGACTCAACGTTTATGACCTTTCATGCATTTAAATGGGACCAAATTTCTGCACTAGTGCGTAAAGTAAAAATCGTTAGCAATTATCTTTGACGTTATTATATTATGTCGTTGTGTGCCCATCGGTCTGCACAGCAAAGTCATACAACCTTTCTACATTTGAACTGGCTCTCACCTACCAAGTGCACAGCGCTATTTGATTGACAGATGTTGTGGTCGTCAGTCATTATAACTGTGTTGTCGGTGTTCATGGAGAAATACTCACCGGCACATTATCATTGGTCGCGGCCGGGAGAGTGCTGCGTCTGGCGGGAGAGGGTGGAGTTTGTTTTGGGACTTTGGCAACCATCTTTTGTGAATTATCTTTTTTCTTCTCCACTAATGTAGCTTGCTTTTCATTGACTTTTCATTCCCTGAAATTTTAAATTAGTTCTGCTGCTAATGTACCACTCAGTGACACTCTTGCTGAGTCAACTTTCTCTAGCTAGCGTCGAACACGTCTCGGGGATATATACTATGGAATGGTCTACGGGTTCATTCGTACAGATGTTATAACTTTAAAACTTGAACAGGGATATCCCGACTATTTTGATGATTCCTTGGGGCTTTACGTGGCTGCATACAGGGCTTGTTGGTTAAGTCTACCCCTGACTTTTTGAGGCCCCTGGTAGCTAATGGGTAAGTCCGCCCCTCAATATAGCACACTTCTAAAGCACACATCTGTTCTGACGCTAGTAAGGAATGATAAAACGTCTACGTGACCTTGTTTGCTCTTTCCTACATTAAAGAGCACAACGTGGTCCCCATATTTCTGTCATGTCTTTTTCCACTTCAAAATGTTGAGTCAATGATGATTTCTCTTCATCATCAGTCCCGAGAAGGCCTACCCTCCCCCCGTCCCTTTGAAAGAGTTAAAATGCCCCTTCTCAGCAAAGTTGTCAGTTCATATCTTCTTCATTTTCATCTGCGTCTCTCCCTCACCAACCTTCATTCGCTGTGTGTGTTTGGAAATGAGCCAACACAAAATATCCACCCGGAGGCACAGAAATGATTTGAAAAGTGGGTGGGAGGAGACACATTAAAGCATTGAAGCATGGCTACCAAACGTGTGTGGAAACCTACTACTGAAACTTCACTTTTTGGGGAAGAATACATGAAATACTTGAATGATAGGGGTCAGGAAACACATAAATAAAAAATGACATATCATTTTTGTACATCCAACCCCATTTGCCTAGAAACTTAAACTCACTACATAAAAGAAATCTGGCAACAAAACGGTAATTTTCTGGCATCAGAATCTTTTGTACATCTATTATATGTTATTTTGCACATTTGTAGTCATTACTATTTGTTACTCCATTTAAAAAATACGTGACAATTTTTGAAATAAAACTTTCAGATTTTGTAAAAATACAGTGTTTCACAGGGTGTGTAGTGTCTATAAAGTTTATATGTCCTTCTGAAGCTTTACACTGTTGATTTTATATAGGTTTTCATGTCAAACTTGTAATTTAACAAAATTATACAGTTTATTACAGCCAAATACCATTAAATTACATAAAAAAGACTGCAAATTTACTAGAAACACAGAATACCCATATAATTTTACATTTAAAAACACTGTGATTTTACGGATTATTTCTGGTGCCCCAGCTGCCAAAATAAAATCATTTTTTTTACAGGATTTTACAGTGTAGAAAAGGATCCACATTTACTTCCATTGTAACCTCAAAACACATAAAATGCTAAAAATGGAGAGAGGGGAAGTCACGCTGAATGGGAGCTATTAATCATTTTAATATTCTGGAATGATCCTGAATGTTCGAGAAGGTTGGCATCAAACGATAAACAGCAACGTCCAATCTTAACAGCATACAAAAAGGAAACAGAAATAAATAAAATACACACCTATTTTGAATCATGAATGAAGAACTTCTATGAGTAAATAATGAGTGGTATCTTGAAAGACACAGAGAGTCTTTATATAATGTAATCCTGTTGTGTAAGCATATATAATTACAAACTAACTAGTATCATTTTTAAGGCTCTGTATCATATAAGAAATATTTTGCAACATTTATGAACCCATGCAAAGTGATGTGAATTGTATAAAGAGCGCAGGGAAAGCTTTGGGATTCTTCATTAAATAATACAAACACAGCTGTGACATCAGTGTCTCTGTAGAGAGCCTCTTACTTCACCAACTTCAGCTTCTATTAACATCAAAACCAGCTGAGACTACAGTAGATACCCTCACGCTTCAGCAAGACAATGAATCTCTTCTCTCTTCTCGCAGCTTTAAAGATTTAAACATCTGAAAGCAAGTTGATTATTGGTTACATGTAAACCCTTAAGGAAAAGTGTAGGATCTATTGCGACCATTTGTGTCTTCATAATTTTACAACAAATGTCATGGGTAAAATAATGGATTTATATAGTGAGATATTCACACATGCGTGTTAACTATACTGTTTAAAGACTGATTTGTGTGACACGTTTGTGTAGATTTTGTAAAGGCTGCTTGTCAGAAAAGAGCATTAGATATAACGTGTAACCAAACATCAACCAATCTTCTTTGTTTTTTTTGCTTAATCATGATTTGTTGGTCATGTAAGAGTGTAAGGGCTTTTCTTCAGATGTATGTGACACAGCCCTCGAGCCTGAAGAGTACTGGCTTATATAACACTGCCTACTGCATCTGAACATGTGCTGGAGTTACAGAGCTCCAGGATCACGACTGCACCACAACACCTGCGTCTGTCTCATACATATAGAAAATCAACTACATTAGAATTTAGATTTCAGATTTTTTGCAGAATTGAAAATGACCTGTTAAGACGATATAAGTTACAAGAGAATTAGAAGAAATTATGAGACTAATAGTTAGTGTTAAAAGAAAAGTTTACCCAAAAATGAAAAGAACCCCCATAGACATCCATTGTATGAGAGATGTTTCTCGAAATTAATGATGACATCTTTGGGTGAAGGTCCTAATATGAATTGATATATTTTGAAGAAGCTGTCATCGTCTGATCTCAAGACATTTGTTACGTGTTACCTTAGAAAAATCTAAGATCTAAGCATCAGCTGCAGCTTCTGTTTCACAGTTTTATCACTAGCACGCAGAAATAATCTTGATTGACAGCTCAGGTGTTATGATGATAAACAACGGCCTCGTACTCCAAATGCTGTGACCTATTTAAAAGAGCTTTTCAGATATCTTTTGTGTGTGTGGATGAGGCTCATGAGGCCGTTTCATAAGGCTTAATGTGATTTACACAACTGGGACGTTTTCCTCCAATCAACCAATAACTGCCTTCGGATGTTGATCGGACTGGTTCGTTAAATCAATCCATTGATATCTGAAGTATGTTTTCCCAAAATATTTTTTATGCTGCATTCGCATCCTATCCATCCAAAAGAACATTAGTATTTTGTACATTGTAGTATTTTGAAAAAAGGACCCTTAAAGAAATCGCTTGGTGTTTCCATGACCATTTCAAAGCGCAGTTATTTGCAAACTTTATTGCCTGATATTATCCTCAACTGCACTGAATTATTAAATGAAATTTCTGATGCTTCACTCACCGAATTAATAATGCAAAGGTTGCGTAAGAAATGCTTTACGAAGAGTAGAGAAGCAAATGCATGTACAAAAAGAGTACAAACTTTTAAAGCCTAGTATAAACTGAGGAACATCATTAGTCTCACATACTTAAAACGTAAAGACGTAAGCAAATATCTTAAAGTAAAGGTCTCTTCTTAAAGATGCTGTTTGAAGGTGTCCAAGGTTTTAGGACCAACACAATTAAATGACCAAGAACAAAAAGTCAAGCAGAGCAGATACATTAATAGGCAGCTGTGGGGGGTAATAAATAAAGAGAGAGTGAAATGAACTCTACCTAAAGAATTAACAGTGTCTCTCAATAGAGAATTAACCCACATTTACACTTAAAGGAGCCATTCTTTTGCAGTGTTTGAAGCTTTGGGTGTGTAACAGTGGATGTTTATGTTACTAGTTTCAAAATAAGCTTTTCATTTCACGTAATTCAAGTCTATTGTTCACCGCTGTCCCTCTTCTCACAAAACTACTGGATGGTATATATAAAGTCCCTCCTTCCGAAAGCTCTGATTGGTAAAGCTGACCAGGTCTGTTGTGATTGATTCCCCGCTTAGAGTCTGAAGATGTCCCACCCATACCATATCAACGAGCTTCCGCTTCTCAACCTGTTGTGATTGGTCGATGCCCCTCTCAGTGCACGTGTATTCATAAACTTTGAGCAATAAACAGTAACAGTCTGGTAGTACATACACGAATGTATCTTTGTTAGAGATCGCAACTTTTTACCCTATAACCGGTGTCAGACTGGTTATATTAATTAACACTTATAACAGAAGTGTTAGTTTTGCTTTTATATATTGGACAAGATTTGGATGATTAAACAAGCAGATTGACAAGGAGACATTTGCAAGCAGGACTTCAAAGGACGTTTCATAGAAGTGTTTTAGAGGTAAGCGCACACACACAATATCAGTGAATTACATAGAACAGCTTTCACAGCCGATGTTCAAGGCATGGATCCTGTTATTCGAGCGTTGGTTTTCTTATAATGTGTGTAGCTGAATTCTTATTACCAGCTGCAGGACTTTGATGAAAGTGAAAGTAGTTTAGCACGTAGCTCAGTCTAATTTTTCAGTCAGTTTACAATCTCTGATAACTGAACACTACCCCAGCGGCTCTTCCACTTCTCTAAGGAAGACCTCGCCCCTTTATTGGCATATTCCTTTGGATGGAGGTTATTAAAAGCACTTGAAATAGTGACATCATGTACCCGGGAAGTAAAGGGCTGTAGTCCGATCCACCCGTTCTCTGTAGTCCTTGAAAAGTAATTTCTGTTAAAGACAATATCTCGCTTGGCGCTGAACTTTGAGCTTTATCATTTTGCAGGTATTATTTCTGCTCTAACAGCAACATTACACACTAACTAAAGGTGTAAAATTGGAATCACTAGGAATGGCCGCTTTAAGATAAAGATAAAACCTGTACAGTTTTTATTAATAAACTAGTCGTGATGAGTCATGAAATGTCTTCTCATCTTGTTGGTTTAAAGTAGAAGGTTAATTGAAAGCAGTGGGATGCCTGTGTGCGTCAATATAGCAACACTGACGTCTACTGACTCACAGGGGTCCTGACCATCCTTCAATATTATACACGTAGAACGACAAGTGATAAATTAATTTGTAGGCTATGCATTTATTAAAAGAAGTTTAGGCCTGGTTTCATAGACATGTCTTAAGGCTAGTCCAGACTAAATTGAATGTTTGACCTGTCTTTACTGAATATATCTTGCCCTGAAATATCTTAAATATATCAGTGCCATTGTTTTGTCTCAAGATGCACACCAGTAATGTATTCTCATAAGGCAGTTTTATAAAAGCCACATAAAAATCTTGATTTAACGAAGGCATTGCCGTGTCTGTGAAACCAGACCATAATATTGTTACTGTATACTATTAATATTACATTACAATGATGTCGACATGGAGGAAGTTGACATGACCTTTGACCTGAAATCTTATGACAGTATCTAATGTACAGTCTGATATGCAAATGTTGATAAACAAAACCTCAAAAGTAAAAAGAAACTTCTCTATTTTAGTTAATTTAGTCACTTCAGACTCCATGTAGCTTTAATGAGCATTAAATAAGTGAAAACTACGTGTTTTGTATATGAAGCACACTGGAGCGTAACTGTTGGAAGCAATGTGTTAAAACAACTTGAACATAATGCAAATATGTAAGAAAAGTCTAAAAAATAATAAACATTTATATATAATTTCAATTATTGGTAAATATAAATAAATACTTGTAAATATTTCTTTAATATGTATTCATGTGTATGTGTTTGTATTTATAAATACAAAGTTAGTATGCACAGTACACAGACATGTATTATGTAAACACAAACTTTTATTCAGGATGGGATTAATGGCGATTTACCTTTTGACAGCCCTAATTAAAATCATTATCATGACTTCATATTTCAGAGACTGACGGACAATGGCAATGTTTTTTTTGTAGAAAAAAAATCACATTTAAAATAAATATGTATAGGCATATAATTCTTCTAAAGAATTCTGGGGGGGGGAATCTGGTTCTACAGGTATTTATTTGTGAACTACTCCTACCCATTTTTGATTAAAATGCGCATTTGTGCCAGCAGGTGGAGCTGTAAACCGTGACATCGTTTCAATCTATCTCGTGTTCATTTTCTACAACTAATGAAACTGTTAACTTTTAAAACAAACCATGATGTCTGTCAGAGGATGACATTTGCTGTATTATATTTGTGATGAATGAACCCCTCCACTGGTCACTGACCTTTATTTCAAAGCCATCATCATTAAAGCAGCTTCCATCATCCATCACTACAAAACACACCAGCTCATTAAAAAAAGACACTTTCTCTATCAACAACATGAGCTTCTGTGCAAACCTGACATTCAAATATGTGTATTCATGCCTTTCATGATAAAATATATTTATATATTTTAGAGTTTAGATTTTTAGACCATTTTTGTTATGGTCTACTTTTAAAAATATAAAGAGTACTGTGTATCAGTATTGTCATAATCAACCACGTGACTTATTAGATACCAGTATTAAACCCAATTACAGTTTTATTTTATATATCAATCAGTTCTATTTGAAGAATGCTACACATAACACTCTGTTCCATTATCAGTGTAACTTCTGTGTCATTTGTGTTTGGTTGTTTTGTGTTTAATGACTGTTCTCAGTAATAGCTCTGGTGAAAATCAACATAAAGAATGGAGTCGTATAGTGCATAAAGATCACCAATCTGACATGGAAAATATAAACGTTGGCATTTTAATGCAGGGCAGCTCATTGCAACAAAACAATTATTTCACATTCTCACAGCAAAAGTTTTTTCCGCAAAATAAAAGAACATGTAATAATGCGTAAGAACCTTTTTGGTTGAAGCAAAAAACAACCACAACTTAAATGTTAAATGGAATGTCACTGACATATTTTTTAAACATTATATTATAATCTAAAGGTAAACGCATCTTGAGACATTATAGGAATACTATATTGGAAATCTTTTTGGGAAAATATTGTCATAATTTTTTTTGTAGTTGGGCAGTGTTGTATTCTCCCTGAGATGAGTTAAACCCAGGGGCGGACCGGAAAGCAAATTCGGCCCTTGATTATTCATTTACATTACATTTATTCATTTGGCAGACGCTTTTATCCAAAGCGACTTACAAGTAGGGTGCAGTGGGCAGCTATCACTGCAGAGCAAACAGGGGTAAGGTGCCTTGCTCAAGGGCATTTCAGTCATTTCCTGGTGGCACTGAGAATTGAACCAGCGAACTTCTGGCTACCAGTCCAACTCTCTAACCACTAGACCACAACTGACCCACATAGGCCGTCCTCCAATTTGTCGACCGGGAAGGGGGGTTGGGTGGCGAGGGTGTGTTTTATGGCATCGGCCCTCCACCAATTCTGTCAACGGGGAGGGAGTGTTGGGGGGATTGTATGTAACGTTTGTATTGCGTTACAAGCATACGTTTCCGACTCGCTAATGCCTTCGCATTGTGTACATTCGCGTTTATAATACGTCCGCCAGTCCACCCCTGGTCACCGCCGTTCTGGACTTTGACAGAATGTCCTACTGGTTAGTCCGCCCATGGTTATAGCTAAAATAGAGTGTAATCTGTTTAAATCTAACCATATGCTGTAGAATGTATAGCCACTGGCCCGAAGTAATACGATGAAGCAATTTTTTATATCATTCTTTAAAAGTATGAGGGCATTTTGTAAAACTCATGGTGAATAGCAGTACACCACTCACCAGATCCACTTTTTTACAGCAAAATAGTAAGGTCTATGCTTAGAAAATATATAGCTAAAAACAAAACTCAATTAAAGCCTTAATATCTTACAAGGAATATCACAGGACATTAAATTTGCAGTGAAGGCAGGAATACTATAGTATACTTACTGTAGTTATATACCAAGACCAAACTTTACATCCAAAAAAAGACATACAGTACATAAAATATATGATCTGTTTTCTGGAAGAAAAATAGCATTTTGACTTCGTCCTTAAAAAACCCTTTCTCTTGGTTAAAATAGAAAGATTATTGCTCACAAAAGGTCCACAGCAGTGCTTCTCTACGGCGGGTTACATCTGTAAAGCAGTAGTCAGTAGAAACAGGCGCGATCGTGTCATTCAGCACAGGTGAGCTTCTCTCTGCTGTCTGTGATGACTTCTGCTGGGTTTTCATCTTTATAGAGGTTGTTGTTGTTGTTGTTGTTGTTGCTGTAGGTAAACTGGACGTCGTGTTTGTTATTCTGAACCGTCTCCTGCAGTCTCAGTTCATCTAGTTTCCTCCACAGTTCCTCTCGTTCCTGCTCTCTCTTCTTCTCTCTGAGGACACACGTGAAAAGCCTGTCACGTGGTGCAGACAGTGTCATTATATACACAATCCGAGCGGGAAAGATGAAGTCTTACCGCTGTCTGTCGGATTTGTATGAAGCTGTTAGTTCGTCAAATAGTTTGCTGTTCATCTCCATCAATGTTTTTAAAACATTATAGACCAGGGCCACAATCGTCCTGACCCAATAAACAAGTTAAAGATTCAAACTACAGGGTATGACAAAGTAAAGATATTATAAAACTCTAATTAAAGAAAGTTAAAACTCATACGGGTTCCAGTGTTCCTTGGAGATCCGATACAAGCTTCCAAACATGATGGGAAGTATTTTGGCGTTGTTCTCCTCAATCAGGCTCAAAATATATTCGTTGTTCCAGAAGTATAGCGCACGCTCTGCCACCTGAAAAAAGAGAGCCATCTTAATAACAAATCACACTTGCAACTTTACATAATATAAAGCAAGAATGCAAGAATTTTGTGTTTGTAAGCGTTATTCTGAGGGTTGTTTGATACACTTGGTCGTATCTCCACACTATACCTGAAAATGAGGGCTGGCTACACATCTAGAGATCTGTTTAAATAAAGGCTCCTGAATCTTCTTGAACTGTGTGGGTTCAATAACATCCAAGATCTCCTCAATTTCACCTAGAAACATGACCTACGCAGGAAAGAAACATCACCAAAATCAGACAACATGTAAGATTGAAAGTAAAGATGCACCGATATATCTGAATCATAAACATTTGCTTATTAACTTTTAATCAAAGTGCAGCTGTAATGTGTCAGGGGAGAACCGGCCCTCCCGCCAGAGACTGGTTTCTCACGAGTTTTTTCCCTTCCATTTTATTCATCTTTAGAGTTTTGGTTCCTCGCTACTGGGTCGTGTTGACATGCTCACTGGGAGACTCCCGTTTTTTAGATTAGCTGGTTGGCTAAATTCCATCAACATTGATTTATTTACTGCACTGCACTGTTTTCTGCCTCTTTCAGTGTTTTCTTTTTCTTTTCTCCTGTAAAGCTTCTTTGAAACAATACACATTGTAAAAAGCACAATATAAATTAAATTGGTCGATAAAATCACTTTTCCACACTATCGGTTGATGGTTTACACACAGCCGATGATCAGAGCCAATAAATCTTGTCAATCAAAAGAGAACAAATGCAATGAATTTCTGCTCTGTACATAGAAAATGTTAAGAAACAACACCAGTTCAATTTTCAATATTAATAGTCATTATATGAATCAATAACATTCAGAAAGTTAAGAAATATTAATTTAATCTCCAAAATCTGTATTAGCGGATATCACTATAAATAATCGGCTATCAGTGGAGGAATATATAGTATCGGTGCATCTCGCATTTAAAGCTTTTGAAACTAGAGGTAAACAAGAATAAAGAACGCAATATTACAACCAGGCCGTTTATTACACATCATACAGTACGTTTCTTTCAAGCATTCACATAAATAGAATCACAGAATGCATTTAAGCCGCAAGGGTACTGTTTACTTGGTCATGCAGGCAAAGTTTCATAACTTAAACTTATGTCCTTACCTCTTTCTGACTACACGTCTTGGGCCAAATTTTAAGAAGCCCTCGAATCACCTACAAGGGAAACAGTAAATGGAAATGAATAACACGGAAGTAGTTTTCTCTACTGTAATAACCTACATTTGCTTACATTGTTTTCTATGATGTGCAATACAACCAACTTTGTTTACATCTAAATAAATGGTGTTTAGTGTTTCGTGACTCTTTAAAGAGGTCATGTAATCCTTTTTTAATAAACACTCTGACATCTACCACTTTTGTTTAAGAACACACAGGTGTGTACATTTTTGAGCCAATCAACGAACCCATAGATGCCATGTGACTTATCGCCCTTGACAGTCATAACAAAAGTGACTTTTCCACCATCTGTCTGACTGGTTTTGAACACGGCGAGAAAGGGGTACAAGTTCTTTGGAGCTAATCTATATGATGCCATTTTTATTCCAACCAAATAAAAACACTCACCTATGCAAAACATGATTGAATAATCAAAAAAATTCTTTGTAAAGCCCAATTATTTTTAATGAATATTATCGAATATGTGCTGTTACGATTTTAAAGCATTTTGAAATGAATTCATGGGATGGAAAGGTGAGCTGTGGTGTGGATGTAATGAAGTGAGCAGTACCGTCTCAGTGAGCGTGGGGTCCTTCTCTAAAAACTGCACCACACCATACGCCAGCTGAAAGACAGCAGGTTCACATCAGTGAATGAGAGGCCTGACTGAACGAATGTTTTCTAGGTCAATACGTTTGAGACACACACACAAATATTATTTTCTAACTAACCCACCAAATATCTGCACATGAATATAACACCACAACATAGACGGAGTTATTTCAATGGACGCTGTCCATATTTCATGTGTTATCTTATCGTCTGTAAGAAGAATTGCTCGGCTTGCCCATGCATCTACTTTGCAGTTCTCAAGCATATTTTGGCAGATGCCAACATCCTGATCAAATGTAAAGCATGAATGAGTGTTCCCTGAGAATTTGAACCCAACACTTTTACACTAGAAAGAAACAGTTCTATAAGCAGGTTTAGTTTATTTTTATTGAGCCTCCATGTGTTGTGATGGTGTTGAGGTACCTGTGCATGGAAAAGCGCTAGTGCCTTGACAGTGTGCAGAGGAATGAGGATCTTCATCAAGAACTGCTTGTGTTCGGTTTTCAGTGGAAGAGCGAAGCCATTGATGATGCTGCGATTACAAACAGACACACAACTAATGTCACCTTGACACAAAATGACAAGAGGTCGAGCGATTCGTGTTCCAACAATAATTTGAACTATCGGCAATAATCCCCACCGATAGTTCTTCCAGATTGATTTGATCCAGACGCAGCAGGGAAAGCTCTTCTGTGATACGCAGGTAGTGAATATAGAGTGTCGGAAATAAAACTAATACTGAAGCCTGTTTGATTTGGAGATGTGAGATGGAATGCGTCAGATGGGGCTTTCAAAGTTTCACAGTGACAAGGTAAAGAAGTTGTAGTAAACACGATTATAAAAAGTAATTAATTTATTTACTAAATGCTGCATTAATGGAGAACAGCAGTATTTTTGCCGACAGGGCTGAGAACGTGCTTACAGTAGTAGTATATTAGCTTTAGACTGGTGACAAAATACACAATTTTTATTATTGTAACTATGGATTGGCATTTGTCAGTATAGTGATGTGTGTGTGCGGGTGTATGCACGGAAAGCAGATAGAGGTGATAGAGACAGCACGAATGGCTAATGTAAATTTAATTCGTTTTAATGTGAACAAACACGCATTTGAACACGACAATATATATTATATTGTAAAATATTACAATGGATCCGTCATTCTTATTGTAACGATCCTGTCCGGTCTGTTCTTAGATTTCGTGCCTTGGGGACAGGGTTGTTACAGTATCAGGTCTTGTGTGTATGTTTTGTTTTATGTGGAGACACGTGGCGGTATGTTTGGAAAATTCGCCGCGTGTCATCCTGTGTTCCGTGTAGCTCCGCCCCCTTGTTTCTCCGTTAGGCTCCCTTAGTGTTTTATCTCCGTCACCTGTCTCCCATTAGTGTTAAGTCTTGTCACCTGCCCTTCTCCGTCCCTGCACAATCTCCTCTCGTTATTATGTCCCTATTTAGTATCTCTGTTTCCCCTCTCACCTCGTTGGTTCATTGTATTGTATTGGTCTTTCTTGCCTTGCCCGTGTTCCGGATTATATTTGGATTACCCTGAGTGCGTTTCCTCCCCGTGAGTTCTGTCCTAGTATTTCGTGTTTTGGACTTATTATTTTATTTCCTATCATGTTTTGTTTGTTCCCCTCGTGGAGAGTTTTCTGTTTGTGAGTACTAGTGTCTGTTTTGCCCCATTGTGGGTTTTGTTTTGTTATTTAAATAAAAGTCTTTACTTTAACTTCGTCTGCCTGCATCTGGGTTCTGCTCATACGTTTCGTGACACTTATATGCTAATTTGGTGCCAAGAATTGTTTTAATTATTATATTTTTGTTGAAATCATACACTGGATTTAAATATTTATTAATATAGTTTAATGATTCAAGCGTTTATTTTTGTTAAACACTTTTTACTTTACTTTACTTTTTTATTTGAAATAAATAAAAAAACATCGGTAATGAATCGTTATTGTTACGTACTGTCCACCTTAGGTATTGTTATGAGCAAAATCCAATATCAGTCGACCTCTAAAAATGACATAACATTAGATACTGATCAATGTCAATAAGCTACAGTCATCTATCGCAACACCGATCAGAGTCAACTCAGACCATATACAGTCTTTAATTGCGCTTAATCTTTATCAAATCTATTTGGAAGAATGATGTAAAAGAATCTCACCTGCCCAGAATCTCTAGAAGTTCAGCCACTCCATTAAAGTGCTCGGTTTCGTAGATGAACCTGAAAAAATCAAACCTGCAATGAGGCTTTCTACATAACGTTGCTGTAGACAAAACACTTTATTTATCAAATAGCGTGTTGTTAAAGATAACACACTTTTTAATACTTTTTAATGGTTAGAGATTTGCAAAACCCAGTGAGCAACATAAAGGGATACAAATAATAATAATTTGTGGCAAAAAATAAAAACACGAAATATGAACATACAAGGTTTGAGAATGACAGCAGGAATTCGCTAGTTACACATAATGGCAACGTGAGTTTTTTTGGACACCAGTGTCGGCTGAGTAATTTCCGGTCGTATAACACTTCATGGGAAAAGAAGGATTTTCCCTCTGCAAATATGGGTGTTTTTTAGATAAAAAAAGAAGTATAAGAAGGTCAGATCCTCTTTACATTGCTGTGGACTTCGTTAGGTCAAAACAACCGGATAGTGTTATACGACCGAAAATGTATCTGCGGACTATGGCGTCGCAGAAGCTCACCGGTGCCATCTTGTGCAGCTTGCCCGTTAACATTTTATAGACACCATCACTAATGAAAAGATTTAAATTTATTGTAACAAATGAACAATAACAACCATTAAAAACTAAATTAAATGTCTTTAACTTAGAATTTTATACTTCACATTTTATCTCTACTCCAAGTATCAATCGACCATACACATATCGTACACATATTAGCTATTTCCAGATTTAAAATTCCATTTAATTTTTAAATGAAAACTTAAAAGTTTGATACAAAAACACAAGCAGTGCTAGTTAGATAGCAATGACTATCATTTTTTTGGACGCATGTACTGTAAGATCCTGCAGACTATGCCACATGACCTATCAAACGTTTGAAAACAAGACACAAGTCCCACCAAACTGACTTACTTAAGTACACTTTTGCTAACTTATAAATTAAACGAAAAGTTCAAGAAAATTCTGGAAAAGGTGCATTGATTGAACGTTCCTAATATTGGCATCTTTCTTTAACGTCACCTCTGGTCACTTCTGAAACATATATAGAGAACATTTGTACTATACATTATATAATATGTGTCAAAAAAAGCGTCTCTTACTTCAGAAAAATGTTGTTGATGTGTTTCCGTATGAAGGCACGCAAACCCAGAAACTTCCCATAGATGCGATGCAGAACTGTTTTTAAAAACTCCCTCTCGCGAGGATCTTCACTGTCAAACAGTTCTAACAGCTCCAAGGTCAAAGGAAAAGAGACAAAAACAAAAGATTCTTTGATAATCCAGTATTATATATTGCACAAATACTGTTCACATTTTTCACAAGGTATTAAAAATGTTGCATTGAGAGCTAAAATACATGTTTTGTTTTGCAGTCAAGAAGTTATTCAGGGTGTTGCAACTATGTGGGATGAGACAATGTGATGCAAGCCAGTCTTATTGACTAAGATGGCGGCGCGTGAACATCGCGAGGCTCAGCGTCTCTCCAGTTTAAGCAATTATATAGTGTTTTTCTTGCTCATCTCGGGCCTGTTCGTACAGAACAGTTGTGCCTTCACATCGTACACCCGGCAGGAGCTTTTGGATATCAGTATGCGCATTCCCGGAAGTTATATCGGCAACATTCAACTCGTCCCTGAGATCATCAAAACACCCGATGCTACGCACCCCACACGGCCGGGCGGAAGTGCTCGTCGGCGGCGTCGAGATCGTAAAACAAAGGCGGGGAACGCGCGGAGGGCTAAGAGCTAAGCTAAAGCTAACACCACACCGGCTCTCTTTACCCAGCATTTTCCTTGCTAATGTACGATCATTAGTGAACAAAATGGATGAGATTCGACTCCGCATCATCAACAACAAAAGACTTTTGAACTGCAATGTCATAATCTTCAAGGAAACATGGCTACACAGCGGCATACTGGACAACGCTATTGAGTTAGCGGGCTACAACACACACCGGGCGGATAGAACGGCAGAGGAATCCGGTAAGACAAGAGGAGGTGAACTGTGCATTTATGTCAATAAAGCTTGGTGCACGAACTCTGTTATTGTCGGGAGACACTGCTCGGCTAACCTTGAGTTTCTCATGGTTAAATGTAGACCGTTTTATCTGCCACGGGAATTCACTTCCACCATTATAACGGCAGTTTATATTCCACCGGATGCTGATCCCAAGCTTGCTATGAAAGAACTTCATGCAGCCATCAGTAAACAACAGACTGCTCACCCGGAGGCTGCATTTAATGTTGCGGGAGATTTTAATCACTCTAACGTAAAGACAGTACTCCCTAAATTTCACCAGCATGTTTCCTGCCACACAAGAGGAAACAAAACTTTGGATCATGTCTACACAAACATGGCTGAAGCTTACGCCGCGACCCCCCTCCCCCACCTGGGTCAATCTGATCACCTTTCTTTGTTCCTCACCCCCAGGTATTCACCTCTCATTAATCGTGTGAAGCCATCAGTGAAGACCATCAAGGTGTGGCCTGCGGGGGCAGACTTCACACTCCAGGAAAGGTTTCTACACACAGACTGGAGTATGTTTGCTTCTCAGGCCACCAGTGGCTCTCACACGGACATAGACAGCTATACCTCCTCTGTATTGGACTACATCAATACCACCATTGATAGTGTCACAACTCAGAAGCAGATCACCATATACCCTAATCAGAAGCCATGGATGAACAAGGAAGTGCGCCTCCTGTTGAAAGCACGCAACAACGCATTCAGATCAGGTGATGCACAGGCCTATAGTACTTCCAGGGCAAATCTGAAGAGGGGCATCAGAAAGGCCAAGCACTGCTACAAGTTGAAGCTAGAGGAGCATTTTACCAATTCTGACCCTCGACGCATGTGGCAGGGCATCCAGGCTATTAGTGACTACAAACCCAACCACTCCATCCCCATAGCCACAGATGCTGCCTTTCTGAACGAGCTTAATGACTTTTATGCACGCTTTGAGAGAGACAATAAGGAACCCGCCACCAGGCTCACACCTTCTACTGACCACCCAATCATCACACTAAACTCCACAGATGTTTACACTGCACTAAGCCGGATAAACGCACGCAAGGCTGCTGGCCCTGATGGCATCCCTGGTCGCGTACTCCGGGCATGTGCGGAGCAGCTCGCAGGGGTCTTCACGGATATCTTCAACCTGTCCCTCGCCCAAGCAGTTGTTCCAGCATGTTTCAAATCCACCTCCATTGTTCCCATTCCAAAACATTCCAGCCCGACATGCCTGAACGACTACCGCCCTGTAGCACTCACACCCATTGTTATGAAGTGCTTCGAGCGGCTGGTCCTGTCACACCTAAAAGACTCTCTACCATCCACACTGGACCCATACCAATTTGCCTACCGCAGCAATAGGAGCGTAGATGATGCAGTGTCCATGGCGCTGCACTCCGTGCTCACACATCTGGATAATAAGGACACTTATGCACGCATGCTGTTTGTAGACTTCAGCTCTGCATTCAATACCGTCATCCCTTCCAAGCTAATCATCAAACTTGGAAACCTAGGCATTAACAATTCAACCTGCAACTGGATTATGGATTTCCTGACGAACAGGCCTCAGCTTGTTAGGTTAGGCCACATCTGCTCCACCACCATCACCCTCAACACTGGTGTACCACAGGGCTGCGTGCTGAGCCCCTTTCTCTACTCCCTTTTCACACTCAACTGCAGACCTGTGAATGGACCTAACTCCTTCATCAAGTTCGCAGACGATACAACAGTGATTGGTCTCATCAGCAACAACGATGAGACTGCTTACAGGGAGGAGGTACGGCACCTGGCCACATGGTGCTCAGACAACAACCTGCTCCTTAACACCTCCAAGACAAAGGAGATCATCGTGGACTTCAGGAAGGCGAAAGGAAGCACACACGACCCCATCCACATTAATGGGATGGCTGTTGAACGTGTTTCCAGTTTTAAGTTCCTGGGGACCCATATTTCGGAGGACCTGTCCTGGACCACCAACACCTCATGCCTGGTCAAGAAGGCTCACCAGCGTCTCTTCTTTCTGAGGACACTGAAGAAGAACCAACTGTCTTCAACTATCCTGGTGAACTTCTATCGCTGCACGATAGAGAGCATCCTGACCAACTGTGTCACAGTCTGGTACGGGAACTGTTCTGTTGCTGAGCGCAAGGCACTGCAGCGGGTGGTGAAAACAGCCCAGCGCATCACAGGGACTACACTCCCTTCCATTGAGGACATCCAGAGGAAATGCTGTCTGCGTCGAGCTCGCAGCATTCTCAAGGACTCCTCTCACCCCGCTCATAGACTGTTTACTCACCTGCCTTCCGTTAGGCGCTTCAGGTGCCTCCGGATAAGAACCAGCAGACTAGGAAACAGCTTTTTTCCCAGAGCTGTTTCATTATTGAACTCTGCTCCCCACTGATTCCACTAACCCTCATAACTTTAACTTTAATGCTGCTACTACATTGTTTACATTGCATAACAGGGCTGCATCCATGACTGAACTGTACACACCAGTACTTCATGTTATCTGCTCTACCGGACTGTTTACACACACATAGCATCATTTGCACTCTATAATGCTCACTTGCACACCAGGAATATTACACTGAATGCTCATTTGCACTAATAAACTACTTTCATAGCTGCATTAACTCATCTATTGCATCTATTGCATAACTAACTGCATCCACTCATCTATTGCACTGTAACTTCAATAACTGCATTAACTCATCTACTGCACTGTAACCTTAATAACCGCATTAACGCATCTACTGCACTGTAACTTCAATAACTGCACTAACTCATCTAATACACTGTAACTGTATTATCTGCATCTACTCATGTATTGCACTATAACTTCAACAACTGCATTAACTCATGTACTGCACTGTACCTTTAATAACCGCATTAACTCATCTACTGCACTGTAACTTTAATAGCTAATGTACACTTTAATGCACACTCAAGTCACTTGCACTATTGTATTGTCTATATTGTTATCTGTTCATAACCACCTGTACATTAATGTTCACAGTATATAGCCTTCTGTATATATTGTCCATAGTACATACCGACTGTCATATTTTCATACAACATTTGTATATTATTCCCCTAATATTGTATTCTGTATTTATTCACACGGTATATCTGCACTTGCTAATTGCACTTCTGGTTAGACCTAAACTACATTTCGTTACACTGTACTTGTATATGTGTAATGACAATAAAGTTTAATCTAATCTAATCTAATCTTATAATGACCAGATTTGTGATATTTTTCTATTTTATTGAGACTTTCCCCTCAAAGCAAGCATTGGCCAGTCTGAACTACAAAAAGCATAACTTCATGATGGATATGCTAGCATTATCATCAAAAAACAAGTTTTCAGTACATAAACTATTAAACAGTTTTAAATAAGGATTTATTTCAAGATATTTCAAAGAAATCCAAAATGAATCAACACACAACACAGTCTGTATCATGTGATAAACAAAAGGTTCCCTGCTGCCCGCGACTCTTAATGGAATATTTTATGGGAATGGTTTCATCTGGCAATGTCAACTGTAATGTCACATTAGCCCGTGTTTGCACAAGCGCACGTTATGTAATCCATTATCATAGCTACCTTTTGCCCCGGGACAATGAACCCCTGCTGTGAGTGATGCATCTGTCTGACAGCCGGCTTTATGCAACATGATGTTATTTGTTTGACATTAATGAGGTCGAAAACATCAGCAAATCGAAAGCAAAATCCAAACGGGGTTAGAAACGCTCATCTCTGCACATGCATGGCGTCTCATTTCTAGCCATCACCAGTCGAGCATTGCTTTATCCCCCTCTAGTGTATAACTCGTGCACATCTGAGAGGGATTTTACACAAGGCAGTCAGGTGGTCACCTATCATCAGGACCCCACCGCACCGCACATGCATTGATAGAGCTGGTCGATTGTCCTGTATTACTCATGTGTATTCTGATGTCTCTTATTGACTTTTCCATTTCATTTTGAGAACCACAGAGGGGGGATTTTGAATCTGTGCTCCTCATGTCAACTAGAATCAAAACGGACCTCATTTACTTCATATGTATTCTTGCTCTCCGTTAAATCCGGTTTGATTCTTAAACAACAAAACAGAAATCCTCTGTTTAGGTCCACAAAAGCAACGTAAACTAGAAACACAAGTATTATTTTAAACCGCATATCTACTCAAATAAGTGTGTCTTCGCGCTCTCTGTCCCGGCTCAGACTGCAGTGCTCCGTCTTTCCTTCCTGTGGCGTAAACAACGGGCCGCTATTTAAAGCAGCCCAGGAAACGCTCTCATCATGGAAACTCGTCCTGACCACCTTCTCCGCTGAATCTAGATCCCGGAGCATTCTGTGCACTCGGGGGGAATGACCGGGTCGAGATGGACGGCTGATGACCTGCTGGTTACGATGGGACAGAGGCTGTCTGAGCGAGATTCAAGAGAGGAAAGCCTCTCTCAAGCGTACAATTATATTTTTCCAAATAATTTCTTTAGCGTTGTGACAGAGAGAGGGCAGAAAAACAACGGTCAAACGAATTTCAATAGTAATACATTAATAAACCCAATGTCTTGGCATAAAGTTTGATCCGCAATGCACATTTTTGTACACACAGAATACGGAGATCTGTTTGTGGATATCTACTGCATGTACTCCATACATTGTGTTTCATACAAAACTCTCTTCTTGTAAACTTTGTTTGATTTGATCCCATCACCATGGCACACATGGCAAATGGAGTGATTCTTCAAAAGCACTTTCACAGTATTACACAGTACCCGTGGAACATGTCTCTGATATTAAAAAGGGCTCAGAGAGGTCAATACTCCAACGTGTAGATAAATAGGAATAAAGACGTTTGGATTTATACCTGTAACACAAACTTCTGGT
The DNA here is from genome assembly GCA_008369825.1 of Triplophysa tibetana. Taxonomy (NCBI): domain Eukaryota; kingdom Metazoa; phylum Chordata; class Actinopteri; order Cypriniformes; family Nemacheilidae; genus Triplophysa; species Triplophysa tibetana. Next base: position 20,848,074 of record CM017910.1, on the reverse strand, counting down.
CAATGTAACGTTTGGCAATACTTGGTTGGAAGTCTGGATTTTCTAGGAATCGAAGTAAAAACTCGTACACCAACTGTAAAAACAAGGAATAAAATTAAAATCAAGATTTGTTGTGACCCTAGTGTATCCAGCATTATATTTCATAGCAAATACAAATATATAACCTATATTTATGTTACATCATTACATTTCCACAAGACATTTAGGTTTTCCCCGACAGCCAGCAAAAATCAAATTTCCCCACTTCCATATGTGGAAAACAATGTACATGACTTATTTTCTTAATCTAAACACAAACTTTTTAACTGGGACTCAACATGACCAATCTCCAAAAAGCACATTCATCCACTATTAAAAAAAATGTGATTAATAATTTAATAATCTTCTATATGATATGCATGTGAGTGAAAACTATTTATATGTCTTGTGGCTTTAGATGTCATGTTTCATCACAAGTGTGAGCAGTCAGATCTAAGGATCAGATTCAAAAGGCAATTCAGATTGACGTGCAATGTGAACAAAGCCTGCTTGCTATTGATTTCATGCTACTTAATGCACAAAAAGATTATAAATATTTAAACTAAACATGTGTTTGTGTTAAATGTCTTGTACTGTACAAGACATCATGTCGCAGCAAACCTGCATATGCGGCCAGGAAACCTCCAGGGTCGGTTCATCTTCTTCTGGGTCAAAGTCCGGGTTTTCACTGGGTGGAAGCGTCCTGAATAAATTTGTGGTAACCTGGAAGAAAAACGCCCGGAAATGTTTCACTTCAATGGTCTGTGCAATGAATGACATTATGGTTCGGTGGATGTGCCGGTCATGCTCACCATACTGGTGATCTCAGGATACACAGACTCCACCAGCACACCTCTGTTGGTGGACACATACTCCACGAGTTCGGTCAGAGTGGATCGCTTGGTCTCTTTGCTCTTGAGGTCGGTGACCGAGTCCACGAAGTCGAACAATACGCAGCACTGCAGTAGTTTCTGCACAAACAGCTCCTGTTGCTCTGTGGAAGACGCATCTGAAAAAAAAAATGAATGCGTCACCATATAAATGCAGAGCTCCACTAGATCATAAAATGGCAACAGATGCGATTACGAAAATGTTCTTTAGATGCACAATTTCATTTTCTCTTTCCCAAAATGATGTCATAACATCATTGCTCAATACCAATAAAGCCACCTGTCCTCAGATCAGACCTCATTTCTTCATGTAAACTGCAATCACATCATGTTGCACATCATGAGAGATAATATCCCTGCAGTCAACCTTATTTCCATTAAATGAAATGCCGAGAGCTTCTGACACACTGACATTATCAAAATCACCTGGTTACAAAAATGTATTCCAATTAAGATCTGGAGGCAGAGACAGTAGGAGAGTCTTATGTACGTAGTTGTGTGTGTGTGTGTGTATGTGCTGATCTGGCTGAATGCTTGACCGCACAGGAATGTTTCAATCTGACTCTTGGGAGTTTTTCTTAATCTAGTAATGAAGACAAAACTCCCAGAAATAAGACAAAAGGCCAAACCACAGCTGGTGAGCACTTCCGCTAAAAGATGTCTTATTAATTACAAAAAAACGAAATGAATGTAAGACGCGATGATGCTCTTGAATCAAAACAACGGATTCTTATGAAGCCTTTCACACCAGGTGTGAATGTTCACGCTGTAAAAAAAAGGGGCCGGCCATTGGCTTCGCTCTTTCACATCATAAATCACACCCTGAACAACAAAACCAGTCTTATGGGTCAATTTTTCAAAATGGAGATTTTTTACATAATCTGAAAGCTGAATAAATAAGATTTCTATTGATGTACGAGTTGTTAGAATAGGACAATATCTGGCTGAGATACTATAGTTTAAAACTCGGGAATCTGAGAGTGCAAAAAAATTAGTGGTGGGCATAGATTAATTTTTTTAATCTAGATTAATCTAGATTAATCTTGGAATTAATCTAGATTAATCTAGATTAAAATGGCTCATTTCAATTCTGCCGAAGGCATTCATAATATGTGTGTTACCCAAATAATGACTAAAAGTAAGTCTTTGAGAACGGGTTTCTCAAGCCAGGTGGCGCATTAGACCAGGGGCTCATCTCCTGTTTCCAAAATGCATCACAAACTGCTTGAGAAAGCTGTTCTACTATGATAATTTGTGATGAAAATTAAATTATGTTCAATAAGATGTACTTGGGTTTACTTCCGCATTAGCGAGGGATGCTTTGCGTTTAGGTGGTACTTGAGACTGGAAGAGCTCCTACAGTACATTTACATTTACATTTATCCAAAGCGACTTACAGAGAGTTAGGGAGCAACAAGCGATATGTCATACAGGAGCCATAATACATTAGGTGCCAATACAAAGTTACTGGTTTCAACTAAAGCTAGACCACTACCTGTTGAGAGAAAGTTTTTTTTTTTAAACTAACTGTATGTAAACCAATTCCGTACAGTAAACCAATTCCACATTGAACAAGGTGCAAACAACCTTAGTCTTGTCGAGGTTTCCAGTTGGAAGCGTCTTAAAAATAAATTTTCCCTGAAGCAAACCCGGCGGCTTCATGGCTGCATCCATGTTAGTACGTCACGTTTGATGTGGTCATTTCACAGTAACGTTATGTTGTTTTCGGACCAAACGCGAATGGTGCGTCAAGCGCGAGTGATTTACATGTTAAGTGAATGCAAAGCGGCAATGGACCTACTTGCTTCGCGAATCGCGCGAATGAAGCCCTGGTCATGAGATGATGAGGCGGCGCAAATCACGCGAATGACGCGAATCACGCGAGTTGAAAAATCTCGTTCTCTTCCCCTACAGTGCAATTAATCTAGGTATACATCCGCGCTAAAATATCAAAGCGAAAGTCATCATAGCTTGCGTAGTATAGACCCAGCTCCCAACCTGACTTTGAGAATAGATTAACGGCGACATTTTTTTTATCGCGCGATAAGAGTCTCACTGCGTTAACGGCGTTAACGCCGTTAACGGCCCACCACTAAAAAAAATCTAAATATTGAGAAAATTGACATTGAAGTTGTTAATCAGAGAAGCTGTGGAAGACCATCCACTCACAAAAATAAAGTTTTTAGACATTTGGGGTAGGAATTGTACAAAATATCTCCATGAAACATGATCTTTACTTAAAATCCTTGATTTTTGGCACAAAAGAAAATTTGATAATTTTGAACCATACAATGTATTTTTGTCTTTTACTAAAAATGTTCCTGTGCTACTTAAGACTGGTTTTGTGATCCAGGGTCACATATATGAATATACCTGCACCGTGCTGATCTGCATGCTGCAATGGATACAATGTCAATGCGAAATAAGCTTTACATAAGCACCACAACCGGCCTCACCCTCTTTCTTACGTATTACCAGGGCTGGGGTGGGGTTTCTTTTGGATTACTTTAATGATGAATGCACATGCTTCATCACGCTTTACCGTGCGGCCCCCCGTTTAAGAACAAACCTTCAGGTGAAGAAACGAAATCGTACATCAGGGATGGCATAAGGGTGAGTAAAGGTTCACAGAATTTTCATACTTTGGTGAAGTTTGAATGCACAAAACTCAAATCATGATCACCCACCTCTCTGCAATGCTCTATCCTGTTGCGCCTCGAACCCCCAGGCAACCAAAGAGTTTCAACATGTGCTTTTGAGATCGTATCTTACATGAGCATGAACAGGTTTTCTAAGTCTGAGAGAACAGGTTTTATCAAGTAATATTTGGGTCATTCTGACAAAACCACTGAAGCATGTTAGTAAAGATTTGAACATAAAACATAATTCAGTAACACAAAAATGATCATTAAAATAGGTATGCTCCGATCCGAAAATTGTATCGGATATGGTATACTGAACAAAATTCAGTGACTACTGGCCGGATCCAACATCACATTTCTGCTAGGCGATGTAAAAGTTTAAGGAGATGCTGGCTCTTAAACGGGATCTTATTTACATAAGCCACCCTGGTTAGAGACGCATGAACAGCTTTTCTCAGTCTTAGAACTGGTTTTAAAGGGCAATGTTTGGGTTATTCTGAAGAAACCTATGAAACATGTTGGAAAAGACTTGAATCTCAAAACATATAATTCAGTAACACCAAAAAGATCATAATTAACATAGTTGTGTTCTCTACCTTGCACAAAGCATCATTTTAACATAGTAATAAAATACATATATAATTCATTCCTTTTTCTGCTGAAATTATCATTACCGTAACATGTTCAGATTTGTGCATCATACGTTGTAATTTAAAACATTTTGAAAAACAATTGGATGTTCTTCTAGATGTTCTCCAATGGCAAAAAAAATAACTGACAGGAATATTCATGTATAATAAAAATGAAGAAATGGTGGAAAAAGAAGTGTCAATGAACTGATATTCTCATCCTCCATATTATTTAACAAGGACTGTTTACACACACACACAAATATAGTATATTTACGTTAAAGTTTGATTTTAATGGAGAGAAACACATCTGCCACTCCTTTCAAATAGTTTACAGGTTAACAGATTACTTTATATTTTTATAGTTAAAAGCTATTCTTGTCACGCTATGTACACAACTTTCTTCATTCTCATTAACGATACAGCTAGTTTTCTGCATTTACAAAAATTCTGCACAAATAGATTTATTTTTGAATATACTTTCTTAGACATCATTGATTCAATTTTTTTAAGCAAATCATGATAGGAGTTTGACAGTTTAAAATTGTTAAAGTAATGAGACTTAAAAATGTTATATTTTAAATGTAAAAAATTGGGTTAAACTGTCAGTTAAAGTTTTAGAAAAAATGCTTTTAAATATGTCATATCCTGTTTTGGATGACCAAAAAGGAAATATGTTGATGCACGTGTTGTTTGGAAAATCATGTCTGACACCTTAAACCACGGAAATCCGCATTGATAACTTCACAACGACTAAAATACACCACATTAGTCCAGTTTATCGATCTCCATAAACACCAGCAGAATCTTCATAAAGTGAAAGTAAGTCTGGCCTCGACAGAATACGAGGCAAAATATTTCACATGGTACAGTTCTCCATCCACAATAGAAGAAGTTAAAAAAATACTACCGTGTTGTATATTAAAGTACAACGGTGTGGTAGTTTCTGTACAGAATAATCCTGGAGTTTGTAATCTGAGGATACCTAATCCAAAAGAAAGTACACAGAGCTAAAACAATACAAGCTTGAAAAAGCCATTAACCTAAAAGTTTATTTGTCTGTAAACTCTGTATGCCATGCCTCGGGTGAATTCATGTCGCTTTGTCACTCACAGAGGATTTACCAGTGTAAGCCACTCGCGTACAGAGCTGGAGGGGTTCTGAGTCTGACACAACCCCACCGCTACGCTATTAATACACCTTATGTAACCGATCTGAATGCCACTGTCCCTGTGTCTTTCCCAGACCACATCTGCTTAGACTCACTGTCTTTGACACAAAACCGAGCCAAGTTGCCATACATAATCAAGCTCGCTTCACCAACACCAGGAACACAGCCGAGAGCTTCACTTTGACTTGGCCTAATGCACACAAGAGCAGGATGAGTCAGTCAATTTGTCGAGGTTCCCATTAACACCCCGGGCGTGTGGTTGCCATGGCTACATGACCGCCCCTGGAGAGTCGAGTCGTCATGTCAGTATCTCTAATATGACCGTAAATGCTATTACAGCGGTTTCATACTGTCAACTCGTTTATATTTTCAAGCTTTGCAAATACATGCGAAAATGACTGTGGAAACAGTAAATGCCGATCCGAGCACATTTCCAAAAATTATAATCATTTCCAGCAAGTAATGCCTACAGTGATATACACGCTAAACTTTTAGTGTAGGCTATTTTCAGCCATTTATTTTTACACATGATATTTTATGGGAAGCCATGCATAAAATAAACAAGGGTAACTATAAAGACACGTTTTAAAATCAAGTAGTAAAAGCTAGAACAATTACAAATTTCGTTCTCATCTATAATATTTTTTTTCAGCTGATAAATGCTGAAAATTTAAAATAGAAAAAAAATAATTATCATCAATTCATGTTGAAGCTAATATAGTTAATGAAGAGCTGTTCACAAATTTATCACGATTAATGGTATTCATAATAAAAGTTTTGTGTTTACGTAATATGTCTCTGTGCACTGTGCATATTTATTTTGTATTTTTAAACACACACACGTGTGGAAATATTTACATTTATACATTATTAAATATTTGCTTACATACATTTATATATATTAATTATATTACATTTTATATACATATATTGTTTTTCTTATACATATTAATGTATATGTATCTGTTTAACATACACATACATGCACAGTAAACGGACATATTATTATAAACACAAACTTTTATCCTGGACACGATAAATTCTTGCACAGCCCTAAGTTTACGTTATCTTTATAGAAATTGTTATTGGTGTGAACACGCCTTTAACAGCAAACAAGTTATGACACTCACATGGACCTCCATTGGAAGAATGGAATGTGGAAGTTACTTGCGCCTCCAATGATTCCAAACATTGACCTATTGTCCTCTCATTTCAGTGTCTCCCAAACGCATTTGCTGTCCAGTTTGTGAAATAACGGCATGTTTTTACATTTAAACAAGTTGGCAGTTGAAATTAAATGTTAAAACACAAAGAAATTAAAATTACAAAGAATTAAAATTAAACACAAAGTCTGAACTGAACCATAACCGGTCACAATAATGCCCCCGGTGTGCTTAAAACGTGTCAATAAAGCAGTTATACTCTGGCTCGCGAGATCCATTTTCCACACCTGAACAAACTTAGTGTTCAAGAACATGTCACGTTCAACTTAATGCAGGGCTGCGCAGATTGCTTGTCATATGACATTAAAGAACTGCGAGAGCGATCAGCTTGTTCAGGTCTGTTTTATCACAGGGTGGGCCGAACTCGACCTTAAAATGGATCTTGCGAGGCAGATTTAAGTATCACCGCAATAAAGGAACAGTGGTGAAGCTTGAGTTGTATATATGGGGTGGCCAAGGCTACTTCAGGGGGTCAACAGACCATGACAGAAAATGTGTGTGTAACCCTGACCTTAAATCAAATTGTAAATAAATAAATAATAGAACTGCAGATTAGTGGTACAAGTGATAATTTACTTCCCAGAGTTTGACACAAATGTACACAAAACAAAAGCACAATGTAATGAGTCTAATTAATTCTGATGTATGTAGATTAAATAAATTCTAAAATATAAATGATGAAATATTGTTAACAGTTTAATCCTGATTACTCGTTTAATTTGCACAGAAACAAAGCTTTAAGCTGATGTGGATAGAGCAGCACATCAGATGTTATAAATGTAGAATTTAAATTCATTCAAGATTAAAACTAAATCATTGATGCTGATTTTTGGCCTTGTGTGTCATATGTCAAGTTGTCATCTTGATTATTTCTTTCAGATATTAGAATACATGAAAACATTCTAAACAACCAGAGAAGCATTTACTAATTATTTTATTGCAGTTTTGATTCTCTAAGGAACACAAAAATCTGTTATTCAAAAAGGGAAATATATAGAAAACAATCAAGGAACGTTCAACATCCCTAAAAGACTCAATAGCTTGGGATTTTACATAAGTCTGACTACTCTACATAATGAATCTCTTCCTTGAATCGTATCTGTACTAATGATAAACTTTGTGAGCGTGGTGCACTTCAGCACTGCTCTTCTTTACCGGAGAATCATTTAAACGCCTCTGATTGGCCAGTATATTCATACGTGGAACCTGATAGTGTGTAATTTACCTAATCTTATTTAGATTGCGACTGTTGTAGTTAGTTTTCTATTATGCAGAAATTTTATCTGAATTGAAGGAGAGTTTTGTTCACCTTGTTGTCATTTTTTCAAGCCTCTGTATGTTTACATCAGGGTCAGAACTTTACAATGTATTTTGGGAACCGATACTAGAGGTGAACTCTATTTTTACACAATGAAAATGTTTAGGAATCCTAAACCAAAGGCTACAGTGAAACTAATTTAAAAAACGATGCTTCCTTCACCTGTACTTCTAAAGTTAGTATGAAAAAACCCACTAACCCTCTTTCTTTCTCTCAACAGGTAGTGGTCGAAACTACTGGCTTTTGTTAAAACTAGAAACTTTGTATTAGCAGCTATTGTATTATTACTCCTGTTTGTCATATCGCTTATTGCTCCGTGAACTCTATGCAAGTCACTTTGGATAAAAGCATCTGCTAAACCACTAAATGTAAATGAATGAAGTACACTTGGTTAGAATGATGAAAGAAATAGGTTAGAAAACACTGGGAAACTTTACATTATGCAACAAACAGGTGAAACGTTAGAAAGTAGGTAGAGAACACTATAATGGTGTGGTTCAACAAAAAAACATTCCAGGCTGTGTCTGACTTAAAAAAGGCTAGCAAGTGTGTACATTTTAATATTCCGTTGGTTTAGCGAAGTGCAGCGATCCATTTGCTTCTTTTCTATCTTAAGTCAGTCTTTAACAAGAAATCTCACACAACAACTTTTTACCGTTTTAGACAGAGCACAGATAGTGGTAAACGATGCTGTTGTCACGTGCACTGGCGTCGAGCGTCAAAATAGAAGCTTTGTTCAACGAGAGGTGAAATCAGATGTCAATCAACAGAAGTAGCGAATCAAATTTCGGGGTGGCAGTGGCACCCGGGGTGGCCAATTGGATGTCAGGGGTGTTCAGTGCCACCTTGGACCCCCTCTGGCCTGGCCAATGTAAAGGAACGAATAGCATTCCGGACCTGCACTATCCTGATATCTAAAACTTGGAGACAGCTCTGAACAAGAATGTTGAAACTGGCAAACATGATTTCAGGCTAAGACAAAACAGTGTTGCATAATATGACAACCAAGCAAACACACACCATCCGAGGTTTAGGTCAGCGGAAGAAATAATAAGAAGGGAAAATGGCCACACACTAACTTTACCAAACTTTGTTCAACCGTATCGCTTGGGTAACGTTTGCTTCTCTCTTTCTCATACATGCAGTATTGACTGGTTTACAGAACTGACAACCAAGTGACTTGCAGAGGCACAAAACGAGAGCAGGAAATGGGGGAAACCGCAGGTTGGGCTATGACACAAAGATGCTTCCCTTGTTGATAAGAGGAGCCTCGGACTAAAACATTATTTTCACACAATCATTGTTTACTGTCTACACCCAAACACCCAGTTGTAAGTGTTATAGTTGGAAATCCTGAAAACGCTTGAGCTTTTAGATTTCCGAAGTTTAGTAGAACAGAAAAGTGCGTTGTTAGGCACTAAGCCCGACTTAGCTGCTCTAAATTCACTGTGAACCACAGCTTCACAGAAACGATGGCTTTTATCCAACTGTTAAACCATACATACCAATGTAATGATATTCATAACACATATTTCGTCAAGCAATGCTGTTCTTGAGAAACAATACAACAAAGTGGCTCCCAAGCAACACACAGAAGCAGTAATAGGTTTATAAGGTTAATAATATGTTTCGTTTGAGAAGTTTACAAGGGCTTCTACCAATCACTGCCAAGAATCTAAACTATCAGTTTTATTTCCATTTCCATTTGTCAGACGCGTTTATCCGTCTAACTATACTACACGATCTTTTTCTAAGTAAGTAACGTGCAATCCCTGGAATCGAACCCATGACCTTGGAGTTGCTGACGCCATGTTCTAACCACTGAGCCACATATTATATACGATTTCCTGTATCTCAGTGGTTATACACACAGTATATGAAACTGCATAACAGCGTTAAAATATTTTAGGAAAAGTGTATTTATATTTTGGACTTCATTACATTGAGTCTTGGGGGCGCGCACTAGGCTTTGAGAGTCTATTTCTAGAACTTGATCCTCTTACCTTTGAGCTGCGGGAGCGCGGAGATTTCCGGAGGCGCGGGCCTGCAGCTGTTCGCCGCGAACTGAGACGAGCCCTGAGAAATCCTCTGTTTCTGAGCCTTCCTCACCGATTTCCGCGTGAACCCGTCCACTTTCTCACACGCAGATATCGCAGACATTGTCAGAACAGGTCTATCGGATAAACGAATCGCGCATGTATTGAATGTGCATTAGATGTGCCGAAACTCCTCAGAGCCCATTAAATGACACGCGCTGTCAATCCCGTCTACTGCATGCTTTCCATTCCACGCAATCCACAGGTATTTTGCGTTGATCAGTCATTGACGTATGAAAGCGCTAAATCAGTCAACAGTAAGTTTTATCATGTCGAAATGTTTATATAAATCCAAGGCGCCCGTGCGCGAGTCTCAGCTGCTGCGCTTCGTCAAACTCGCACGTCCACGAACTTTGCTCCACGAGCACGATTCAAGATGTCAGTATCCAGCCAAAATAGCGAGTCACGATCAACCAAACGCGCGGGATAAACGCCTCGCATCGCCAACGCAGGACTTCAATGCGAATCTGCCGGCGTCGTGAACTTCATCCAGCCGCTGTTGTGCTTCACTGACTGAGGGAAAAAATAAAACCTGCGTGGTTTAGATAACTGACCGGGCATTCGTCCAATCAGCGTTCGAGCAAACCGTCGAGACCGCCCGTCGACCAATGAGATGCGTGCTTTAACGGATTGTTTGTAAACATATCGAAACTCATCGTACAAAAAATATCTGAAGTCATGAGGAAAAAAATATATTTATGCACCGTGTCAAAACATCTGTGGATACTACACACAGTATGACTTTAGCCAGTAAAATGTGTACAATATTACTTTAAATGGCATATTTGGGGAAACGATAACAACTGAACTGTTTAAAGTTCAACAGTTTGGACCCGTCAGGTCCTTAAAGTGACAGTTCACCCCAAAAATCGCTGAAAAAAAAAAAATTTTTATTTATTACACACTCATGTAGTTTCAAATTATAAAGGAAACCAAACCGCTCTGGACACTATTGTGTATCGTTGTAGTTTTGTTCCGTACCATGGAAGTCAATTATCCTCCAGAACCTGTCGGGTTACAGACGTTCCTACAAATGTTCTTTTGTGTTTAGAAGAAGAAAAAAATGTAAACAGGTTTGAAATAACTTGAGGCTGAGTGAATGATGACAGAGATTGGCATTTGTGGGTGAACTATCCCTTAACAGGAACAAATTACAGTGTGCTGAACATGTGCTCAAAAATACAAGGCCCCAAACAGGACAGGTCAGATTCCAGAGAATTCTTCATCCACACAAACCTTCAAGTCATAAACTACAGTACAGAACATGTACTGTATATGACACAGAATATAGCTAAAGAAATATGTCTCGATGTTCTGTGTCATTATTACTGTGTGAGAAAAATATTCGAGTATAATCTTTTGAGAATTTGGGAAGTTCATTATAGATGTTCAATATTTAAAAGGCAGGGGGCTGATTGGAATTGGATTAGTTATGTAAAGTGCTGCTTTCAATCAATAAACTCATGACATGTTTTAGGAGACAAGCTCAAATAGAGGACTTTACATATTTAAATTAGAAATAATATAGGTTTTATGAAGGGCGTTTATAGAAAAAAACTTTGAAAACTACACATTTATAATGCAACAGCTTTAAGAAGGTGCTGGATAATGTACGGGTCTGGACTTAAAGGGACAGTTCACCCAAAAATGAAAATTCTGCCATGAATTACAATTTTTTGTTTGGTTGAACACCAAGTTATTTGGGAGAATGTTAGCAACTGAGATTTCTGGGACATCATTGACTTTCATAGTAGGAAAAATTTAAACCGTAGTCAAAGGTGCCCCGGAACATTTTGCTTTCCTAAATAGCTCAAAACATCTTTTATGTTAACGGACCAATAAAAATATTTGCAATTTTTTTTCATACTATGGTAGTCGATGTCTCAGAAATATCAGTTGCTAACCGTTCATCCAAATATCTTTGTGTTCAGCCAAACAAAGAAATGTTTACAGGCTTGAGTAACTCAGAACAAACTTTTCGTTTTTAGGGTGGACTATTCGTTTAAGTGACACATTAAGAGCACCATAGACATGAACGCTTTTGTAGAGTTTGATTTCTGGTGTCAAACGATTTTGTCCAGTTCTCTGATGTTCACAAATTCTCCATCGATTTGACCCTTTCTTCCAAGAAATGAAATTTGTACATATGTAAAAACATACAACTAGGTAAAAATATACTAGTAACATACATAAATACAAGCTGTATTAGCAATTTCTTCAAAGTTTAAAATGTTCTCTCATATCCCAGTAGACCTGGACTAAAATTTACACCACCGAACAGTCTCTTGCTGAGACCTCAGATCTCCGAACGATCAGTCTTGGGTTCTTTTTGTGAAGTAGCTGGAGATTTTTTTCATAGGTCTGGAGGGCGATGCTTTTTGGGCTGGTGAAGGGGAGTGGACCTTTATGGGATGTGAAGAGACTGCTGCCTAAAAGTAAAAAGACAAACAAATAGATCGATATACTTTTACTAACTTCAATATACACAAACCCTTCTATATGTAGCAAAGGCATATTTGCATGGATTTACTCACCGGTGAGCTGGGTGTTCTTAAACCCTCTCGCTTGTTGCAAGGACTTTTGGGTTGAGCTGATCCTTTCAGTTTTTGGCTCATCACAGAGAGCCAGTCAGTCTTTTTCGGAGAGCTGTTCTCTTTACCAGCCTGAACAGCCGAGCTCAGACTCCCCTCTCTTTGCAACCTGAACACGGCATGCTTGTTCTCTTTAGAGGAGCTGTGTGAGATCTCTGAACTCCTGCTCCTCTTGGCGTCCGGACACAATTCTGATACCCCATCAGTCTCTTCTCCCACCACAGAAGCATCACCCGTTTCCAGTCGTCGCTTGGCTCGACGTTCAGAGCAGGATGCCTGGAGGACAGGTTTAAGCACCTTTCGGCACGGAGACGCATCCCCTGGCGGCTGGGGAAGAGCCGCGGCTGATCCACTGCTGGATGGATGAGGCCAATTTGGGGCTTCTGAGTTTGGCCACAGGTGCAGATGTGTTTGATGGGAGGGGCATATCAGCACCAGTGGGGGCACAAGCAGCAGGCTGGGGCGAAGGCAGAGACGCAGATCTCTCAGACTCCAACATAGCGCTTTTGGCTGGAGTGACAGCAACAGGGCTGAAAGGACCTAAGACAGCGTGGAAATTTGAACAATTACATAATATTCAACAGAGAACAAATCAGTCAAAAACCACAAACCATAATTATTTTGTTTTCAGATAATAAGGTAACTCCTTCCATTTGCATTTTAAAAAATATTATATTGCCATACAGGCCAATTAGAAATACACACGAGTACTTTTTTAGATAGATCCACCAATTCAGACTTTTTTGTATTGGATCTAAGAGCACAACCGGAAATGGCACTTGCTCGAATTTACAAGTTCTCTTCATCATAAACCCTACCATGTGTTCTGGTAGGTGACTGGATTTTTCGAAGCGTCCACCCAACAACGTTTGCATCTCTGTTCGAAGTCTTTTCTCCATCAGGTTCGCGGTTCAGGCGCCAAATCCTAACAGTGTTGTCATCAGAACATGAAGCAATCTGCAGGAAAAAATTGACATTAAACACCAATATACATTTTCAAAGGTTTATGCAGTACACACAACTTTGAGTAATTATCTTGTTTTTCTCATTTTTAATAAACTATTTATATAAAAAAATTCTAATTAGGGATGCACAGATATGTAAACTTTGGCCGATAACCGATATATAGTATCTACACATTAATATAAAATTCCCTAAGACTGAAAGAAAAGGTAAAATGTGGAGAACTGCTGTTATTTGAAAACATTGACTGTAGAAAACAAGGTAATCAGTAGTTCTCTTTTTTTCCCCTTAAAATCGCAGTAAGCAGTAAGTGAATGAACATGACAGAAAGACAGTAGTGTTCTGGATTTTAACTGTGAGCAGTATGCAGCTGAAGTACTATAACCAGAGGAAAAGACTTAGAAAAATTGAGGCCAGTATACTATAGCCGATAAATCATATGGCCGATAATTTATCATGCCTCCCTATTTCTAATACAACAAAAGTAAATTCAATGCTTGCAAGAAATAATGCAAAGCAAGCCATTTAACTAACCTTGGTGAAGTCAGTGGGGCACCATGCCACTGAAGTGACTTCCTGGCTATGACCCTGTAGCATGACGGGAGGTTGTTTTGGGTCAGTAATCTAGAACAAAAGAAAGTCAATATGCGCATGGTGACTCGAGACATATTCTCAAATAAACGTAAAAGGACTTGGACACAGTCGGGCAGGCCACTATTGCCCGGTTCACACTGCCAGCGACAGAGTGACAATCTCATTCTTTTCAATGGTATCATAGCAACCTCCGGCGACATGAGTGACCATTGGTGACAGGAAGGACCATGTCATGCAACAAAGTTGAGGTTTGCTCAACTTTATGCAGATGATGAGCGACTTTCTGGATAGGCTACCAATAGGAGCAAAGCAGCGGAGCTCACATCATCTGTTACTGCAGTGTTTGTTTAGAACTTATTAGAGCAACCAAATCTAGGATCTAGGACTGGTCAAAAATAAAAATCGTTTTAAAACCCATTCTAAAAAGCAGCCAATACATTTTTTATTCCATGTTTCCAACGTGAATGTTATTGCCAATACTACCCACTAGATGTCACTTTTCTTTTTGCAACTGGATGTTACAACAGGTAGCATATTGTTCATTAATTAACATGGCAGATGCAAGCGTGTCTTCCAATGTAACATCTCCTCCTCGTAAAAAGCAGCGGTTCATATGATTGCAGCCTCTTTTTACAGCTAATTTTCTATTATACTTTATCTTAAATGTAAAATAACCTGATCCTGTTCTATCAAGTTGTGCAACAGGTTTGTTTCAATATACCCAAGTGTGTTTAATGTTTATTATACGGGTTTGCAGCTCTTCATTTCGTCGATTAATCTACCATTGTGTGTGATGTTTACTGATCTTTTTTAGAAATATCTATAGGATTTGTATTAAATCTATAATTATAGACTCAAATTGAGAGCTTGTGAATCGGAACATCAGAATCGAAACCCAGCCCTACTAGGAACGCCTTCTTATGACCACGAAGCAAGAGACTCGAGACACGGAGTCACTGGTGGAGTGAACGCAGCTGTAGTTTGCTTTGTAACTCCTCACCTTCCATATGTAAGCATGATGGTCACTTGAGCCACTGGCCAGAAACTGGTCATCTGGACTGACACTGGACTTCACATAAAATGAGGAATTACTATGGCCTCTGAATACGGCAACTGTGAAAAGAGAAGAATTGTAAACTGTGCAGTAACACTCATACATTCTTATTCAGGTCTTAGGCTGTGTTCAGACTAGACTTCTCTTTTGAAGCTGCTAGCATTGGTTTTAAATTATAATCCTATGAAGTAAACAGTGTTTTTAAAAAATGTCCTGTGTGCTTTTTCTAAACGCCAACACCGGCGTCTTTTTCTGCAGCTCAGAGCTTCTTGAGGTTGAAAAAAGTTAAACATTTCTGAACTACGTCAGAGCCATTAAAAAAGAGAGTTCTGCCAACGGAAGTCGAAAATGCTGGAGTGTCACAGGAAGTTGCGTTTTCTCTTTAAAAACTTCATTTCATTCTTTTATTCATGAAATGGCTTTCGTCTGTAAATGGATAAGAAGTTTACCTCAGTCGGTCTGTTTAGTCGCAGCTCCATGCGCTACTAGTAACTTCCAGGAACTATTGAAACTGTAAAATAACTGTTCCATTGGAGTCAACGTAGAAGACGCAACTCTCTCTTTCAATGGCTCTGCCCTACGTCAAGCTCCTTTTTCAAAGCTTATCAATGACAGAGACCTGGAGTGTTATTGCAAAGACGCTTTCTGTTTGTAATTCAAATAGACTTGCGTTACGCTGCCTATCTGTTTCTCTCTCTTCTGGGTTGCATTCGTGGACAGTCACTTGCTCCGAAGTCATGGCGTTCTGCTGATTTTTGTTACCCAACGCTGCCAATGGGCTTTTTTGTCAACTTTTTCAAAAAAGTCGTAAAAAGAGAGTCAAGTCTGAACATGGCCTTATACTGCACATTTGGAAGAAAGAAGACTTTAGGGTGAACAATTCTTTTGAGAATTAAAACATAACATTAAAGATTTTATTGCTGATGCATAATCTTGCAATCTAACAAATGTAACAAAACAAGTACATTTTTATTTTACCTGGAGTTGTCTTTAAACCACTAATGTTGAACATGTAGATGTTGTCATCCGTGCAGTTGGAGAACAGCCTGGAGCCGGTGGAGTCCAGAGAAAGACCAGAATAACCTGCAGGGGAAGAAAATAATGGTAAAAGTCAGAACGCAAGTTTCTACAGTATCGGTCAAATAACAGGGTGGACGTGAGCCGGGCACCTAGCTTGCGTGTGCAGGAGCCCGGGTATGGGTAAGTCTGCAGGGGGTGGGGGTTGTGGTGGTATGCAGTGTAGTTCTTTCGCAAATCCCACATTTTAATGGTCCTATGAAGAGAACACATTTACAAAATGTTAGGAATTTATGTTAGTAAGAATAAACTGCTGCTGGTCTTCTTGGTTTTGCGCTCTGTAGGCAGAATAAAAAATGCTCACTTAGAGCATGTGGTGTGCACATGATAAAACGTTGGAAATGTCAATGCAAGTTTATAAACTGTGGATTAATATAAAATTTGTTTTGCAAGTCTGATCTGACATAGAACTCCATGCGAGTCCGGAAAAACAGGACAGACCGCCAACCCCTATACTCCAGTATAACAGCTTGAGGGCAGTCAGGTCTGTACAGCACTCCAACACACACTAACCCATCAACAGCTCCTGAAGAGATGAGCCTGTTATCATCGCAGAACAGAACCACTGTCACACCCTGCTGGGAGTCCTAAGAGATGAAAATATATCGTTAAATAACACTTCATATTATTGTTTCACAAATATTCTACTACATGACATGTAAATACTTTTTTTAAATGGCACATCATACAGCTTCCCTGTAGCTCAGTGGTAAGAGCATTGCCTTAACAATGCAGGTTGTGGGTTCGATCCCAGGGGCTTGCACATACCCACGTATAAATGTATAGTATAATACCTTTGGATAAAAGCGTCTGCCAAATGAATATATGTAAATGCATACCACCGGGGGCGCCATTCCACGTCTCTTCTTTGTTTGGGGCGTGTGTCTTTCAGGTTTCATATGGGCACCGCTGATCTGTTTCACTTGCCTGTAGAAGCCATCTGTGATGGGCGCAAAATATTTTGTAAACTTTGTAGATCATGTTGACAGTCAAGAAATCAACCAGTGAACGAATCGGAACGCAAAAGCACCTTTCTTACTGCATCTTGTATCCCAGACCATAATGTTCCCATCTCTGCCTCCAGTGCTGAATACAGCTGTTTCAGGCACCAAAAGAAGAAAACAATATTATTTTGAGATAAATGAAAACAAATGTTTGAAACACTAGAATACTGCCCTTTTTTAAAAAAAATAGGATGTAAAACAAAGCATTATGCAATGACAAATGTTACCAGGGTACCAACTATTATAATGACCCAATACTGACTGCCATTTTGGAAATATCAGTTCAAATGTTTACTAGTTTTCACCTGAACCCCACCTGTAAGTCGCTTTGGATAAAAGCGTCTGCTAAATGACTAAAGGTAAACAATATTTAGTAAAATAGGTTGATGCTTTGTGCAAATATCTTATGCTAATGTCAAATAAGATTGCATTATCAAATGGCACCACTTGAGTCGTTTATATTAGGCCTACTTTTAATTTTATTGTAACCAGCAATAATTCATTAAACAATAATCGAACACAAAAAGAATCCTGTGGCCTCAAGAGACTTCCATACACAGGCACTAGATGGCGCATCTAAATCATTCATAAACCTTTGTCCTTATTAATCCTCTTGTAATAAAGGTTCTGCAAACGCTGCATGTTGCGGTTTTAGTTCATTTAAAATGTATTCATTTAGTAGAGACTGCAACACTTTTATATTAGACAGTGACTAGATCGGTCATTTGTATAGATTCGAGCCATTAGATCACATAATGGCCTATTTTAGTCTTTATGATATGCTTACCATTATCTATATACACAGACGTCTCAAGTTCCAGACTCTGCATTTTCTGTATGAGTTACAAAAAGCTGTTCAGTTCCCCACTTAGAGGGGTCATACGGCACAAACACGTGTTTTTCTGTGTCTTTGACGTGTTATAAGTTGCCCATGCATGTATTAGACACGTAAAATTGCAAAAATTAAAGTGGAGGAACAAAACATCCTCACCCACACCTGCCTGAAACGTCTCATGTAACCAAACCCCCACTTATCTACGTCAGTTGTATGGTACGATTTGACTAAGACCACCCAAATGTATATGCAAGTATGATTGGCGTACCTGTCAGTACAATTGCTTTGGAACCTGATATTCCAAATATGGAAAGAGGCGTTACATTTTTGTCACACACTTGCAGTAATCCACCAATCACTACTCAATGGTTAACTGGCCAATCATAGTTCACCTTGCTTTTCAGAGCCATGAGCTTTGTTAAAAATCTGCAGGTTTTAGAGAGGCAGGGCAAGAAGGGAGATACAAACATGCAAGCTATGTGTAAAATACAGCGTTTTTGAATCTTTAATCGTGTATACACATTACATTACATCTAAAACGAACGATAATATTAATTTGAGCCGTGTCATATGACCCCTTTAATAAAAAAAAATGACACCACACGCTTTTTACCAAAACAGCGGTAATTGACGTCTATTCGCCTCAGATTCTAGGTTAATAAAGATAACTTCCAAAATGATATTCTGAATGAAACAGTCGCTCTGTCTGATTCACTGATCTATATAAATGACTGGATTGCACCTAGAGCGCTAAACCAATGGCAGACGCTGAAGCCCCCGGATGCGATCGTGCAGCCATTTTGTATACCCAACTGACAGAGCGCGCCATTGACTTATATAACCTGTTTTTCAGCATATTGATTAAATTAATTGTTACTTAGAAATCAATGTAAAGAAGGTGAGTGTGTACGGTTGTAATGGCACATGTATAAATGTTTAGAAATAAAGCTTCATGACTAAAGAACATATACAGCCTGTATTTATCTCTATTCGGATTTCAGAATAAGCACATTGTCTCTGATCTGATATGTACGCTACTGTAATGAAAATAAACGTAACACACTTTACATTCAACAAGAAGAGAAAATTCCAGATTTTAAATAATTAACCATTTACATGCTTAAGACATTTGCGTTGTAAAAATGTGCCGTGAGACTTTAGATATAAAAACGAGGACTGGTAAATTACCATTTTATCATAAATATATGATAACTCCCTCTTAATTTAATGGAACGTTTGGGAATGCCCACATGGTGGCGCCGTAGCCTCAGTGTAATGACGTCATGAGCAATACAGTCATTTATATAGATCAGTGCTCTGCAATTTTAACGTGTGCATGACGTAGAGATCGTAGACGCTCACATCACCTAATCCCCAACTATGTCCCTGTGTAACATGTGGTTATACACTTCAGGTTTAACTCAAATAACCGTCTCACAAGTTTTTAGTGTAAAAATGACTTTTAACAGTCATTCGAAAAATGAGTAACTTCTGGTTTATTCGTGGCACTAGAAATTGAAGCAATAATCAAGCACATATCATTATAGGATAGAATAGATGCAATGGCAGATTTGCTCATTTTGTCAAATGTGTTAGGTCATGCCGACCCATGCAAGTAGGATTTGTGTACCATTTTACAGCATAATAAGTGTAAGGTAACCTGTCTCTTGCTTTGAGAAAGCCACCGATTTCAGACTGCACTGGTGTCCTTTAAACGTTCCCAGAAGGTCGCCAGTGATAACATCCCACAGACGTGCGGTCTGGTCACCAGAGGCTGTCACCTGTAGATGAATACATTTGTATACAGGACACAATTACAACTTTAAACCTTTCAGATCATTTCATTGGAAGTGTCGTAGGAGATCTATCACAAGCCATTTACAAACTGCAGACTGAATGCGAACAACACTATAAACAAACACGTCACTCTAAAATGGATGTCATACTAAGTTTTGAAGAAAGAAAAACATTTGATCGCTAAAGAATAATGTAAAACTCACCAAACTGTTCGCGCCAGGAACCCAGGAAATATCAAACACTGCATTATCATGGGCCTGCCACTCTACAAAATAAAATTTTAAATATATCAGATTAATAGACGTGAACTGAATTCGATTGTTTAAAATGTATCTATATATGTACATATGTAGTATTTAGTTGTTTATTGTGATAATATGTAGTATTTAAAGGGATAGTTCACCAAAAAATTGTGCTTTGTCATTTACTCACCTTCGAGTTGTTCCAATCTGTATATATTTATATTTCTTTGTTCTAATGAACAGAGAGATATCTGGAAGAATGCTTATTGCTAATAACCAGACAGTTATTGAACCCCACTGGCTGCCTCAGTAGGAAAAAATACACAATATTTTTTGTTCCGTTCAACACAAAAGAAGATATTTTGTAGAATGTAGGACAGCATACTATGGCATATTTACCACCATTGTCATTTTTCCTACAATGGTGTTTAATGGGGTACAAGAACTGTTTGTTTACAAACATTCTTCCAAATATCTTTCTCTGTACTGAACCAAAGACATGTACCGGTTTGGAACAACTAGAGGGACTAATTCATGACAGAATTTGTTTTATTTTGGGTGAACTATCCCTAACATGTAGATAATTGAGAACCAACCCTTTAGGACGGAGCTCTTATATTCTCCAGTGTTGAAGATGGTCACAAATCCTTCTTCGTTTGCAACTGCAACGTTGTTCTGATGCCCGGGGGCTAAATCAAAATAAAAACATCACAAAATGTAGGTCTTTCAAGAAATGAGATCTGAACTTGTATGGATTGTGTTCAGTTAAATGTGTACCAGAGGAAAACGTGCATCCAAAGGGCGGCACTGCAGCAGCTGAGGATCCGTATGAAACATGTTCATCGTGTCGAGTGCACTGAAATCCATCCAGTAAAGATGAGAGAGGGAGATCCCGACGATAATCTGATGATTACAAAAGATGACATGTCGGAAGTGTACAACAAACCACGATCAAACTTCGAGAGATCCCTGTGACCATCGAGGGACAACTGGCATAGTCTACATATGGCAAATGTTTCTATGAGCGGATCTGAAGCTTCACTTACCGTTGCATCTTCGTCTTAAAATCCCTCGATCAATAACATGGTGAAAAAGAGTCATCGCACCTATATGCTCTGCATTAAAGTTAGATAGGAAGTGATCGGTTTTCCCGCGAACAATGAATAAGGGGCGAAGACGAATTCCGCGCCAGTGTGCGTTCGGCGTTCTGATTGGCCAATGCGCAATCAGACCGGAAGTTTTGATCATGAAGACTGGATTGGCTGCAGGCTTACGGGTGCTTGCCACGATCATTAACTTCCACTGGGGGCGCTCTGCAGCTCATGAAGCAGAAACTAATTTTATTTATTTATTTAAGCCTTATTCATTTTGTGAAGTGTTATTTTGTTCAAAAAAATAACAAAGTGTTTTACTGTGCATTCCAAGTAATATCAATTAAACTGCAGTTGGGTGGTTTTGATTTAGTAACAATAACAAAACGACAAATAAACTATAATTTTTGCATTTTTCCAAAGTCTTCCAAAAACACATCTTTAAGAAAATGTGTTTTAATTAAATATGTAGATCAGAAAGAATCGGAAAGACCTTCATTGAATTAAAGTTTTTTGTACACACACCACATACACAAGCATAATATAAACAACAAAACCGAAAAGGGAAAGTGAATTGACAAGTGACACTTATTTCAATAACTCTAATTCAATAACAACGTTGTAATATTTATAAATAAGAAACATTTGTCAAGTATAATGAACCAAATTTGTTGGTTTTCCTTGTTTTTATTGCCGTCTCTTCATCTTTTTATTGCAAGATAAAATACACACATGATCAGGAAAAATAAATTACAAAGTTTTCTATTCTAGCAGTTCATTTAAGCGTGACGTCATATCCGAATGGCGCGTGTCACGTGACCCTCACTGCAGCAGGGCAACTAGCTTTAAAGTTCCTGCACAATATAACGAATACATATTGAATTTATCCTCAGTTTGTCGCATAATTCAGATCATCTACAGCCCGCATCGTAACAAAAATAATGTCGCTGTCGGCAGCGCGCTCGTTCCTGTCTGAGGCCGCTTACGGCGAACAGGAGCTTGATGCTAATTCAGCGCTAATGGAGCTGGATAAAGGTGCACGTGTGTTTGTTTATGTTTGTGTGTTTATCGGATCATTTAATGCATGCATTATGCATCACCTGTTATTAAATGATGCAATTGTTTGATTCTGTGCAGTCTGTATAATGTAATATTTAGATCTATTCTAGTCATTGCAATGAATGCTGCCATTAACGTTATACACACATCGTTATTCATTGCTTTCTTGACCTCAACAAAAGGTTTGCGGTCTTGCAAGCTGGGGGAACAATGTGAAGCCGTGGTCCTCTTTCCCAAACTCTTTCAAAAGTATCCCTTTCCCATTCTCATAAACTCTGCCTTCCTGAAACTGGCTGACATTTTTAGACTTGGGTAAGTGTAAGGACTACTGACTGTCATCACAATCACATATATCTTATTTTACTGTATAAATAAGTAAATGTATAATATACATATTATAAACGCGTATTAATATTGTGCATAGGTGGCTGATATTCTGAATAATACCTATCTCCATCCCACCAGGAACAACTTTCTGCGGCTCTGTGTGCTGAAGGTCACGCAGCTGAGCGAGAAACACTTGGAGAAGATTCTGAACGTAGATGAGTTTGTCAAAAGAGTGTTTTCGGTCATCCATAGCAACGATCCTGTTGCCAGAGCAATAACCCTCAGGTTCACTGTCTTCACTTCTCTTTATTCCTCAGAATTCTTTGCATTTATACTGTATTTCAATCCGGTTATGCCAAAGATCATCCTTTGAAAATAAACCTAATAATAGGAAAACAACATTGTAGCACACATTATGAATATGTGTGTGTGTTGTTCGTATTGACAGAATGTTGGGAAGCCTCGCCTCCATTATCCCAGAGAGGAAAAATGCCCACCACAGCATCCGACAAAGTCTGGACTCCCACGACAATGTGGAAGTAGAGGCGGCGATTTTTGCAGCTGCTAGTTTCTCGTCCCACTCAAAGTAAGAGTGCTGTGTCATATACATGCTCTGGAAAAAAGAAAACAAATTATTTGAAAGTTTTTCCTTGTATATATTAAAAAGATAGTTCACCAAAAAATTCTGTCGTATTTGACTCACCCTCAGTTTGTTCCGAGCCTATTTACATTTCTTTGTTTTGCTAAACACAAAGGAAGATATTTGGAAGAATGTCAGTAATCAAACAGTTCTCATCCCACATTGACTCCCGAAGTATTTATTTTCCCTACTATGGCAGTAAATAGGGGATGAGATCTCTTTGGTCACTGGCATTCTTACAAATATCTTCCTTTGTGTATTTGCAGAACAAATAAATGTATATAGGTTTGGAACATTTTCATTTTTGGGTAAACGATCCCTTTAATTTGGTTCAACGGCTACATGGTTTGTGCCTCCCTTCATTCTTTACAGAGATTTCGCTGCAGGAATTTGCAACAAGATTAGCGAGATGATTCAAGGTATGTGACATCATTCAGAGAATGTTTTTTCATTAATGATGTGATCCGTACCTGATCTGCTCTGTGTGTGTTTGAATGCAGGTCTCGACACTCCAGTGGAGCTGAAGCTCAAGTTGATTCCGATGCTTCAGCACATGCATCATGATGCCGGTCTGGCCTCCTGCAGTAGAGAGTTACTACAGGAGCTGGTGTCCTCTTACCCGTCCACAGCCATGCTCATCGTCACTCTACACACCTTCACACAGCTGGCCACATCCTCACTGGTCGATATCCCCGAGCAGGTCAGACCAAATGTTCACACAGTTTTTTCTTTATAGTTTGTTGTCGACGCAATTGTTTATGTGTGTTTAAAATGTAGGGCTGTGGAGTTCAGACTTAAAAAAAATAAAAATTCTGTCATAATTTACCCACATTCGAGTTTTCCAAATCTGTATATTTTTCTTTCTTCAGATGAACACAGAGAAAGATATTTGGAAGAATGCTTATTACCGTTCAGATTTTGCCCCACATTGACTTCCATAGTAAGAAAAAATACAATGGTATTCAAAAGTGCCAAAGAACGGTTTGCTGTCCTACATTCTTCAAAATGTCTTCTTTTGTGTTGAACAAAACAATAAAATACTTATTCATATTATGGGAGTCAATATGGGGGGCAAGATCTGTTTGGTTATAAGCATTCTTCCAAATATCTTTCTCTATGTTTATCAGAACAGACATCTCGAAGGCGAGTAAAAGATGACAGAATTTTTATTTTTGGGTGAAGTATCTCTTTAAAGCTTGGGTGGGACATATTGAAGGCCCAACCTTCTTTCTTTATACAAAGACTATACAAAGCTGTTGTAACATCACAACGACCATGATTTGTTACTTGATACTTCCATGCGTTAATATTTCAGTCGAACCATACCAGAGTTTGGTGTGCAACAAAAGGACGGATGGCAGGGGTTAAACTTACTTAAAGTTTACCAGATACACATCATCTATGCTAAGGTCATGCTATTCTGTGATTTCTGTCCACTGCACTCCTCCTCATTTTGTTTTCATCTGTAGATTCATCTGCTTCTGCAGTACTTGAAGGAAGATCCCAGAAGAGCAGTGAAGAGACTCGCCATTCAGGACCTTAAACTCTTAGCCAAAAAAGCTCCTCACTTGTGGACCAGAAAGAACATACAGGTCAGAATCACTCACTGTGTTTATGAGACGGCTGGATCTAAGCGCTCCACATAGACTTACAGACCACTTTGCTACAACCTCATGCCTCCTTTTAACCTGAATATTGTCCTAGTCCTGTACGACTTTCTTTCGTCTGCAGAACACGAAAGAAGATATTTTAAATAATGTGGGTCACAGAAACCCATTAGTCCCCATTGACTTGCATTGATTTTGTGTATATACAATAGAAGTGAATGGGGATCAACGGGTTTTAGTTACCATCAATCTTCAAAATATCTTCTTTCGTGTTCTTCACAACAAAGAAAGTTAGGAACATACAGAATATTTGTTTTTGGGTAAACTATTCCTTTAAGGGGCATTATTTGTATGCCCCTGGAGTGAGATTTGAAGTTATCCGTGTGCCGGCGTCTTTTATTTGAAAAGGAGTTGTTCACTTTAAAATAAAAATTTCACGATAATGAACTCATTTACCTCATACAAACCGTCCGTGTGTTCATTTCTTCTGTCGAAAACAAATAAAGGCTGATGAGGAAGGCTTTCCAGGGTTCTTCTCCATATAATGCACTTAAATGTGGGGCTGGTGCTTAAGGTCCACATTTCAATTTCATCGCAGCTTCAAAAGGCTCTACACGACACCAGCCGATGAATAAGTGTGTTGTCTAGCGAAACGATTGGTCATTTTCAGTGAAAACGAAAATATACTTTTTAAACCTAAACATACGGCCTGCTCAGCCTCGGAGGTCCTCCAGGATGCGCGTCCTTTTGAGCCATTTGAAGCTGCGATGAATCAGATGTTCGGTAACCAACAGCCCCCCGTTTGGAGATATGGAGAAGAACCCCGGAAGGCTTTCCTAAAAGCCTCAATTTGTTTTTGACAGAAATACACCCACGGACGGCTTGTAGGACATGTGGGTGAGTGAATTATCATGAAATTTGAATCTTAAAGAGAACTAATCCTTTAGCGTCATTTTGTGCCTAGCAATGGCTTTTCTCTTTGACTATATTCTTTGACTACTTTATCTTTAAAAAAATAATTTATATACGTTTTACATATTTATTGGTTATGGCTTTAATGTGTGGTTGTGTGTTTGCAGGTGCTGTGTGAGTGTGCTCTCAACACGCCGTACAACAGTCTGAAACTGGGCATGCTGTCTGTTCTCTCCACACTGTCTGGCACCATTGCTATTAAACAATACTTCAACCCTAATACAGGTACAATTCCAGATCTTTAGACGGTTTCAATGTGACAACATAAACAAACGTTACATTGGTGGACTGCCCTTTACTTCCGGTACATATTCACAAATAATAGATTATTTCTGAAAACAAACAAAAGAAATAAAGAACTGTTACTTGGCTTAACTTGTCCCTCCAATATTTAGACTGCGATACCAAGCTCAATTGCTAGATGTTCAATAACATTGTTTAATAAAATGCACATACAACAAAATTCAACAAATAGTTTATAATACAATTATTATACGATAAAATAATAATGTAAATGAATATTACATAAATTCAATGAAATCTAAATAGATATATGAAGAGCTCTTTTCCAAAACACATTAAGTGTGAAATTAAAATAAAATGAGTTTGTCATGCTATTTTTCTGTGTACTAAACCTTTTTACTGCTCCATCAATGTTTCATGCCAAATCGCTATATAGCCTTTTTTAAAATGTACTGCAAGATGCAATTTCTTTCCAAAACGCTATAAAGCCCGAACCTGTTTTTAGCCTAAATGCGAAATGTCCTCTCGACCAATCAGAATTCGCTCGTTAGTGGTATTTGTATGTGTTATTTCTAAATTATTTGTTGTATGTGGTGGAAAATATAGAAACATGAAATTGAAAATATTTATTTTATTTTACTATTTAGTTTGTAACTATTTATTTTATTTGGCTGTTAATTATTTCATGCATTTGCATTTATTGTTTTTATATTATGAGTCCCTGATGTCACATGTTTCATGTTCTCTTGTTTGTTTGTTTTAAAAAGAAATAAATCGAAAAAAAATTGGAAAAAAAGTATGGATTTGTAGCGTTTTGAAAAAAATAAAATTTAAATTTGTAATCAACAATATTGTTGTTTCAATTAACAATCGTTGTTTAAAATGTTCAGACTAAGCCAACAGACAATTCTAACAGGATATAATGAATATTAACAAAATGTATGGGTCTAGGTAAGAATATGTAATTTTCATGAAAACTATTAAAAGGAATTTATAGCGTTTTGAAAAAAGCTCTTCATATAGTTAGACACTAGCCAAACAGACCGGAAGTTAACTGCAGTCCAGTCACGGATGAAATATCTGTATGAGAAATGCAAATTATTTGATAAAGTTGAATCCAGTCTGTCTGAGATAGACTTGAATTATTTTGGTGTGACGTTTGTCTGGTGAAATGTGAACTTTTTTTCACCTGATGTTGAAAGCGTTTAAACTGACGTCTTTTTAGGCGAGTCGTCCCCTGCGCCCCGCCAAACTGACCTGGTAAAGCTGGCCCAGGAGTGCTGTTACCATAGTAACCTGGCTGTTGCGGCACATGGAATAATAGTGTTGACCAGTATCGCCGTTTCCTGTCCGGAGAAAGGTTGGTGGCCTCCTGATCAAACATTCAGTGTTTTGCGTTCTTCACTGAATAGGTCAGAGAGAATAATGGAACAGTAAATATCTTCTGTTTTTAACCGATTTGCTTTAGAGGTCATTCAGCTGGAGCAAGAGACAGTCATGGGGGTGGAGTCTCTCATTTTTCTCTGTAGTCAAGATGACAGTCAGAACGCACAGGACACATTAAAGGTGAGTTTCAAAGGACACCCATGTCCTTCCCTTGACTTTTAATCCGATTTGGGGAGTAAAATAAGGTTTGGTTAACATGGTGTAAATGGACTTTGCAATTTTGTTGTGTAGCAAAAGTTGGTTCAATATTCACCTAAATATTTCCCCACATTTTTGAATAATGGAAAATGTATCTACTATGAAATAGCACAAATGTTGCAGAAAGTCTGTGCCAGTCTGCAGATTTTATAAGTTAGTGTGTTTCAATCTGAATCTTTCAAAAAGGCTGCAAGTAAATGATGTCTAGTTAAAAAAAAATCTGTTCAGATGTCTTGTAGTTTATTCCAGCCATAAGGGGCCGTTCACATTTTGCATTATATGCGTGTAATTTTAAGGGGTCACAAATATTATCCTTTGTTTTAGATGTAATGCAATGTGTATACACAAATAAAGGCTGTATTTCCACATACCGAGCTTGTTTGAAACGTGCAGAAGTATTTTTATTTTTAATGTAGACACGCGACAACTGCACTCAAATAGAGAGGGTACATGCACGCTCCTTTTTTTAGGTGCGTCGGCGTGCATGGTGATGAAAATATTTTAACTTTTCAGAATGCTGCTGAAAAAAGAAGAAAGCTGCGTAGCTCGCGGTCTCAATTCGGTTTTAGACCCGAAATGTGAATGGCCTCTGAGTTCACATCTTTCTGGGCTATTATTGGCTGCTCAAAAACATTTAAATTACATCAATTTTTAGTTTTGTTATGAAAGAAATCAAATATGTTTGGACAATTATATTTTTGTTCACAAAAATTCATATGCCTTCAAATCAAAAGTTAGATAAGAGAAACTCTTAAGTGTTTTGATGCACATTAAACTGTTAAATCTTTCTACGTCAGACGGCCCTCACGTCTCTGGTGAAGATGCTGAAGAGCTGTCCACATCAGAGTAAGAGCTCCGTCGAGCTCCTGTTGGGTCAGCTGCACTGCGCATGCGACTCCGCGCGGGTGCTCATGTGTCAGGCCCTGGCTGCCATAGCAACACAGCAGCCGGTGTTGGGAGAGGGAATGCTGGGAAATCTGCTGGACCTCTTCAGCGTGGCCAGTCACAGGACCTCAGAGAAACAGCAGGAGCTTCTGGTAGGCAATTCCTGCACATCTTGGGATGAAGAACAATTACTATACAACAAAAGTGTGTTCATCATTTTTTCCTCCAGGTTTCTTTGGCAACAGTTTTGTTTGTGGCCAGTCAGGCGTCGCTCTCAGCGGAGGTTAAGACTGTCATTAGACAGCAGTTGGAGAATGTGGCCAATGGTTGGACCGTGTACCGCATCGCCAGACAGGCGTCCCGCATGGTAAGATTTCCACGACGGGAATGAATGGACCTCTATTGTGGTGTCATTACAGTTAACAAAAGTTTAGCATTAAATACCAAGTATTGTAAATACTGTTAAGCATTAATGTGACAAGTAGTCTGTCTTTTCTCTTGGTTGGGGATGGGATTCCTTGAGCTGGGATGGTCAAATGATCACTTATTTCCACTGTGTGTACGTCTACAGGGCTGCCATGATTTCTCCAGGGAGTTGTACCAGAGCCTTCGCACCCGTGTGGCCTCCGAGCACTTTTACTTCTGGTTGAACAGTCTGATGGAGTTCTCTCAGGCAGAGCATTGTCTCAGCGGCCTGTCGGATGGAGATTACAGCGCAGCCATGACGGCCATCTCTGAGGCTCTGAAATCGCACCAGAAGGGAATCGCGTCTCTCACGGTCAGAATTTGACAGCTGTGCTCCTTTTGCTAGAATAAGTAAACACATCATAGTAATGATGACTGTAAGTCACCATCCACCTAAAGCGCCAAAACTGCAGTTAAAGGGATGCATCACCTCAAAATGAAAATTCTGTTGGGAATTACTCCCTTTCTAGTTGGTCCAAACCTGTTTAAATGTTTTGTTCTACATAGAGAAAGATATTTGGAAGAATGTTAGCAAGGGACATTTCTGGGACATTTTTGACTACCATTGGGGACAAAATTAAATTGGCAGTCTAAGGTGCCCTAGAACTGTTTGTTTCCCTACATTCTTTAAAATATCTTACTTTGGTACGTAATTATGGCTGAGAAATGTCAGTTAGCGTTCCTTCAAATGTCTTTGTGATCAACAGAACTAAAACATCTTCACAGGTTTGGAACAATTTCAATGAGAGCACATGACATACTTTCATTTTTTGGTGGAGTATCCCTTTAATAGCGTCACTAATATCTTAATTGGTTAAACCTGTTTAATATAAAAAAATATATATATTAAAAACAAGTGGTCGGGTCTTGCGTGCTTAGAGAGTTTTAAAGTTAGAGTGCACATCTGCATGCAGTCCAGGTTTATTCGGTTAGATTTTTTTTACAACATATAGTATGTAAAATGTATTTTTTAAAGCATTTTTGGGGAAAAAGCACTATATCTGCTCATTTAAAATACAAATGTGAATTTTTAAATAACATTAATTCAAATCTTAAGGCTGTGTACTCATCATGTTCGCATGAATATGGTGATATTAGCGCTATCAATTCATTTTTTTAATCGTTTACTATATTCTGAATTAAAAGTGCCAAATAAATATGTAAATATGTCCTATGGTGTGACAACAAAAGTTTAGAAAAAAACTATCAATGAATATTAATTTCTCTATAATCATTTTTAAATTATAGGCTGAAGAAATTTTAATAATACAAAGTAATATATTAATAACAGTTTGTGAGACAAAGGTATATTTGTCAGCTACTCAAATATTGACTGAATATTGACCATATCTGCTTTTCATTTTTTTAATCCATTTATTATATGCATTTGTCCATTTCCATATCAAATAAATCATTTTTGTGACTGACTTCAGGCAGCCAGCACTCCGCTCAGTCCTCTGACCTTTCAGTGTGACTTTGTGAAGCTGCGTATAGACACGCTTCAGGCTCTGTCTCAACTCATCTGCACCTGTAACAGTCTGAAGACCAGCCCGCCTCCTGCCATCGCCACCACCATCGCCCTGTCATCAGGCAGCGAACTGCAGCGCTGCGGTCGCATTTCAGCACAGGTGCTCAGACATGCACATCAGTGCATCTGTCTCTTTAGGCGCTTTAATGTCTTTGTTTTTTCAGTTCTCAGTTAAGGTGCTTAAACGTATTTGTAAGCAGTTATGCTGTGTTGAGTGTATGATTAGTATTATTTTTTCTCAGATGAAATTATCTATGGATGAGTTTAGAGGTCTGGCGGCTCGCTATGCCGACCTGTATCAGTCTTCATTTGATGCGGACCACGCCACCCTCCGTAACGTTGAACTGTATCCTTTTATTCTGTCTGCAAGAACAACAGTGGGCTTGTGTTCCCTTTGAACACAATATATTTTATTTTTAACCAACACAAGATATTTGGAACATTTGCAGCTTGGTTGCATGCATAGATGCATTTATAAATATAAATAAATCAAGTGCAGATAAGGAAACAAACTAAGCATAAACTATTCTGACTTTGAGGCGACATATATAACTACCCTAACGGTATAACGGGATTTTTTTTACCTGGGTTTTTAAAGTCTGCCTTTTTTTTTTTAAAGTCTGGCTTTTCCATATACCTTGAGCTCTGTTCAAATATTTTTTTCATCTTTTACGAACATCGAAACTGTTTTTATAGTATTATATATTTTCACACTATGTAGTAGCCAGTTCATTTTTTGGCAAACGTTGTAATACCTCCTGCAGAGCTGCTCTGTACTTTCTTTAAGACTTTTGTCAGACAACAGCAAAGCTGCCTGCTTGTGTCATACGTCATTGAGGCTTTAATACTCGATCCACACACTGCCAGGTAAGATAAGAGAACACTTCCACTCTCATTCCTAAAGTACATCTTATATTTTAGCTAATTAAAATATATAATCATTTGCTATTGTTCTTTATAAGGTTATTTTATTTCATTAACGCTAAAAACATCTCACCTGAAACGTTTGCATGTTTTTTTGTCATAAAAAGCAAATGTAGTTTTTATTTAGTTTGTTACAAACCTGTAAAAATGCCTGTTATGGAACATCGCATTTCACGTGGCCGATATGAACACAGAATGATTGATCAAACATAAATATGAATTAGATACAGGGTATTTCATTAACTTTTTTGCATATAGCACCGGTGCTACAGAGGTTTAAAGTTTTGTAGCACGTGCCAAACAGTTGTAGCACAACTATACGTCTGTTATCAAGTGCAGGTCATCACATTAATAGACAGGTAACAGAAAAAGGACATTAACGTTATAGAAATCGATAAATTGGAGCCATGTAATTTACATTTTTTTCCCCAAATTTACTAGACAGTATTAAATACATTTTGTCCATAAAAATAGTGAAGTATTCACTACATCGAACTGTAGTAAAATTCTTGTTTACTATAGTATATTTGAACCTTGCTATAATACATATTAAAGTATACTTTAGTGTTTACTACAGTTTATAAGTTAACTACAAGTTAATTATTTTATCATTTGGTTCAAGTTAAG
Source organism: Triplophysa tibetana (assembly GCA_008369825.1). Lineage (NCBI taxonomy): Eukaryota > Metazoa > Chordata > Actinopteri > Cypriniformes > Nemacheilidae > Triplophysa > Triplophysa tibetana. Next base: position 20,815,918 of record CM017910.1, on the reverse strand, counting down.
CAGACTTTTATTTTGTCAGGTTGTCGCAAAGACACTTGAGTTTCAGTGTGTTTGACAGTAGCTTCACTCAAACAGTGAAAAGTTTTGTAAAATAAACTCAAAACAACTCTGTTGATGAAGTTCACATATTCATGTCCTCGTATAGTAAAATACAGACGAATCCACGAGTGTCATGCTTGTAACATGCAGACGTGCAGAACAAGCAGAGGACCTATTTAAATAGTAGAATTACGCTTTCGTGATTTCGTCCATGTTTTCCCACATGATGCAGATCACAGGGCACTAGATCACTGGACTCGATGCAGCCGGAAAACAAGTTTCAATTGCAAAAAACTAAATAAAAATGAAAATAAACATTAAGCCCACACACCAACAAGCACGATGACAAACGTACTTCACAAGCCGCTCTGTCTAAAGCCCCGGTCACACAAATATTTGTCGTATGCAGCTGTGAATATGGGCAGGGAGCAGGATATGAGGAAACTAATGCAAGAATGAAGGAGGGTCACGCCCTGAGGAGAGAAAGGTCATCCCTTGACAAATCCATCTGGTCGCACGTCTTCACGTGATGCGAATTCGCATCGCGTGTTCACGGAACTTGAACTTTGGAACGCTATGGCTTCCACAACTTTGCAGAAGCTTGCGCCACCGGTCTGTCACATTTGCATGCGTATGAATGGAAGTCAATGGAGAAAAAAGACAGGTGTTATTGTACCTTAATGCACCTGCCAAACTGTATCGCACGCACTATTAAATGTATTCTTGGCACATACTGATTTGTTTCGTAGCATGTGCCACATAGATTTCGCACCGTACAGACCTGGATATGAGCTACAGTAAAAGGAAGATTATCTTTGACTGATGACAGAAATTTAGGAGAGTCACAATGAAGCAAATGTGTTTTTGTAACTCCATTCATACGTTTTCTATCATGCAGTTTTCAGGAGTTTGGTACACACGGCTCTGTTCTAGCAGAGAGCGAGTATGAGCTGAAGATGCTGGCTGTGTTCAATCGCGTCCTGGAGGAAGTGGAAAACTTGAGCAGGAAGCACCCTCCCGTCTCTTACCAGGTAATGTTGGAAGTCATGGGCAGCCTTATAGACGTCCAAACATTGCGTGCAAATACATTAATTTGAATTTTGCTTCATGTTTGGTTGCGTCTTAAGCACACTGGATGCATCTGTGGTGCTGTCATAGCCCTTTTGAAGGTACCGCTGTCATTCCAAAGATATTTCTTCCAAAAGCTCCAGTCCACCAGTATTAAAGTAAGTCATCTCATTACGCTTCATGCATTCAGATCTTTTGTGTCCTCTGCATGACCTTGCAGAATTTCTATTGCTATTTCAACATTTGAAATCTTTTTGTTGCCGTAGCTTGCTCTCTCTCCATCCCCGCGAACCGCCAACGAGCCCATCCCAGTGCAAAACAACCAGCAGTTGACTTTGAAGGTGGAAGGAGTGGTCCAGCACGGCTCGTCTCCAGGATTGTTCCGGAAGATTCAGGCTGTGTGTCTTAAAGTGAGTTCTACCTTACAGACCAAACCAGGACCCGACTTTAAGGTGAGTCAACCGAGAGACCAAAATATGTTTTTCTCCTTTGGATCTTGTCCCAAGATTAAATATTTAAAACCATCCATGAGTTGACTGTCTGTTCCTATCTTAACAGTAGTAATGTTTCCTCATGCATGATTTTAGATTCCCCTTGATTCCAAGACGAATGAGATCGAGCAGAAGGTAGAGCCTCATAACGATTACTTCAGCACACAGTTCCTTCTCAACTTCTCCGTCCTGGGCACCCACGTCGTGTCTGTTGAGGCGTCAGTTGTAGACACCAGTGGCGTGGAATGGAAGACGGGACCTAAAACCACCGTATCGGTGAAGTCTCTTGAAGATCCGTATTCCCAGCAGCTGCGGCATCAGTCACAACAGCAGCAACAGACTGGAACTCAGTCAGGCCCTCAGAGGAACATTCTCGCCCGCATCCAGTGACCTCTCATTCTCCTCCTGTATTTATCAGATTCATAAGGTTTTGTATTGTCTCATGTTTATCTTTATAACAGATAAACTTTTCTAGGGAATTTTTTCTATGTATACCAGCTTGACACTGTGTATGCTTAATAAAACTAAAAAACTACTCGAACATATTTGAGTAATGTCCATAAATGCTACAATATTATAATGCTACATCATTTTGACATTTTTATGATAGTCTAACATGAAGCTGATTGTGGTCCTTATCAGTAAAACAATTTTACCTAAAAGCACTGAGCCCTACAAAATTTGGTGTCCAACAAAACAAAATCCATGTGTAATTTAACGTGAATTTTTCAGTTTTATAACGGTAATAATTACAAAAAAGATTGCAAATTTACAAGAAAAACAGGGAAACATGTGATTTTACAGTTTATTTGTGGTGCGCCAGATGGCAGAAATTTATATTTTTACAAAGTTCTATTTTTAACAGTTTACCTTTTGAAATGGTAAAAACTATAAAGTTACAGAAAAACACTGCTAATTTACAAGAAAAATGCTTGGAACAATTTATTATACATCCCTGTATCCTGTAATTTTACAGGATTAAATAATATTTTACAGTATTCTATATTTCTGACAGCTGACAACATTCTTCAAAATATCTTATTTCAAAATGAGAAACGTTTTCACGAGTAGTCAGGGATTTTTGGACCCTACTGTATTGCATATTGTTGATAAGTTATGATGATTGTTAGCCAAACATTGAGAAACAAAAAATCAAATACGAGTTTAATGAAAGAACAAAACTTGTTTAACATTCCTCACCTAAAACAGAGCAAACATTTATTATTGTCTGTTTTGTGGCACTGTTGTCTCGGGTTTATTGAATTTCTGAGTGTTTGTGAATATGTGCGTGTGCATGTGTTTGCAGGTTTATGGAAACAATATGAAACAAAGTGTTGCAATTGAATGTGAGTTATAACAGCTTCAGTATAAGGCACGAAATGCTCAGGAACACAAAGTGATGAATGAGTTTTGGTCTACGCGTGGCTTTCAGGTGGCTTTAAATCAATGGTTCACAACCCTGTGATACATATTTACGGGAGCTCAACTCCATCTTAAATCAATTTGTTTGCAGATTTTTGAAGACATTGTAAGTTAGAATATATATTTAAAAAAAGATTAATTGCATTTACATAAAACTGGTGATAAACAGCTTAATGTCTTTCATATAGCTTTCCAAAATGCTTTCAACATTATTATTTACATGAAATTAAAAAGGGCTGGTTTAAAAAATTCTAGACGGTTTGCTTCAGCCGAATTTTAAAAGAAATGTGTATAAAGGCAAGAAGGGAAAGTAATGTAAAACATTCCCATTAAACCAGAAATTTTCCGACAGCTTGGACCCCATAAACAGGTTCCCTGTAAAATAACGTTTTGGTAAATTTTCATTTTCTTCTGTTATTTGACCGTTTTAGGCCTATTCCAAAAATAGACTGTAAAAAATCCCATAGAAACCACAGAAATATACCGTAAAAACATTTTATTTCCTTTTTTTTTCGTAATGTTTTTACCTTATTTAAAAAAATGTGAAAGTGGCTAAAGAATAAGATAAAATTCTGTATAATTACTGTTTTTGTTTTCGGTGTATATGTAGTCCATTCAAGTCCAGTGTCTGTTGAATTTCAACAAAATCAAACCTCAGGATTGATAAAAGTCATCCAACAGCAATGTGAAAGACTGAGAAAATGACAAGACACATGACATAAAAAACTAAACTACATGTACAAATATAACTCTTGAATTGCTTAGAGTCTATATGAAAAATACAGAACATCTTTCTGTTGTTTTCACCTGTTTCTCCAGTTTTCATTTTCTGAAAATAAATTAAAATAGAAGCTATCTTATAATTCGAAATTTGGGAGAAATATAGTGAATAGTTCACAGAATTAAACAAATAATTGTACATCCTCACATTCTTATAAATAGTAAATAAAAAAATGCCTTGAAATATATTCATACATTTTGAAGAATATTATATATTCAAACGGGAAACATTGTGGGGCTATAGGAGAACCGAGAATCCACTGTGATTGTTAGTGTAGCTGGCACAGGCCACGACTGATGCCACCAGCCAAAGCCAGTCCACTGAACATAATGAACCAATGAGATAGAGAAATGAGGAGAAATGAGATTTACACTCCAACACGCTCAACATTTTAAACTGCTTATTCAGTTTACATTGACAGCTCTCAATTACACACATCACACAGAAAAACACACATTATACTCACAAACCTGTGTTTCTAGAGTAAACCATTTGATGGCAAATTGAGATCACAAAAATTGTGGGGCAAATATGGTAAGAGCCATGATTGTTTATATGTTTTCTCGTTTAGAAGGATGACTTTCTGCCCTGATGCCCACAAGCATATTTTCATTTAGGCAGCTGCAACAGCAGCCCAAGGACACTCGTGTGATCCACAGACAGGTCAAAGCCTTGCTGAAATATTCAATACAAGAACAGTCCTGCTTCTCTTCTATACATCACATCAGGGAGAGAAGGGCTTTAAACTATAATGTTTGACACCAGTTGAATCCAGTTTTTTTTCTTATAAAAGTCATATGTGCAATCCATATTACATTAGTAGATAAAACCAGTTATTTAAAGTATATTTTACCAAAAAGTATATTTAAAAGTGCCTGTTATCAAAACCAACACCTATGCATTTGTGGTGTTTGGGTTGATCATACCCAACAAACCCAACACTCGTATCGTGGAAAATTTCAGAAGCTTTTATATGTGGTACGACTTCCAACTGCATTTATTTCGAATTATGGTCAAAATTGACGATGCAATGTCATTTACTCTCTACTTTATCTTTATCTTAATTGATCTTAATCCACCACTAGATGGCAACATCTACCGCGAAACCGCATCCCACTTGTCAAATGATTTTTATATTCAAACCATTTAATTTTCAATGAACTATTATTCACATGCATCACACACACACCTATTTAGTCTTTGGTGTGTACATTTCAAACTATATGACATACAGCAAACGTTTTATTTAGCTGTGTGTGTGGCAATTGCACAAAACCAATGTCATGAAGAAACTCCAGTGGACTCGATGGTTTATCATCAGAAAAATTGAGATGAATAGCTAACGCTGTTTTATAACAAAATATGCAAACATCTCTGTAAACACATCATTTATGTAATGATTTAACAGTAGACCATCTTTCCATTAAGTGTCATGAATAAGATTCATTTTCATGAGCGAGGAATGGGTCACATCCTTTAAAGTAGTTCAGTACCTAAGTGTGTATGATGTAATGTGAAAATACACCATAGTAAATTGAATATGGAATATAGCATGTGTACTGTAAACAATGTGCGAACATCGTTTCGTTTGCATCATGTTGAAAGTCTCGCTGTAGTGCCCTGCGCGTCGCCGTGCCATGCTATCATCGTGCCTGCGCGTCTGTACTATATGTCTTCTATGTGTCTACACACTTCTTTAAACAGTCTCTTCTGTGATGATCGACGGTCCCGTTGACCATCTCTCTCCTCCAGAGCGCATCCTGTGAGCGCATCCTTCGCCAAAAACAGAGACAAGATGCGCAGAGATGCCGAGTGGATTCCCTAACTCTTTTCTGCATCTCTCCATCATTCTGCACGCCTGCGGATGCTGAAGGCGAAGACGCGGACGTGTATTATTTATAGACGCATGCGATAGAGTGAGTGGGTGTTTTCGCAGGGTCATTTCTGTAAAGATGTGACGCGAGCTGCATGACGTTCGGTTGGCAACACGGTTAAGTTTCGTGGCAAGTGTCTTTCGCGGTGGGGGAACCGAAGGAATGAGATAATTCGCTTTTTTATATTTAGGCGAATTAAAAGTGAGGGTTGTCATGTCGTGCAGGAGAAACTGGGGTGTTTATTTGGGTTTGGTGCTTGCACTTGTCTGGGATGGGTATTAAAGCGTTGCGCGCATCGGGTTGGTGGATCAGACAGTGATCGACAAACTTCTCATCAAACCAGTTTGGCTGAGAGGATATGACTTGTGAATGTATTTTATGACTTATGAACCTGTGGTCCAGGTGGATTATCTGTGGGGGGATTTTTGTTGTTGAAATGTTTGAATGAGACAATGAGGAGCGCGAGGAGAAGTTTCACGACGTTGGTCTTGGAGAGTTGCAAACGCAAGTTGAGCGCAGATGATGTCGGAACGGAATTTCATCTTAGACTTGCAGACTCGCAAAGAGAGAAGATGCCGAACGGTTTTGATGCAATAAACAGGCTTTTGGTTCTAAAGGAATGAGTAAATAACGCACTGCTGTTCAACTGTGGAAATACGCGGAGATGCGCAATATCGGTGGACTGTGATTCAACGAGGCTCCCGGACTACACGTGCATTTATCACAGAATGTGATTGGAGTGGATTTTTAAAAAGTTATGTCTCTGCCGAAACGACATGAGGTTATTTATATCACAGTTAGAAATATACAATAATTCTCACGGTGGTATATCAGGGTAATGGAGATGGACAACACACGTGTTTCTGCTACTTTTACTTACAGCTTTAGTATCAGAAACATTGGCATAGAGGATCAAAGTCTTTGCGTTTGAAATGCAAGGAATGGCGCAAAAATACTTCTACACAAAAGCGAAAAATGCGCTGAGCTTGATTTATATGATAACAGTTGACAATCACTGAAGCTCCGGATGACTGACGCGTCAACAGGTGACCAAGGTAAAGCATCTCAGTCTCTCATCTATGTGAACAATGTTAACAAACAAACAAAACAAAATCTATGAATATTCTTATTTAAATAGTGCCAGTAAATGATAACAAGTTATAACAAGACTAAATATATTTTCTTTAAGCACTAGTTTAAAGGCTGTATAAAAGTGTCATTAAAACTCAATTTTTGATTTTTATGTCAGTGTTCTTTTGTTAAGAACTTTTTAAACCCTAAAACCTTGTGTGTATTTCCCGTTTTAAATCAGATTACAGTGACCTCAGATTGGATTTGCCATTGGCAGTAAATCTTAGCCTATGTACAGCTGATATGTCTGTGTCTCTGTGTAGATTCAGAATGCCAGTACTGGTATGAGAGCTGATCCTCTGAGCTGGTCCCGTGGGTTTAGTGTCAACCCTCGTCGCTTCCTTCTTCTCCTGTCCCGCTTCTCGCCGTCCACATGCAGGCAAAGAAGCGATACCTGCTGGTATCCGTGGGGGCCTGTACCCTGCTACTAGCTTACCTGTGGGGCATCCAGATGGGTGAGTTCCAGAACCAGGAGAGTCCCGAGCTTTACAGGGTCTCCCACGTTCCTGTTATCCAACCCCGGACACCTCACTGGCTCGAATCGTTGGAACCTCCCCGGCAGACGTACCTGGGCGAGGCCGAGCAGGAGGAGGACGGGCCCCTGCTCCTTCATCAACACACGTCTCCACGTGAGAGGCGAGAAATCCAGAAGAACATCTACAAGAGCCGACGCTGTCGCATGGAGCCCTGCTTTGACTTCGGGCGCTGCGAGCGGGGCTTTAAAATCTACGTCTATCCCCCGCAGAAAAGCGAAGCGCCCTCGGAAAGCTACCAGAAGATTCTGGCGGCCATCGAGGAGTCGCGCTTCTACACGACAGACCCTAATGAGGCCTGCCTGTTTGTGCTGAGCATAGACACTTTGGACAGGGACCAGCTGTCCTCTCAGTACGTCCAGAACGTCCGAGCCAGGATTCAAAGCCTCGCTCTGTGGTACGAGGGGAGGAACCATCTCATTTTTAACCTGTACTCCGGAACGTGGCCCGATTACACGGAGGAGCTGGGCTTTGATATTGGCCAAGCCATGTTAGCCAAGGCCAGCGCGGACGCGGACAACTTCAGGCCGCACTTTGACGTGTCCCTCCCGCTGTTCTCCAAAGACCATCCTCAGAAAGGAGGAGATAAAGGTTATCTGACGCTTAATAATGTCCCTCCCTTAAGGAAATACTTGCTGGTCTTCAAAGGGAAGAGGTATCTGACTGGTATCGGTTCTGAAACCAGAAATGCTTTGTATCATATACATAACAGGGATGATATCGTTTTATCGACTACCTGCAAACACGGAAAAGACTGGGAGAAACATAAGGATGCAAGGTGCGACCGAGACAATGAGGAATACACAAAGTAAGTCCAGCTGTCTTGTTTTTAAAAACAGATAATCTGATTGTTCCGGATTGCGATAGGATTTTACCTTTAGTTGTGAAATGTGCGATTTGGCTTTGCTTGTTTCGTATTTTGCATCCATTCATATTAGGTTGTTTCAAGGTTAACTAAGGGAAACGCCAGAGAGTAGAAGAAAACACAACGGCCGTGTGTTTTTGATGTCAGAGTGATTTAGACTGTTGCTTGCTGTGCACTCCAGACTGTAGTGTTTGGGTAGTTATCATGGGAATATGGCTATAAATGGAAGCGGTGTTGAGTTTGTCTTGCTCAGGAAAAAATGACTGTTGTTAAGGACTCTAGAGGTCTCCTAGCTGCAAACAAAGCCAATCTTCATCTGTTTGTGACCAGTGAAACATCAGCAGTGGGTGTCGATGCAGTTCTAGCCGGAGCTGAACTATTTTGAGTATTTTCATTCTTTTGAATATGATGTGTAAAAAAAGCAATCGGCTAGGTTCTTATTAAAGAATGTGTGCCACAGGTGGGTTCAGCTCTATAAACAAGAATATCCTACCTTTTGTGTCAGATGAACTTTGACAAGCTTTCGTTTTTGTTTAAGTGTACATACATTGCATTGAAGAGCCAGGAAAATATATCATTTTATATAACGTGGGCTCCACATTTTTTCATGAATAACTTACAAGGAAAACATTGTATTTTGCTTTTTCCTCAGCTAATATGTCTATTAAAGGGTTGTTATATAGTTGTTACATAGTAATTACCTTGTTATAACAGAGATATTTGTACAGATACTGAATGTTTCATGCAACGCCCATACAACTCAAGGCCTTTGAGAGCGTGCTACACATATTTTGAACACATCACATGGAAAAAGTGCAAAACTGAATTTCTTACGAAGGTGTGATAAGAGAATTAAACTTAAATTAGGCACTTAACAATAAACGTGAATTGAGTTTAAACTTTTATCTATTTACACCATTTGGCAGATTTCTTTTGTTGCTTTAAAAACGAAAGTTATTTAACTTTCATAAAAAACAAATCTTAGTTCACCTTCCTTTTCGAGTAATGTATCTTGGTTTAAAACATTTTTAATACTTGTACTAGAAAACAAGACAAAAATGCGGTGTTTACACGAACTGATTCAGTTTTATAAAGTAAAGAATTGAGTAAATTCTTTAAGTTATTTATGAGTATTAGTACTGGAGAGAGTCAGAGCATCTGTGCTTCCAAATCGTTTCATATATTAGCGGTCAGAACGCTGATGCAATTTATGAAGTATTATTTGAAAAACAATGTTAAAAACGTTTAATGTTTGTTTGTCGATGAAGAGAGTGAACACAAGTGCAAGTCTGGAGAGGTTGTGGAATATAAAAAGAAGGGTGATACAGTCCTATCTTATCTTCATCACAATCAGAACTTCATTCTGTAATCTCTACTAAAAACAGGAAATTGAAAAGTGGGTTCAGTGAAGTAACGTTTAGAGCCGATTTTTTTACCGTAAGCCAATGATGTGAAATGTAAAATCTGTAGTGTAGTTGAAGGGGGTCGAGTACAGAATGTTTTGAGAAGAGAAGAAAAATTCTGTTGTTCCAGCCGCTCGCATTCTCTGGACTGAAGGCAAATGAGGTTAGAGATCCTGCCTGGCAGACTCTCATACTTCAAATGAATTGAGGAGGATTTCAAAGAAGCAGAAGAGTCAATAATTGGTCCTCAATTGAATAAAGCAGGAGCTTAGAGTCACAGAGAATACCAAAGACACACACACGCACACACTCCTGCTGAGCCTAGAGATGATTACAGGCGGAGCCCGATAACATCCCTTACTGATTCTGGTCTGACACACACACACACACGCCAGCGCTCGCTGGCACTCACACAAACAATTACACACAGCGAGCGCTTGCAGAAATGAAAAGGAGCAGCCTCTTTATTCATAGATGAGTCTGGATGGAGACTTCACATTGATTGTCTTTCATTATCCAGTGAGCTATGATGTCTGAGTTCAGTCTGCGCTCGCGCCCACCGCCGTACGCGACTCACTAGATATTTCTGAACAGAAGAGGCAAAATACAAAATATTGGATTCAATAACATCACCGTCTCCATCAGCAGTACAATTTCTCTCATGATGCATCACCATGTGGTCTTGGTTCCCATAAGGGACCCCCAAAATTCCCAGAAGGCCAGAATGTACCCAGAATGTTAGATTTGAGACACTGTGGAGAAAGAAAAGGAATCGGAGACCCCACTGCTAAGATGTATTGATAGACTCTAAATTACAACTGCTCACGACTGGGTGCTTCCTACAAATCCATCACGCCGGAGAAAAAGAGAGAAAGACAGAAAGGGCGAGAGAGAGACGGAACAAGAAGCCCGCTGGTTTTTAATTAGGTTGTGTGATTAACGTGATGTGTTGTTTTAAAGCTTCAAAATCACACGGAAGGGAAGTGATCACAAATCGTAGTTATACCCTTAAAATGAGTCCCCCCTTCAATAAACACAGCTGCGTGACATTCAGAAAGATCACTGCTGTGCATTGTTGAATGCTTTAAAAACTAACTTGACAGGAATCAGACGTATTGTAGTTCTGCGAAAATCATCACAACATAGATGCTAAAGATGCAATTTGTTGTTCATACACGGAAGTGAAGGCAATTCAAATTGAATCATGATCATGACTAGAATTAGTTCAAACTTTTATGTAACACAGTGTTTTTTTTACTTCAACACACATGGAAGAAAAGACCCTGAAAGTGACGGCGAACTTCAGCAGAGCAGATCTTCATTTACCTGCAGTGTTAGGTAAAAATAAAAGTGACAAACTAAAATAATATCACTACTTAAGTACTTTTTCTAACACCTTCAAGCCAGTAAAATCATCAGTATAGTCTAAGATTAGTTTTGCAAAAGTTTTATGACACTAAGGGGCTGTGAGACGTTTTTTGCCGGCGGACGGCGTCTTTTTACATTGCTGGTGTTTTTTTCCGCGCTCAGCACCGGGGTTTGACCGGGAGTCCGAAGATGCTCAACTTGGGCAGAACCCCACGTCTGCAGCGACGTTTTCAGCCGATCTCCTGCCGTTTACAGTAAAAGCGCCTCTGTGGACACAGGGGCTTCGGATTGCCACATTCTGTGTAGCAAAATAAGGGACACCCAGTCACGCCACAAATCATCCAGAAGTATTTGAGATCCTGTTAAATTTAAAGTCACCGTGAAATTAAAATTGACAACTCTCACTTTTACTTTTTTTCTCATTTCAGAAACCGTTTTACTCTGAAAAACTTGGCTATACGGAACAGAAGACAATTGCTGCTTAAGTTTCATGCCGACCATAACAGGTGGACTTGACCTTTGACGCTAAAAACACCTGCGACAGCGAGTAGATGCGTGTGAGCTCTGATACTGACATGATACTTTCTCTCGTGACATTGATTACTTTTTATTTGCTATTGTTATAGGCCCATTTTTTGTTTGTAAACCTTGTGATGAGTTTTTGTGGGCGGAGCATAGCTGGAGGCAGAAAGATTGGCCTGGGCGCTTTACTAACGCTAGCCAGCATGTTTTGATAGCTTGTTTTTTTGACAATGACTGGAGAAAAATCCAATTTAATATAAATATGTAAGGTCATTAACTGCCTGGGACTGTTGTTGAAATTGTGAACTTTAACGGAAGGAACCAGATTGGCCGATATATACACACTCACTCAATAGATGGACGAACTGTCAGGATTACCTTCTATACCAGTTAATGTTAAGTGGTCTGACATCCACACACACCAGATAAAGAAACCAAGCGTGAATAGTGAAGAGAAAGTGCGTTTACATCTTAAGATGCTTATATCTACTCACAGTGGCTAACGGTAGCAAATGCAACTACTACACCTGACACATAACATGAACCTTCTCACTGTTGAACTTATATGAAAACTGTAGAAACAGCAACGCCAAACAGTTTTCTTTATGTTTAATCTCTGATCATTGGCTAAGTGCTAAAAAAGTAAGCTTATAAATGCGCTAATACATGAAAAATAACGTGTTGCCAATGTTGCTATTAGGTGGGCAAACATAAGAAGTTTTTAGACACATACCCCAAATATTTTTCTCAAAACTCAAATCACGGTCAGTTAAGAACTTGTTTTGTTTTGGGTTTCACACATTCTTTACACTTTAAAGCCAATGAGTATGTGTTATAATCCGCCACTGTTGAACTTCTGCAAGACTATACTATATTTCGCTCTATCAAAGTTACGCTCAGCCACGATTATCGATATCACGGTTAAATACGGTTAATTGTTCATCCCTACACAACGCATTAATGCTTTGCAGAATACAACACAATTCTGTTTAGTTTACAAAATGTCTGGCACGAGTATTGACACTAGCAATGCCAATTCCCAATGTAGGAAACAAACAATGAGACAAAATACCAACTGAATGTACCAAAGATCACTTTAGATCCAAGTGTCTGTTCATAAAATAATGACGTAACGTCCAGGACTCCTGCGTGAGTGGCAATATTGGACTCCATGCAAGTGAGAAGTTGTTGGATAACAATATAACACGGAGTAGCGGCTTAGTGAGGTGTACTCTGAAGGATGGATTGTGTTTCCAGCAGAAGAACTTTGTCCACATAGAGACTGCACTGTGGGAGACTGAAGGAAAGAGGGATATATATGAAGGAAACTGAAGAAAGTGATGCGGCCAGAGAAAGAAAGATAGTGTGGAGTGTTGTGAAATGTCAGTGAAGGGCCCACCTGCTGAGACGGAGCTAGTTTAACTGCAGTTTGTCTGCTAACAGGAGAATCTGTCCTCCATACTGCCTAATGAGACTCCGTCTGCTGCTGAGGACCACAGCCGTATGGAGAACAGTCATTTCTACACGGAAATTCTTCTTGAAACTATTTTATTAACACAAATATTTACACACTCAAGCCATCTTTAAAGTAGTTTATCCATGTGACCGGAGTGTGCGATGGGTTTTAAAAGTCAAAATATTTCATTGGATATCTGTCTCGGCACTCTTAAAAGAATAGCTTACCCAAAAATGAAAAATGTGTCATCATTTACTCACCCTCAAGTTATTCCAAGACAACAAAAATCTTTGTTCTGTTAAACACAAAAGAAGTTATTTTAAAGAATGTGTAAAACTAAACAGACCTGTGGCACTATTGACCATATCATGGTATTTTTCCCCTACTATGGAAATCTATAGTGCCCCAGATTTGTTTGGTTACAAATATTCTTTCAAATATGTTTCTTTGTGTTCCGCAGAACAATAAAATTTACAGAGGTATGAACCAACTTGAAGGTGAGTAAATGATGACACAATATTCATCCATGTGCACGCCGTCATTTCATTGACTAACCGCCCGAGCCTTCCGTTCTAACACTCAACTCAACTCAACTTTATTTATATAGCGCTTTTTACAATTTTCATTGTTACAAAGCAGCTGTACATGAGACACATTGAATACAAGTAAAACAACTAAAGGCATATACCTGTAAAAACAAGAAAAAGGTGAAAACAACAAAGACAGACATACAAATGCTCCACACACACAATATGCAAACATACATACATACACAAATTGACATAGACGCACTCACACACAGTGAAAGCACACATTGGCGATAAAGGAGAAAGAACCACAGGTCGAATATTAAACGGACTATAAATTCTTACATGCAATATTAATTATGTCTAATTTCTGAATTCTAACATTCAACACAAACTGCATACATGAGAGTTTCTGACAGGAGTCTAGCACACCTGTGCTGTTTTATACCACATTACACAGAAGTTAATGGCATATTAAAGACGCCCATGTGGGATAATGCAGCTGTAGTGTATTTTATTGTTTTTCCTGCCATATGTGTGTTTTTGTATTTGCTCAGATGTTGTGTTTAATGTCACTTCATTTACTCTAGTTTACAAGTCTTATTAATATTATTAGACACACAAGAATTTGTCTTGAGCTCCTTTCACACAGAGATCCTGGAAAATACACGAAAATGAGTTCTGCGTTCACACACATCCCGTAAAGATCCCGTAAAGACACGTGACACGATCTTGACGTGATGTATAATATGCGCATCAGAAAATAAAACAGTAGTGACGCGCTACAACAGCGGAAGTGTTAACATTGTGTTGAACAACATGGCAGCTGATCGGACGTTAGATGTCGATATGCAAACTTTGTATATTGAAGTGCTTTCTGGTTTTTAAACCCAGCGCTCAAAAAGTCGCATGATAGCTACGTCATTGTAATGACCGTGCGTCAGCGCTACAACACCACTTACGGCATTGCTGCTGCCTTTGGTTCACACGGGTCTTTCCGGGAATGATCCCTTTAATGCTTCTAGGTCCCCTTTCCAGAATCATTTTTCGGATCTATCCGGGATGTGTTTGCGTTCACACAGAAGGCAGTCTGGCAATTTTTTGGCAATTTTCAGGGATCAGCGGGCTGTGTGAATGGGGTTTAGATGACAGAAGCTTTCAATGTACACAGGAATAGTGAATCATCTCTGTGAATGGGGTGCAACAATATACCTTTATCGCCAATTACTTTGATATGGTCATCAAAACCACGCATGATTGTCGATATCGTGTTAATTCTACACACGTGATATATCGTAAATAATTCAACAACTGTTGGAAGTTTTGCCTTAAGAGCCACAGTGGTTACAAAATCTCTGTCTAATCCTTACACTTGAATTTAAAGTCTGATCTGTTGGCCAAAAAAGAAAATTTCATATTAATTGACTGATACCATTATATGAAAAAGAAAAAAGGAAGAAAAAAATAAAGCAGATTGTGATAATGTCTTCAACGGCAAATGCTTTCAGCCACGATAACCGTTAGGGGCGGACTGACTGATAGGACATTTTGTCAAAGTCTAGAACGGCCCACCGATGGCCATGACCAGGGGCGGACTGGCCATCTGGAGTACCGGAACTTTTCCTGGTGGGCCAATAACGTATTGGGCCAGAATGGATGTAAATGTGCAAAAGACCAACTTCACCTGGTCGAAAGAAATAGTGGAGGGCCGGTGCCACCAAACTCCCCCGTTGACAAAAATGAAGGAGGGCCTATGTGGGCCGAATAATCCAGGGCCAATTTTGCCTCTAAAGTCCGGCCGTGATAACCATGAAGTGTAAATTTGATACCGTGGCTGCCCTGTCTGTGAATCTTCATTTGGGGCTTTTTATTAGTATTTAGCAAATTTGATCATTCAATAATTTAATATCGCATGAGTAGATATTTTGAATATGGTCAATTGAGTTGGTACCAGTATTCTTTGTTCTAGCATCATTCAATCATCAGAAGTTATTATAAGAGGTGTAATATTAGAACAAAATATGTTCAAACAAGATAAAACTTACCGCTCTGTAAATCAGGTGAGGAAAAGGTCACTGCTCTAAACCACTCGCTGATGAGGACAAGATACAAAAATCAAGCCATTATTAAGAGTAGGGGAAACGCATGCATTACACAACATAATAGAGAATCCAGAAAGTATTTTGTAAGCGAAATGGAGATGTTTTGACAGTAATTCTCACCCTTAGGGGAAAGAAAACGTTTTTTTTAATAATGTTAATAATGTTCAATATTTAATAAAAAATTATTTTAGTAATATCAACAACAACATAGAAGCAATAAATGAACAGGTTTCATTTCAATCATTTCCTCTACAAAGTTAATGGAAAGTGACGTCATCATTAATAAAACTTTACTCTGCTCAGCTCCGTCAATTTACATTCATTTACCTGTCCAAAAAATAACACCAGCGCTACACACATGCACCATTTTTCACACAACCAGACATCACATGAATCAAATAAGAAACTTTTAAGTCTCCAGGGCTTTATCACTATATATATTTTATTTATATGATGGATGATATATTATCATGATGCGGGCAGGGTGACAGTCAGGTTCATTTTATCTTCCTTTGTTCTATGTTTCTTGATAATTTGACTCTATTATCATTTCATGATTATAATTTTGTGGAGGTTTAGTATGTTTGGAACATTTTTGATGAGAGTTGTCATGTAGTGCAGATTTTAACATTTCCATCAGTTGACTCCGATACGGATTAAAATGTATTTTTGGGTGAAGTATTTCTTTAATATCCAGCATGGCCATCTGAACATCTGCTGGGACGCGGCTCATAACAGTTACACTCGAAATAAACATCTCACAACATTGAGCAGAAATCTAAAATTCATGAGCTCTTCTAATTCTGTCCTCCATCAACAGGTCTGTCTCAAACTGGCAGAGAAATGTGTGGCTGGAAATGACCCTGGGACTTTCTCATCGTTCCGTGCACAGCAAAGCTCCTCAGAGCAATTTGATCAGCCTTTAGGATAACGTAAATTAATAACCGTGTCCAAATAATTTATAATTTCCCATAAACCTCTGACTTAAAAAATGAAATATATAACATACCCACTTCCAGCTTGGTAAGCATTTAGTGCAGGCGGTAATTTTCGTTTATATCTCTCACTCATTCCAACGACGTTTTTGAGTCCTGGCATTTATTTAAGCGTAACTTGATTTAATGGAACGTCAATGGCCCTTCTTCAAGAATTCCTTCTTTGCGATCTCAGATAGAGTGCTGCATTCATTACATCAACACAGCTGTTATTTACCATGACATGCTAATCGATTGCTTCTTATTCTGAGTTTATTCCTCTGCAAATGTCCATTCATCTGACATTCTTAAATGCATTACTACCTCAAACCCACTATTACAGCCTGCTGTCGCTAGGGATGCTGGGAAAATAACTCTATAGCACAGCCTGTACACGGCAGGTATGGTAAAGCTGTTTTGTTTATTGAGAACAGTCTGTTCATTGTAGGGCTGTCAGTCCAATTAAATATTTCATTACAATTAACCTTATAATTTGTTTAATGCATTGTTTCTTTTACAATCGTGTTGCAATTATAATACAACATATTTACATTTTTCAATGATTAAATTGACAGGTTGTTATTCAATAGATATTTTTATATAAGTATTTATTTTGTATTATTTTAATAGACAGGTATATATTTTCGGAGGGGGCCAAAAGAAACCCGGGGGGGCAATGCCCCATGCCCCCCCCGACCCAGCCCTCGGGCTTTGTATTGTGTGTGTGTATTTGTTGTTTTCTATCAAGACCTCATTTTTTTAATTCAAACATCTGCAATTCATGAAACAGATGTGTGACGTGACACAAACATGACAGTACCCACAAAGATATGCACAATTAATGCAAAGAAATACATCAGTGAGTCATACATTTGTAGAAACAAGTTCCAAACGTGCATTATACTAAAATCCTGTTTAGCAAATAATTTGCGTGTAAAATGTGATAAATGATCCTTTCGGTTTATAATCACACACCTGCAAAAAAACGCTAGCACTGCATAGCATTTTTTATCCTCCCTAATCTGATTTCGAGGAGACTTCTTGGTTGACATTGAAACACCTGCAGGTTTGTTCTTATGTATGTGGTCTTCCTAGTGTTGTGCAATGTCAGATTTAGAATGAAGAGCAGCAGGAGTCACATATCTCAGTCGACTCTGTTCCTTCTACCTCAAAACCTAAAGTCTTTTTGGATATTCAGAAGTGCTCAGGATATATTTTTCTGTCCATGTGTTTCGTGGGACTCAAAGCGATGAGCCTGATGCTATCTCTTCACAAAACAACAATTGTATTGTTTACATCTAAAAATAACTCAAAGCTCAGAAAAGCAATATTCATCAAAAAATACATCATGAATATTTCTTCTGTATTTCTATTAATTTTGTGTCTATGATGCCATCTCTGTTTGAACCATTAAACCCAACAAATCATACTCAACGGTTTCATCTAACTCGCATTAACTTAATTCTAAAGGTTAACTGAATATTTCTTAACGTTCTGGGAGGCGATTCCCGAAACCTTCTAACGCTACGTCATTCTTAAGTTATACCTTAAACTGTACCTTATTGTTAATATGTGTTTCCCGAAACGTCCTTACCTAAGTAAACCTTCTGTAAGTAATTTGATTGTAAGCTTGGTGTGGAGCGCTCTTAGCTATACCTCATCACCGTTTACAGTTCACTCCTCTAGTGGTCACTGTGAAAAAAGTCTTATTTACATCGAAGTCCATACAAATAAAATTATAATGTTAAATACACCAGTTAAATACACCAGTACACCGGTTGACCTTTATACTATCGTGCCCTTATGAGACACAACATTTTAAAACAACAACAAAACATGTGTTTTAAGTGTTTCTTAAAAAGTGTACCTGATGGTAACAGGGTTGACCTTTATAGTATTGTGCCCTTATGAGACACAACATTTTAAAACAAGAACAAAATATTAGTTTTCAGTGTTCCTTAAAAAGTGTACCATATATTGAATGATGGTAACAGGGTTAATACATACTGTAAAAAATTGTAACAACGATCGATAAAGGTCGTTAATGCACGCGTAGATCAGGGACATGAACCGTGTTTGAGAATGACCATGGGAGGCCCAGTCAAAGAGCAAGGCATGAAGCCGAATTGGAATTAGAGGAAGTATTTCCGAACACTTGCTGTATAATCACAGATCTCTTTCTCTCTCTGCTCTGTAATTTGAAGCGTGCTGTCATGGGCATTAGAGCATGCTTCAATCCATCCAGCAGCGCTCGCTCACAGAGCCGGCCAGACTGGAGGAAATTGATCAGCACTGTAGTTAAGATTGGGAGGTAAATATAGCAGTGTGTTGGAATGCTACACCAGGAGATAAGGGTCTGAGTGCTGTGTGATGGCCACCTGATGTTACAACCTTTATTTTCCTGATCACACACAAACACACACTGACAACTACAGCATTGATCGTGTAGTTGCTTAGTACACTTTGCTTGGTTTGCACTGTTAATGAGGGATGTTTCTACAGTAAATGACATTCGGAGCTTTAACAAACTGGTGCCAAATTATTACATTTGGTAACATTGAAAAAGTATATTTCAAAAATGTGTCTAATATTAAAAATCCAGAATCAATTAATTATTCATTTTAATTATTTTAAAAGAAAAAATAAAAGAAAGAAAGCTCACATTTAATGTTAGGTGACCTGAACATGAATAAAAAAAGTTATTTATTTGGTTACAATCTGAGGTTTTTTTACTTGTGTTTCTCAGGACACTTGTTTTTTCTGTTAATTGTTTTTATATAAATAATTGCTAGTTGAACTGTTGTTGAAAAGCAACTTATCTCCCACAGGCCATACAGTTTGACAGAAGTTCAGTTTATGTTTAGCTTCTATCTATATGTGTGTACATATACTCTGTATAGGATTCTGAATTTGTACTCTGTGATCACCTGGAACTCATCTAATGACTATTAATATTGAACATTAAACTGGTGATGTTCCTTAACATTTTCTATGTACAGAGCACACATTCATTTTTTTGTCCACTTTTGATTGACAGGATATACTGTATTCACCCTGATCATTGTCTGTTTTTAAACTATCAGCCGTGTGAAATACTGCTATTATTGAGTGATAGTGATATATCTGTATATTTCCAAAAAAAAATAATTCCTACGAAACAAATTAACGGGTAATCCTTGTCTTGTGTTCAGACCTGAAATCAAAAAATTGTAAAAGAAGATAACTTCAGAAGCACTACTCTTGCTTAACATAATCAAACTGGTTTTCAAAGAAAACAAATTGTTGTTTATTTTTTACCCCATTGAAAAAGCGTTCTTTTAATTTAGTTTTTAGATTTTTTGATTAAAGTTTAATAGATTGCATGTAAGAAACAAACAAATTGTCTTGATTTTGCTTTTTTTAAGGGTGTTTAAATGTGCATTTTATCACAATGTAAAATGTCTTACACTGGAAATATTCCAATTTATTTGAAAAGGATTTCTAATTAGCGGTTGATTTTACATAAATGTGTTAAACGTCATCAAGCAGAAATGCTTAAAAGTATTGTGTCAGTTCTAAGAAACCACATAAAACAGATGTTGCTCGCTTACTTTGTTCTGCGTAACTAATGTTTGAAAAATGATCCTGCGTTCCACTAATGAGTGATAAAATCCATTTCATTCCAACCAAATGGTTTTGCTAAAGTGGTTCTTTATGGGAAACAAACCAGTGTTTTCAGAGTGGCTGTAAAATCACAGGTCAGCATCACCTCAGTCTTCAGTGGTTTGACTTTGCTGAAGGAGCAAATAGAGCTGTAGATATGAGACAGGAGATTACAGAGTCCGAGGTCACGTCTGCTCACGGGTCAAACTCTATCTGCTGTCAAAACTCTTATAGGTCATTACACCCTTCTAGAATATGATGACACGGCGTATTGTTAGCCCATCTGTGTATGTGTGTGTTTATGTGTGTGTGAGGTAACAGATGGTGAGCAATGTGTTTAGAGGCTCTGTACATTTCAATAGGAAAAAAGCCCAGCTGTGGAACGCAAAGCAACTCGGCAATCACAGAGTATTGTCTCATCCAGCCTCGTGCATTAAAGCTTTAGATCCTTTCAGACTCTTTTCATATGCCGCTAGAAAACACGTACACATAGTTCTTGTGTTTCTAATAGGCTAGTTTGATATGACACGGTCGAGATTTGTGAGATGGTTTTGCTCAATGGATCCACTGATGCAGGTTTTTGGCACGACTCCTAGAAAAACATTTGTGTCCTGCATGCACCGCAATCTGATCGTCAGTATTATTCCCAAATGTTGCAAAAAAGCAACATGTATATAATGTAGTAGATGATTTTGTTTAAATTGATTTACAAATGAATAAAAACACAAAGCATTGAACAAAGAGTCAGTCATTGAGCAGAAATGCTTTGAAACATATAGACTTTATTTTCTATCAGCGTAATGATACCGTTTATCAAAACCAAATTATGTTTGTCACTAGAGCTGTTTTTATATTATCTGTTTAATTTCTGTGTTGTGTTCCGTCATTTGTTGTGATTGAAAAGGTCTTTGAAAGAGTTTATTTTATGCCATAAAAACGAATGAGTAAATTCATATGCAGCACCTTTTTGCAGAGGCATCACCTAGAAATGCAAATTCTGTCCTTATGTGCTCATGTCATTGGTCAGGAAAAGGAGACACTTCAGAAAGTTGTTGTGAAGATTTAACCACCAATATTAAATGAAAGATAAAATTTGCTTTTTTATTTTCTGTGTCGTTTGTCATGGGGTTTGCAATTTTTGTAACCGTCTAACTTCAGTTGCAAGTCCTGATTTGTATGTGCTCTGTAAAAAATCCTGTAAAAAATGTAATTTTCTGGTATCTAGGCCAAAACCTTGGTATTAGCGCTGTGTTTTACCAATTGTTTTTCAGGAAAAGCCTCGTAAGTGCTGTTGTTGTTAGCAATCCAATGACAGGAATCTCTGTGTTTAATGGACTCGTCTCTAATGGTGTTTACACAGCATTGTTTAATGTCCCCAGCTGCTTTTTGTTCAGCGTCTATCAGACGTGTGTTGATGTTTGGGTGTGTGCAAAAAATGTGTAATATAAAACATACATGAATGCTCTGAGACTACATTGAAAATATCATTAAAATGACATTTAAATGTGGAAATTAACAAAAAAGTGTTTGTAAGCAAACAGAATGATAGTCATGCATTGAAAGGAAGATCAAATTGATATTATTTAACAATAGTTCTAGAACTTGAATAAAATTAGGAAATGTGTTAAATCGACAATTTTTCATCTCTTGCGTATGAGATCAGACTTAATATCAGGAGCCATTTTAATAAGTTTAACATGTAAAATAAAACAAAGAAAGGAAAGAAAGAAATCAGAAAGAAGGATGTATTTCTAGTCTAAAGTATTTGACACATCTGTAACCCTTAATGGACCAAAGAAATCGCCAGACATGAACTTAAAATGGTACAGACAAACTGATACAAAAAGTAGGAAAGTATATACAGGGCGTAAGTTTTAGCTCCCCATGTCCTGGACCTCACTTCTCTCCATCTTGTTCTCCTTTTTACATGGTCTTTTGAGACTTCTGACAATTTGCCTTCCTCCATATGACTGTAAGCACTGCTGCCTTTCTCTTGTGGGCTGCCGATTGCTTTTCTCCCTCCATCTGTTGCCGTTGCATTGGCTGCCATGGTTTTTCCAGCCTGACAACCGCCGGGGACTCAATTGCCATGCCGCTTTTAACACCCTGTGTCTCCCACTGGGCAGGAAATCGACCACCGTGGCTCAGCTGCAATTGCACTGGCCTTATTTCCGCTCTGTTTCGCCTTCATCTCTTTCTTTGCTGCAGCTTGGATGCCCACCACTGCATCCGCGGAGCATCCTACCTTTCCCTGTCCTCCGTCAGCTACGTGAACTTATGCACTGTATACTACACACTTTTCTTCTTCCTTTCGTCTCCGTGCTTTTGTCTCTTCTCAGTCTCCCTGACTTTTAGCTCACATTCAACCCTGTTACTGCCATCTGTGGGAAATAGTAATGTAAATTATAACTTAGAAATAGAAAAACATTTGAAAGAAACAGACATGATTGCTAAAATGTAACTTTTAACAGCTAAGTGATTGTTTGGCTCCCCAAAGAACCATCGGGTAAAAGGTTCTTCGTATGTTAAATGTTCTTTATTGAACCGTTTAGCCAAAAATGGTTCTTCTGAAGCATCATAAGGCTCCTTTATTTTTAGGACTGTTAGTGTTGATGTGTTAGACGGGTCAGGATGAACAAACAAGCAGTGAAATGTTTTGAAAGATCCACAGAATCACAGTGTTTACAACTTTCAAGCTTTTCTTAGTTGTCTCTGTGCGCTATAGGCTCGGATAGAAGAAAGTATTTAAACATCAAATCAATTACACACTTTAGCTTTAAGTTAAGCATCCGACTCTTCATGAGCTGTTTCACTTGTCTACACAGTTAGCAGGTTGTTTGATCAATAAGGCTTTAAATGTTTTATTTATATTCATATAATTTGTTCTTTACCTAGACCTTTATAAGTCTCTATTGCATTGAGACAGTAGAAGAACCCTTCAGAACGAATGTCTCTGTCCTCAAATCTCATATCCATCGCATACATCGCATAAATTGTTAATCTGATTGTAATGTCATTATACCTAAACACATATAAATACAGACTTTTCTCATAATCTTCAGTTAATATCTAAAAATGTGTTTTTTTAGCTGTTGACTGGGCCATTTTGTCCCTGACTTGTTTTTATTTTTATCCTTTTTATGCACATTGTTATTTCAAGACCTTGGGGTTTGCTCGCTTCATGTGATACTGTAACTATATGACAAGATTAAAAAGAAAAATCTCTTGATTTTTTTTCACATTAGCACTGAATTATTTTTACTATCAGTATCATATTTCTCAATATTGCAGCTTGAAATGTTTATTTTATAAAACAGGTGCTACTTTTAATATTATAGTTACAACTTTAAATTGACCTTAAAAATGTATGTTTATTCTCAAAATATTATGATTTTATTCTTGAAATTAATTAGAGATGCACTGACACAGATATGTGATTATTCGGAGGGAAATTTGCTGACAGGGATTCTGAAGATTAAATTAATATTTACTAACTTTCCGAATGTTATTAATTCACATAATGATTATTAATATTGAACATCAAGCTGGTGATGTTTCTTAACATTTTCTATATACAGAGCACAAATTCATGGCATTTTCCTGTCCACTGTGGATTGACAGGACATTTCGGCCCTGATCATCGGATGTTTTTAAACTCTCGGCCGATAGTTCGAAAATTGCTTTTATCGACCGATACCGATCATTGGCCGATATATCTGTTCATCTCAAAAGTGACTCAAGGTTTTCCTCAATTTTAATGAGTAACTTTAAGCTTTAGCACATTTAAACCTACATCAAGAGAGAATTGAGGTGGGTTCTTTCCTTTTAGATTCAGGCTGAATGTCTAAGAGGATGGTCCTACAATAAACCTTGGTTCAAAAAGATTGATCATCTTTTCATTGAGTGCTTTATTAAAATCTCTCAGGTTCTAATTCTACCCTTCACATCCATGGATGTTCACTGACGCTCACAGACAGATTTTTTCTGTGTGAAATACATATAAATCCCACGTGTTAGTTCCAATGTGAAAATAATCAACAGTATAAAATATTTCTCGACTATTTTACTGCGGAAAAAACATTTAATTACAAATTAAGTGAATGATTGACACTTTGAACACACGCTGTTTTCAGTAGATTTCAGGTGTTCTCACAAACAATTACAACAGATAAACTCTTTCAGGCTGGATTTAAAAAATGTTCTGACTGCCGATAAGACATTAGGAAAACAGCTTAAATGTGCTTCTCATTAGGAGAATATCGGCCTGCTAATGAAACTAAATAAATGGAGTAATCTTGATGTTTCACCCTGCCGCCTTTAGGTGTGTGTGTGTGGAGAAGACACATGGCTAGATTTTGGGTGCTACAAAGAACCGTTAAGTCACAGGTTCCTTAAAGAACCATCTCTTTCTTACCTTTTTATAATCTGAAGAACCTTTTTTGCCACAGAGAAACTTTTATGAAACAGGTTCTTCAAATGGTAAAGGTTCTTCATGGAACCATTTGGACAAAAAAGGTTCTTCCATTGCATTGTGAAGCACCTTCATTTTTAAGAGTCTGAATTAATAATGTTGTGTTAAAGCAGCCATAACACACACAGTTTCTGCCAAACACATATTAATCATCAGTACCTATAGAGTAGTATTGCATACTTTGTATCTTCAAAGAGTATTTAGTTTGATCAGATTTATAAAAGATAGATACAGCTGTATGATTATTTCGGGAAAAATACGACCTCTCGGGGTGTGCGTGTGGAGGAACTAAATTACAAGCACACAATAAATCATCGCAATACACTATCCCTGCATAACTATTTATTCACTATAAGTTTGTGTTGTTTACATTATGCACGTACATGCCTATTGCCTACAAAACACAGACATATGACTTTGTTTCACTTACCACATGCGGTTCATGTCCGGTATCTTTTTGCGATGGGACCGCTCCAACAGTTTAAATCGATCTCCAAATCCAGCGTTATAACCACCATTTTCTACACAGTATATATCATCCAACACTGAAATGCGGTAAACAAACACACCTCAACTTCTCTCACTATCGCAAGAGTAACAAGCTGCAGCTGAGGGCCCACAGCGCAGCCAATCTGGACGCAGCGCAGCCAATCTTGAGGTGGGTCTTTCTCGCTTGTCGGTTGACGAGTGGGCGGGCTATTTCTTTTTCCTTTTCCGGTAGAATTGCCCCACGATGGACTAAGAAACGTTGTTACGAAACGGATTTTCATGTTACAAAAAAACTTTCCGAAACCATACTCGGGGAGTGAATAAAGCACAGAAAAACTACATCATACGTCCAACAAATTTTTTGACAAGTTGACCATGTTAAGCACGAGTAGCCAGCACGTTTAACATTGTAAAGAAGTCAGAATGCATTGAACACCGTTGCATGACCCCTTTAAACACAAATGCACCACTTGTCATGTTTTTTTAGTGTGTGTGGTTAGCGTATGGACATGATACGGTAACACAAGTCTTTACATCATGTACACGAAGGCACTTTCTTCATGATAAATAGCTTTGACCATGTATCGCAGCATTCTTTCACACCGATGTTGCCGGGTCTTAGGTTCAATCCACACACAATCCCACATGGACACAAACATGAGTAAATGAACAGCATCAACAAAGAATCTTTCACTTTGTGAATAAAGTCAATTGTTGTTGAATCTGCACAGATGTTCCACAGGTTGCTTTATGCTGGTCAAGATGGTTAACCCTGGTCACCAGCAAAACTGAATGTATACTCGTGGTAGTCTTGCCTCAAGGGTAAATTTGAGGTTGTTTGTGGTTTGAGCACTTTTGTGAGTGTGCGCAGGGAATGTGCTGGAAAATTAAAAGGCAGGGTGGTGAGAAAGGACTCGCAGATGTTCAGCTTTCCTCTTCATGTTTCAAGAGCTGCTGAAATAAATCTATAATCATTCACTGCCTACTTGAAGCAGGACTGATTCATTTTAGATCTTTCGCTCGCTTATTCACCAAACGCGTTGCTTTTCTCCTCTTGTTTGCCACTCTCTTGTTGTTCAATTTCTCTTTCAATGCTTTATGAATATGTTTAAACAGGATTATAAAACACAATTACCATTACTAAGCCTAAGCTTTCATTACACCACTTCATTATTTATATAATACACTGTAAAAAATAAAGGAAAAACTTTCTTGTTCAACCAGATATGGTGGCTGTTAAAGAGGGCCTTTTTTTAAATGTTTTCTTGAAAATTAGCAATTGCAACAATTTTTTTGTAATGTGACGTTTTTTGCCGTATTTGAAAAATACACTGTAAAAAATCCTGTAAAAACTGTTATTTTCCAGCAGCTGGGGCACCGGTTAAAAACAACAAAAAAGTTTTGTAATGTAAAAATACTTGTTTTTATGTTTTTCTTGGAAATGTCCCTGTTAAACAATTTGACAGCCTTTTCTGTAATTTGCCTTTATTTACCGTAGTTCAAAAATACGTGAAAAATTTGTAAAATTCTATAAAAATGACAATTTACAAGTTTGAAATTGTGTGTTTACATATGATTCATCATCATTCAAACAGCAAATGATTTTTACATGTGCTGAGACATTTCTCAAAATATCTTCTTATGTGTTCCACTTAAGAAAGATATACAGGTTTTTAATCACATGAGGGTGAATGAATAATGACAAAAGTTGTATTTTTGGTTGAACTATTCCTTTAAATTTGCTGTGGATTAATGTGAGAGGTCTCCATGAAAATTCATCCTCCCTGTCTGCTGAACAGATCAGTTCTTCTTCAACACTCTCCCCATTTGCTCTGCGGCCTCAGTGTGTTCTGAACTTACCATTGTAATTCCACAACTCTTACTCATTTAATACACAAGCAAGTGTAGAGTTGTGCACAAAAACCCTGGATTCTAATTTAGACCTTAATTTAAATATTTAATTGTTTTTAAAAGCTTACAATTTGAATGCTTTAATCCATGTTTAACAAAAGCATAACAAGAAAAACCAAGGAGTCATTTATTTAAATCATTTAAATATGTTATTTTTTTACCACGAAATGCCAGCTCCAGTTTGGCCACGCCCCTTAAGTTGGAATTGGGAGGAGGGACATTGTAGGGAGCGTTTAACTGGACAGAATGAATGAGTGCAGCATGAGTCGTCAATATTTTTGCTCTGTTTTTCCACAGAAGAGAATATCACTTCTGATCGCGTTAAAAAGAGAATTTGATCAGTATATGGTAGTTCATTACAATAAAAACGATCTCCAATCTAACAAATATGGACTAAAAGCCACTAAACTCTGTTTTGATTTCATGAGCTCCAATTGATTTTTAAAGAGCTTGAAAAGCAGCAGGGTGAAGGAATGTGATGAAGATAACGTAGAATGATCTAATTCCAGCTCTACACTGCTGGCTTTCCACGGCTGTCTCTAATAATTTCGACAGATTTGCGTGTGATTTTGCTGAAAATGAGCAGGGCTGATTAAAAAGAGATGAATATGAAAGAGCTGTAATGATTGACGTAAAGGAGCCAGGACAGGCAGACGCACACATGCAGCACGCGCAAACAAAGATCATGCGCTCGCGTGCTAAAAAACAGGCGTAAACCAGGTCAGGTGCTTATTTATTGAAAAACTTTCACTCTTAGAAGGATTCTGGCTCATTCTCGGCCGCTGCACTCGGGAGATGAGATGTCCTGTCAAACATAGATGCTGTGACACTATTTTAAAAGATGCAAACGTTCATATGGCAAAACCTCTCAGTGTGACTAGGACGATGTAATAGAGAACCGCTCTCTGCCATTCCAGTGACTGTATAGACGTGTCTGCCGCAGACTGGAATTTTTTTTAGATGTACAGTGACGTTATGCGGTTGTGACAGAAACGACACATTTTACTTTTAAATTAATTTTCCAGGGTAAATATTGTGGAAAGAGACACATTTTTTTCTGCCACAGTTACTTTGATTACTACAGAAGTAATTCAACGCATTGTGTAAAACTGCAATGCATTCACTTTGGGAGTCGAGCAGGCAGACATTCCACTGTGTTTATAATCTCCAAAAATGTCAGATTTTTGTTAACTCACCAACAAGTTTGTTACCTGAGGTGTATTTATCATTGTTCTTCAAAACTTGTCTAGATGGATGAACATCTGTTCATATCTTGTTTTACGTCATAATAAAATCTTCTATGCCAATATATATGCATATGGGCAATTCCATGCAAATGTCAACCTTAAAATAAAAAAATAAATCTAGTTTTTGAGGGGTCAGATGTCATAGCCCTTCACACAGCAATGCTGGTAAATCACTGGTAAAGTTATTCAGGTACATTTATAGTAAACAACAAATGTGCTGTTCACACAAGAGATGGCATTCTGTTCATTTAACGGTGAGACAGCGTTTACATAGCTGTCTCAAAATACCATGTTGTCATCAAGCGGACGTTTCCTTATAGCTACAACCGGTATTATTTTTGAAAATATGGTCGGGTGTGATTTTATATCCGAACACAGCAAAATCTTATATTTACACTGTGAGAGTTAATTTGACACTGCTGCTTGCGTGCAGGGTAGACAGTGTACGGTGACTTTATGTATTACTGTAATAAAGATCTGCGCATGCGTGAGGCGGCATGTCAAGACGAAGGGAGCGAAGTAACCAGAGAGGAGAGAACTGCTCCGCCGACTTCTGTTTCTGTGAATGAAGTTGGATACCTTTTATGTTTTGTCTCTTGAATCTGCATGTATGCTGATGACTGTGACGATACACAAGCAGCCCTAGTAGTCTGTTAACTGTCACCGGTTCCGTATACGGGACACCTAAGTTTGCGTCAATATTGTGCATGTAATTTGTAATCGAATCATGACAAACTATATATCATTGGAAAGGTCTAAGACTCTAGAATACAGATTTCTTTGGTGTTTTTTTTAATAATTTATGTAGGGAGAGTAATTGATTCTTTTTTATAAAGAGTGTGCTTAGATTTCTTGTTATCATTTTGCGACCCGCATTTTTTTATGTATTTTTTAATCAAAGAAAACATGTATATTTTTTTTATAATCAGCTACTTTTCTTTTTCAGACCAACCGTAAGTCTTTATTCCAAAGAATTCATGAGTTACCGCCATTTTAGTTCCAACATGCGATTTCATGTGTAGGCCTTAAAAAGGACTCTGACAGTAAACTCAAAGGAACTATTACAGCTTTTGGTTCATGTCAGTCCTTTTCTCTGGTAACTTTACTTCTTTCTCTACACATCTCAGCTTTGCAGTACAACAGGGAGATAGAAAACATTAAAACTGACCTTAACTATATGCTCATGTATAAAGCTCATATATACAGATACACAGAAAGTGCACGAGTGACGTGGGCCGTTTGGTGAATACATGGGAAAGTCTTTGGCACTGTTTTGAACAACTTCAGTGCAGAACTGTTAGTGTGTTCTACGTGCTAATCTTCATTCTTCGTTCACACATCGCCAGTTACTGGAATTTGCCGGTAACGTTACTACTTATATTACTGGACAATTGGAAGTACAGATTTACTGTAAACCTCCTGTTCACACATGATCTGTAAACTGCAGTTTTATGAAGAAAAATATACAGCAACGGTTTAAAATGATAAATGTGCACATGGTTTGTCTCAAAGCTTCACATAAACATAGAAACAACATAACAAACTAGATTTTCACCAGATTTTCACTATTGAGCATTTTTTTGTCTAGTTTTAACTCAATTGTCACATTCATAACGGTCCATATGCACATTAAAATTAAACTAAAATAACTATTCTAACTATATTAAACTAACAATCCTTCCTAATAGTTTGGCTTTTATTTACTTCTGGTTTGCACATTTTAATTCCCAGAAATCCTACAAAGTGTCGTCTCACAAAAACGTGCACCCTTTTTTCTAACATCCATAACGCACAAAATGTTCCCTCTTTTAAAATAGAAAACTTGTGCAAAGATAGATGTTTTCCTGATGTCTAGACTCTTTCAACTGGGATTTTGTGAAATATAATCATGTGATTCGATATATAGGTAATAAATACATTCTCTGAGAATTTATATTTTAAGTTTTGACTGAAAATGTCACATCCGTAATGCTGGAATTGCCCATATGTGCAAAAAACAATCTTACATTTTAAATCGATGTTTAAGCAACACAACCAGTCTCCAATTGAACAGTCGCACGAAACAGTTAAAGGAATAGAAATATAGCTATTCCTTGAAGTTTTCAAAAGATCAGTCCATGATTTGATATCAATGTATTGACCGAAAGCATGAATGTTGTTGAATGAACATCCCGTCGTGCTCTTAGAGCTGACGTTAATGTTGTTTTGTCACAATCCGGGTATCAGACGCTGACTCGTTAACACTTTTGTTGGCTTAGTTTGCCAGGCTGACAGCAGCTCTCATTCTCTCCTTCGCTTCCTCACATCTTCTCACGTGAGCTCCGCTCGTTTAACCTCCTCCTTCGAGTCTGTTCGTCTCGCTCTTTCGGTCAGGTGTAACTCTCACCTCTCAGCAGCGACAGTGAGGTCGAGCAAACAGCTCGGGTCAAAATAACAAGCATGTTTCCCAGTGATGCGTCGTTCACCCTCAATTTCACGCCTTCTCTGTTTCGTTACTTCGGTAGCAGACAAGTCGAAGGGCTGTCAAGGCTGTAAGGTGAAGGACTGGGGGTAATTATACTCGAACAAGAAGAGAAAAAGAGGCCTAAAGCTACATCAGAGATCAGGAAATCTTTTATTTTTTTCTCTGTTCTCCATCCGATTCGTGCTTTCTGAGAAAGATCTGGCCTGAGGTAAACAACACGCAAGCAGTCCTCAGAAACTGTAATGAGAGAACACGCTCTGGGCTTGGAGGAGAGGCACCTGCTCTCTGTTATGCAGGAGGTTTTGTCTTTCATTCTGCTTGTGAAGCACTTTCATGATGTATTTCTATTTTAATGTCAGATTCGTATATAACCACAGAGTGAAGTGACTTTTTCGATTCCTTAAATAATGACGGAGAGCCACTTCAGTCTGATCTTTACTGCAGTCACATTCAACATAGTCTAAAAAACATCTGTTATAGTGTCTCATAACTACATTTTACAGGTTTTTAAGAATACTGACTGCACTCAAGGATGAAGATTTTTTCATCAGTTCTTTGTACTATGAAAATACACAGGAACTTGTGTAAAGATGACAAATCAAATATTACAATCAATTTATTATTGGCTGTGTGGAAAACATGCTGTGTACATTTCTGAAGGATCCCAATGTTGCATATGTACAACTTTATCAATGAAACAAATGAAGTATTTGTACGAAAAAGGTACAAATAGAATACAAGAAGGTACAGCAGGAAATAAATGCCATAGAAATAAATAGAAAAATGGAAGAGAACAGAAATAATTGTAATATAAATAAATCACAGCTGTCCTTCTGAAACCTCATATGTCCAAATTAGCTTTTTTCTGGAAATCGAAAAAATATTGCACTTTTTAAATTATTACATAATGTGTTGTCAACGTTTTACTGAGTACATATTTGCAATATCCAGTGACAAACATAAAGGCTATCTAATAATAATGATTTATGACAAAAAAAACGTAATTCACGAAATATGGAGATATGAGGTTTCAGTTAAACAGCAACTGAATGGAAAAATAGAATCGAAATAAATAGAAAATGATAATAGAATAGGATAAAGTAGAAATAAATAGAAAATGATAATAGAATAGGATAAAGTAGAAATAAATAGAAAATGATAATAGAATAGGATAAAGTAGAAATAAATAGAAAAAAGGAATAGAACAGAAATAAATGTAATATAAATAAATCACAGCTGTCCTTCTGAAACCTCATATGTCAAAATTAGCTTTTTTAAGGAAATGGAAAAAACATGGCACTTTTTAAACATAAAAAGTACATACTGTGTTGTCAACATTTTATTGACTAGATATTTGCAATACCCAGTGACAAACATAAAGGGTGTCTAATAATAATGGAGATATGAGGTTTCAGAAGGCCAGGTACTAAACGGAAAAGTAAGTGCTCACTGGTTTTGGTAATAAAACAATATTTGTTAAGTGTCAATAAGGGGGCGTGAAATACTGTTTCATGCATTCCGACTTTTTTACTATATTAAACTTGTTGGATTCTCATGCTAAACATGTGCAGAGTGTCAAAAAACGATTCGGACGTATATCGTAATAGTACTATGACCTCCCTCGGCTTTCGTACAAGTTTCGGAAAGTGTTTTTTTTCAAGCATGGCTCTTCATTGCGTCACAGAGTTTCTCATACCTTTCATGGGCAATTTCCTCCCGAACAGCAGACGCGTAATGTGCTTCGTTCAGCTGGTCGCTCACAGCTTTTGGGTGATGAATGTTGATGAATGCTAAACGGTGGATATAACACTGGATTTGCGGATCATTTGAAACCGATAGATGGAGCAGAAAGTGTAAAACTTTAAATTAATGTCTCCTTGAAATCAACTTTGGTTAGTTTAACTCTGTAGTGTAAACATACATGTAGCTTCTCAAAGATACTTTAATGACACCAGTATGATCAATGATGAGGTGTAACTGTTTATCATATCTGAAAGAATACCAGCTGTCAGAAGGAATGCGTGATATTGATTTGGAGTGTGTGTAGCATATGGTATTAACTGTGTGTGTGTTTATTGATTGTCAGGCTCAGGGGTGTATGGATAAAGGCTCTGGTCTATAATGAAAACGACTGAAATGAGTCACAGAGTAAATTGTGTGAAGCTGACACACTGCTCCCGGCTACTAATGACAAGGACATCAATCCATTGCCAAAGATATAGCTTTTACTCTGAAACATTCACCTCAAAAATTTTCTCTGCGTTTCTTTTATTACTTTACTGATATTGTTGTTTGTCTATTGGCAAATATTTGTCTAACAAATATGCTTTGGAGATATTTCTTTTCAGAATTCCCATTTGAATTTTCATTAAAAAAATACTAAATAATTTACTATTAAAAAAAACTGAAAGTCATTTTAAATTAATATTAACATTTTTATCCCCCAAAAATGTGTTAAATACATTTTTACAGCACAACGCTTCAATCCGTAACTTTGCCTCTATATCGCCATCTCTGTTTAAAGCATGCAATTGCAGGTTTGCACCAATCCAAAGAATTTTACATTAAAGAAAGGACAAACTTCAGCTTTGAGAAGTCTAAGATGTCTGTCCTTGATGATTTAAACACTCGGTTCTCAGTTGTAGGCTTGTTCATATTTAAGAGTGAGCTCAAGCCCCGGCCCGCAATTTTGACATCATGTTAATGTAACACAAGCTATGTCTTATGCATGACAGACAGAACTATGAATAAATGATCATTTTTGCTGATCTAATGTATCATTCATGAGGACGGGAGGGAATAGAGTGGGGAACAGCTACTGAGAATGAATAAAATGCAACATTCTTTCCGCTTCTATTCTGTCAGTGTTTGTTGATTTTGAGGTTAAACGATGACTAGCTTTTATCCTCTCTCATCACCTTCTTTCTTCTCGTCCTCCTGTGTTTCTGACTGTCACATTTTACAGACATGATGAATGTTGCTGTGGCACTACAGCGTGTCCAATCACATCAGCGTGTATCATCAGGACGTGCACAGTGCAGGATAAATAAGACAAAAGCTTCCGAATATAACCTCAGAAAAAAATCTTCGGCCATTGTTAGAAACGCAGATACAGGATGTCTTCAACTGTAGAAGACATCCTCATCACTTTTCTGACATTGAGACCACATTTAAATGTGTTAAACATGCTTCCTGAAGCATTGGAAATGTTTTATTGTGTATCTACAGTGAGGAAAATAAGCATTTGAACACCCTGCTATTTTGCATGTTCTCCCACTTAGAGATCATGGAGGGGTCTGAAATTGTCATCGTAGGTGCATGACCACTGTGAGAGAGATAATAAAAAAAATCCAGAAATCACAATGTATGATTTTTTTAACTATTTATTTGTATGATACAGCTGCAAATAAGTATTTGAACACCTGTCTATCAGCTAGAATTCTGACCCTCAAAGACCTGTTAGTCTGCCTTTAAAATGTTCACCTCCACTCCATTTATTATCCTAAATTAGATGCATCTGTTTGAGGTCATTAGCTGCATAAAGACACCTGTCCACCCCATACAATCAGTAAGAATCCAACTACTAACATGGCCAAGACCAAAGAGCTGTCCAAAGACACTAGAGACAAAATTGTACACCTCCACAAGGCTGGAAAGGGCTACGGGGAAATTGCCAAGCAGCTTGGTGAAAAAAGGTCCACTGTTGGAGCAATCATTAGAAAATGGAAGAAGCTAAACCTGACTGTCAATCTCCCTCGGACTGGGGCTCCATGCAAGATCTCACCTCGTGGGGTCTCAATGATCCTAAGAAAGGTGAGAAATCAGCCCAGAACTACAGGTCAATGACCTGAAAAGAGCTGGGACCACTGTTCCCAAGGTGACGGTTGGTAATACACTAAGACGTCATGGTTTGAAATCATGCATGGCACGGAAGGTTCCCCTGCTTAAACCAGCACATGTCCAGGCCCGTCTTAAGTTTGCCAATGACCATTTGGATGATCCAGAGGAGTCATGGGAGAAAGTCATGTGGTCAGATGAGACCAAAATAGAACTTTTTGGTCATAATTCCGCTTAACGTGTTTGGAGGAAGAAGAATGATGAGTACCATCCCAAGAACACCATCCCTACTGTGAAGCCTGGGGGTAGTAGCATCATGCTTTGGGGGTGTTTTTCTGCACATGGGACAGGGCGACTGCACTGTATTAAGGAGAGGATGACCGGGGCCATGTATTGCGAGATTTTGGGGAACAACCTCCTTCCCTCAGTTAGAGCATTGAAGATGGGTCGAGGCTGGGTCTTCCAACATGACAACGACCCGAAGCACACAGCCAGGATAACCAAGGAGTGGCTCTGTAAGAAGCATATCAAGGTTCTTGCGTGGCCTAGCCAGTCTCCAGACCTAAACCCAATAGAGAATCTTTGGAGGGAGCTCAAACTCCGTGTTTCTCAGCGACAGGCTAGAAACCTGACTGATCTAGAGAAGAGCTATGTGGAGGAGTGGGCCAAAATCCCTCCTGCAGTGTGTGCAAACCTGGTGAAAAACTACAGGAAACGTTTGACCTCTGTAATTGCAAACAGAGGCTACTGTACCAAATATTAACATTGATTTTCTCAGGTGTTCAAATACTTATTTGCAGCTGTATCATACAAATAAATAGTCAAAAAATCATGCATTGTGAATTCTGGATTTTTTTTAGATTATGTCTCTCACAGTGGACATGCACCTACGGTGACAATTTCAGACCCCTCCATGATTTCTAAGTGGGAGAACATGCAAAATAGCAGGGTGTTCAAATACTTATTTTCCTCACTGCATGTGCTCATACAGTATATGCAGAGTTAAATGTGAGAGAAAAATTATTTAAGTACATTCAAGCCAATTTTATATGACTTCTATTCTATATTTGAATATTGAAATATTTTTTAAATGAAAGTATGGCTGTTAATGCAGTTTTGGTTAAAAATGTTATTGCCACATCCATTCATCATTAAAGTAATCCAAATGACTTCAATGGGTTATTAAACGTCTTCTAAAGTTAATTAAATACAGTTCTGAGAGTAAACTATTATTATTATTTGAGCTTTTTAAATGATATTAAATACCAAAACAGCATGTCCGAACGCTTAATTAAAATATGATGAACCATTGATACATTTTAACTAGTCACGAGACATAAAAATATCAAAATTACATTTAAGATAATGTTACCATTTACATTTAATTGTCAATGAGTTTTAACAAACAGCCCTGGGAAAATAAGAAAATTACTATACTATTGACTAAAGTCAATTTCCACATTTAGGGGTAACATAGAAGGTTACATAATAAAAGCATTTTATCTTTTTAGATGATTAATAGAAAACAATTTTCAGCTGGATTGAAATAATATTTTTTCTGTAAAATTACAGAATGTAAGGATACATAATACATATTTTTTCTTTTTCTGTTATTTCACAGTTTTTGGCAATATTTAAAAAAATAAACTGTAGATAACGGTGTACATATTTTTCTTGTAAATTTGCAGTCTTTTGTGAAATGTCACGTTTTTTGATACAGGAACATTCTTGTTTACATCACAGAATGTAAACTTTTTTATATTTTAAGTGGAAATAATTTTTTACAGTTGTAGAAACATCAAAACATACTGTAAAGTGATGGAATTGAATTAAAATGTGAGATGGCATTAGGGTGATAGAATTTCGGGTGAACAGTTCCTTTAAGAGATTTTAATGTCTTAAAATTCACAGGGACAAAAGCGGCTTCATTATAAATACACTCTGAATAAACTCCCATCTACCAGAAAAGTCTGTGACATCAGTCTATGCACACAGACTCTGTCGGTTTTATTGTGGTGCGTTTACCAGGTCATCATGGTCAAAAGCATATATTTTGTTAGAGACATCAATGATTCCAGATGTATTAATCACTAGTCCTTTCTTAGCCTAACAACCTTCTGTGGTGACGTGTTGAAGCAGAATGAATTGTTTGGTGTAAATTAGCTTTCAGGGCTAACTGGACTTGAAGCCGGGGACGGGTTGTTAGCAAACATCAATGCATAAGCCATTAAGCTAATCTATCGCCACTAGAAGATGCTGGAAATCCATCTGTGTATGTGTGAAATTGTGTGTCTGTGTGCCGTCTATATTTATGAGAGAGAATAGAAGTAGTTTCCTTTGTACTTTGCTGTAGTCTGATAATTTTGACGAACTATTCCGTAAAACCATGTTTGCTTTCGAAACTGTCCCTTATACATCCATTTATTTTTACTGTAATGTATTCCACTCGATGGAGTGAATGAACAGGAATGAGTGATTTTGGGTGATGAGTGTGCAGGAATGGATGCTGCTTTGTCTAATGTGCAGGAATTCATTCGATGTGAATCTCAGGGTACATTATGGGTATTCTCTCGTCATGAGAGTGCTATCTTTAAACACAAAGAATAAATGAAACAGTCTCTGGATATACTGGAGGAAAAGTCTCTGGATGGCAACCTAACAAGAAAGTGGAACTTAAAAGGAAGAACTTGCAGCCCGGCCCACCTGAGACAAGGTGCGATGTAGTCTCAAAGCCAACTTTTTGACTAATACTGATTGTTTTACAGTTGTTGCTCTAAAGACACGATAGAAAACACATTTGGGCCTTTGAATATCTCGTGTACTAACAGCCTCTACTCTTTAATAAAATATTTAATCCCACAAACTCGGCAAAATGAAGTCATTCTTCATC
Source organism: Triplophysa tibetana (assembly GCA_008369825.1). Classification (NCBI taxonomy): domain Eukaryota; kingdom Metazoa; phylum Chordata; class Actinopteri; order Cypriniformes; family Nemacheilidae; genus Triplophysa; species Triplophysa tibetana. The sequence goes on along the minus strand of CM017910.1, from coordinate 20,778,411 downwards.
AGTAATGCTCATTGTAGCAGCCTGGAAACCTGTAAACTCCACATTTATTCCCAGTAGTGCAATAAAAATATAAGGAATGAGCGCTTTGGATAAAAGGGAGGAAAATGTTACCATTAATGAAATGAAAGCTATAAAATGAACACTTTAACTAGTTTGAGTATTTGAAAGTCTTGTTATTTAATTCTCTACACTTATGCACCACACACACACACACACTAATTATTAACAATAATTAAAAGTTAATTGTCTGTGACAGTAACAACGTAGGGAGATATTTTCCTTCCTTCCTGTTATTGTTGTTAATATAACTGTTCAGCTTTATCTGAGCTATTTACCAATAAACTAAGTTTTTGCAAATGCACCTGGTTTATTCATTTTGTGCAGATAAACAGAGTCCTTTGTTGTGAAATAAAAAGAAATGTAGTTATTACGTCATCCGCAATAGTAGTTGTTGTTTTAGTCTGGTTCCTTGTAAACATGATGTTTGCTTCCAGGTGAATTCCCTCATTGTGTACAATGAAAACAAATCATTTTACATCATTTCATATTTATTTTTAGAGATTGGTCACGTGTAATGTAATTTTACAGAATTATACTGTTATGTTTTTACAGATTTTCACGTATTAAGAAAACAACCCGGTATCACGTCAAAGCGTGGAATAGACACGCTGGTCCCCTCAAACATGCGTGTCAGTGTTTACAGGCGTGAACATGACACGCTCAGTTCTTTGCACTTGTAAAACGGAAACAATATAAAATAATAGACCATTTAGATTACCTTGCCCAACTCCTACCCTAAACATACCCACCTCCCAACTATTCAAAATATGCGAAAAGCAAATAGAAGTCAGCCACGGGCATTTATTAAAACAAACTCCAAAAACAGTATAAAACATTACCAACAGGTCGTGTTGCATTCTGAGTCTTTTAATTGGCGTACGGTATCATACACAGTAGGTTTTAATTACGACCACCCTCCAGGAACGCACGCAATGGTGTATATCCCTAAAAGACCCAAATATATAAAAGAAAGTGAAAAAATAAATTCACCCTTTAATTTCTGTTGTTGGAGTCCTCTGATGCAGAAATAAAACAGTTTTTACATTTTCAACATTTTAGTAATTTTTATGGACATGTTGTGATATTGCAAAGTTGTGTTTTTGGGGAAGCAGAATTTCATTGATGTGACTCACTGTTTGAATAAATCTGGAAAACAGTAGATGGGTTTATTTGCAGGGTGTAATGCTTATGTTGACCCAAAACAAGGGCATATATGTCTATACATTAATAATCATTAAATAATGATAATCATCACAAGTCATAATTTTATAAAAAAATGTACATTATAAGAATATGCTAACACGGTATTTACAAAACCAGATGAACTTAGCTCTACATCTTTTTCATGTAGACTATATAGCTCAGTTTACAGGCATCTTCAGTTGTGATAGTCACAAAAACAGTTCTCTTGCCATTCTGAATAGCATCAATGACATTGTAAACATCATACATGATGGTCTTTCCTGGCTGGTGGCATTCTGAAATAAAAAACACAAATTATTTTCTTGTCCAATCAATGTCAATGCAGTTAACACATTTCACACAATCAACACATTACACATTATTCACAAAATGTTGCCTGGCTGTCTCATTGTGCCCTACTTGCCCTGCCCCATATTTCAGAACATTATCACCTGGCCTTCAAGCAGCAAGCAGATATTTTGGTCAAACAAGCAAAGGCCAGAAAAATAAGGAAAATAAATAAAGATACTCGTAGCTTGTAGAAATTGCTAAACAAATACTTCCAAACTATTTAATCCCTAATTCAACTTGAATTTATTTAATAATCATTACATTTAATTGAAACTATAAAAGATAACAAAACAAAACATTTTAAGTTGTGATTAATCAAAAACATTATATGTTTATACTCGTATTTGCTTCATGTGAAATAGTACAGTGCACAGGCAAATTTAGCTGCACCTGTGACCCAATGATGTAAAATACAACATTGACATAACAAGCTCAAAATCTGATATAATCAAAACTTTCAGCTGTGCTATAATAATTGCAACTTTCAGGGTATTTAAGTAACCATAGCAACTTACTCTCTGAAGATAACCTCCTCCAGAGCAGGTTATGTTCCAGGGTTAGTTCATTTTACGGAAATGTTAAAAACTTTAGGGGGGCGTGAAAGCACATGATTATGTATAATAATATATCATCATTTTACAGCAATACTACAATTACATTTCCAATCTCAAATATCCCAATTCAGTATTCACATCTAATTTGATTATGAACTTTATTATTTAACCTTTAAAAATGAAAGAATCTTTAGATAAAATAAGTAAGCAATTATTGTTCAAATATGTATTTATATTAAATGCTGTATTTATTTTGAATTAGGTTTATTAAACATCTCCAAATATCACTGGATAAATATGCACACCTTACAATTTCCAAAAGTTAAAGGATGTTAATAGTGAAGTATTTTAACTGCAGAGCAACTGCATCATTACTCTTGTCCAATGGTCATACATGCAAGTCATGTTCACGCATAGAGGAGCCAAAAGGTGACAATGACACACATTCTCTAGTGGACCAGCGTGTCTGTTACAGGCTACGGCATGATACTGGGCTGAATGAAAAACACGAAATTTCACGAAATTTTACTGTTTTATTTACAGATTTTCATGTATTTTTGAAATATGGTATAAAAACCAAGAAATTTATGAACATAAACATGATTTTTTTGGTGAAAAAGTCAAGAAAGTGCTTTTCACTTTTCCATGCGTAATATGCATCAAGACTGGGGGATTCATGTCATCTGGCTTAATTCACTCGTTGTCTTTAAAACACGTCAAACATTTTATTTATTTACTATTGATTTTAATATTAAATAAAGTTATTTGTCTTTGCACTGAATTTTTTTCACGCCTTCGTACCAGGTGACAAAAAATGTTGTCTTTTAAAATCTGTGACATGAACAGGCTGACACGAATGTGTTTTCACACCACTTTCGTTGAGATTTCAATGAGACAGAAACATGAATACTTCATAAGAATCACATGTAGTAGATGTTGCGGTTCTGCCCTGATTCTGTCTGTTCACCGCTCTTGAACCCTGAATAAGGCAGAGCATGCTGGGATATTACACTATGAGGTCATCCCTCTGGACAGAGCCCTCCAGGTGCAGAACATGATTGGTTCTGACAGGCTCACAGCCCAGTGGGAAAGAACTCATGTCCTCCACTGGCTGTAAAATCCCAAGATAATGAAGAGTTTGTCTTTTGACATCGATTGAACCTGTCTTAAGAATTATTTCTTAACATGCAACACAAGAGCAAAAGAGTTTGGGAGTTTCTTTGCTGCCCACGTTGCTGACTTCTAAGGCGGCGCTCTAACCGTTACGGATAAGATGCTAATTCCTCTAATAATCATTAAACACACCAATTAATGATGCTGTATTGGTGTGAATGAATGATTTTTTGTATTGAGTGAAATATAAGTGCATGCATTACTTATTCATGAGGGGCTGCAAGGTTATTTTAGTTTACTAACAGTCCATCTTGCAAGCCTGTAGTTAATAGATAGGTGCGTAGGAAAAAAGACCAACGGGTCCAAATATAAGCAAATAAGAAAAGAAATCCCTCACACTATCAGTGCTTGCAAAAAATTCAATTAAATTGGTGTGACAATGTTTCGGTCTCATGACCTTCATCAGGAAAATACGAGCCATATGCCTGATGAAGGTCATGAGACCGAAACGTTGACTGACCAATTTAATTGACTTTTTTTGCAAGCATTTAGTTAACTAAAATTAAAAGTTACTGTTATTGAAATCAAATCAAATATTGACATTAAAATTATTATAAGACTTATCAAAGGAAAAATGTTAATGTGGCCTCAAAATTAAAATGAAATAAGTTTAAAGCATTAAAATTATTAGAATAAACAATAATTATTTAATAATTCATCAATATATGTATTACTCTTATATCGCAACATAAATTATAAAATGACAAAAAAAAAACCAAATTGCTAAAACTTTAGCTAAAATTAACAGAAAATTCTAAAAATAAAAGCAAATTTTAAATATTAATTCAACTTCATTAAACTAAAATAAAAACTGTAATAATTCTGATGGGGTGGCATCTTTTGGACATCTTTGAAGAAGCACGCCTTTGAAGCTCTTAAAATGCTGTCTAGTCAACCCTTCCATCTTTTGTATTTCCAACAGATATCGATTCACAATTCACGTACATCCACAAAACGTATTTGTTTTGGAAGATATCAAATTGTTAAAGTACTTAATCTTATCTAGGTCGAACACGGAAACCCCCCCACCACAGATGAGAGTCACCCGGTCTATGATTTGTGGTCTCTTTCTGACATTTTGCAGTTGTTGCTTCTATTTAATGTGTGGCAGTAAATCTCATCCCTCTCGGTTTTTTCTTTTTTTAATTTTTCATACCCAGTGTGTACAGTTTTGAAAGGCTGTTTGAGGGATGTTGTGTTTCTCTGAGAGACGCTTTTACGGCTGCCCATTTAAATGTGGGAAGTTGCATCTCCATTTGAGCTGTGATTCACGTCGGGCCTTGAGCCGGAGAGATTTCCATATAAATCTTTCGGAAAAGCATTCACAAAAACTGAAAACTTGCTCTTCAACTGCCCATGATTTCAATGTAATACTTAAAAGATTTTTCATTTAAAGGTCTAGTCAGTGAGATCTAGCGGTAAGATTGTGAAGTGCAACCAAACCCCCCCTTCCCTTTAGAAACACTACGACGGCTAAAAGAACATGGCAAATTACATGCAAGGGGAACCACAGTGTATGTAGACAGAAATAGCTTTTATTTTAAGGTAATAAAAACGTAACACTTCATTATTTAAGCTCTTTATACACCTCTGTAGGCAAAGCTATGTATATTTTATTGCATTTCTGTCAATAGATCATCCCAAAAATTACACACTGGACCTTTAATACTAGAAATTACAAGATCACTATTTGCATGTTGTTGCCTTAATTTTGCCTGGCAGTGAACATTCTTTGTACAGCGATGCAGAATGTTTTTTGAGATTTTCAAAAATAACAAGAAAATTACAAATATTACATATGACGCGTTACTCGAACGAATGATGATTTCCAGAATTATAATATAATGTTTGGTTTAGACAGGGAGCGATGTCGCAAAACTAATCCAAACCACAACTATACGTGTGTGGTTAATTCAAAGAAATATGTTTTGTGATGTTTATGTGCCTGTACTCTTCTGCATCACCACTGAGTTTTTTGTGGTCAAAGTTCTGTTTGGTTGTTTTAAATGAAAGTTTAAAAGCGGACTTTGGTGGGCTTCGTGCTTGTCCACCGCTTCCTCTGTTCACGGTCATTACTTCTGAAGCTTTTAAGAGCTTTGACTGCATTAACTTTAATTGAAGCTTCATGGCTAAATGAGCCAACAGGGGGCTAAACAGCCGAAGTAAAGTGAGGTCATGTTTGAGGCGTCTGCTGAAGAAGGAAAGGGCTTGAAACTTCGGCCACATGCTATTTTCTTAATGTGTATACAGCCCGTGGTTAAGTATGCATGGGATACCTAAACTACTTTATTAATGGCCTCACATTAACCCTGTTTAATAAAACCATGACGATTTTACTTCAAATCAGATTCTTAGTTTTGACAAATACATCAATTTAACCCTGAAATGAAATGGACTGGCATCAGACATACATGTCATTACATTTGAAGACTTGTACTTATACTGGTACTAAAAACAGTTTAGAGACTTTAAAACATTTATCGAATTTGTATTCATAAGTTTTTCCAAAATATGTTATGCCGATATTTTATTTGAGTTCAATGAACCAAAGTTTTCAAAGTTTTACTTTTAATAAACTAAAAAAACCTTGGACCAATTATAGATACTGTGTTGGAGTATCAAACAGAAGCTTTTGATTGCTTATTTGCACTTATACTGTATAATATGTAGTATTAACACCGTGACAGTGATCATCATCTATAAACTTGTTGTGACACATACAAATTATTTGAGAGACGTTTACATACTTAACTGTGTAGAAAACAAGTGTTAGTGTGAGTTAAAGTGCGGCTATGATATTTTTCAGAAGTCAAGCGTCAGCTCATTTCAGAAGTCCATTACGAGACACTGTCTCACCGCAGTCTGTGGACCTCCTCTCATCTCTGTGAGGCTGAGAGAGTGACTGTATGAGTGAGGTTTGAAGGTGTCAGTTTGAGCTCTGGTGTGTGTAGTGATGGTGGAGGGGGTCGGAGGCTGAAGAGATGTGATTGGGGCTCATCAGCAGATGGCTTGTGTTGGAGTCTGTTAGGCCAGAGCGCCTGGAGCTGTAATAGCAGCTAATTAGCAGCTGTGTAAAACACTTTCTCAAACATCGACACAGGGATAAAGGTGCACTTAGCAGACTCTTCATTACCTCCTCGCAGGGACATGGATGTCTTGTGAAACATCCACTTTGTGATATTAAGGTCTTTCCTGTTTAACACGGTAAATCGGCTTGAATCTACTCGACAGACACCATGCATGAGTATTGTTACAAACCTGATATTTTAAGTTTGCTTTTTATTGGAATACTTTTTTTAAATGCGTCCATCGAGAACCTTTAAGTGAAGAGGTCAAGCTGGTTAATGCTTAGCCTGTCCTGGGCAAAAACTACTCCGTAGGTAGATTGTGGTAGAAAGTCAAGTTAAAAATCAATATTTTAACGTGTGTCGTCAAATGTGTCTCTTCACTTCCCAATAATATTCTAAAACGCAGCCAATGCCCCAAGAATGTCCCAGAAATGGTCGATTCTGTCAATTGGAGCCAGTGTCTGTGCGTTAGTGACTGTTCTCGACTCTTTTTCATTGCGAAACAATTGCAATTATCGAAAATTTGAAATGAAGTTATGGTTTTAGTCTCTTCCAGAGAAAGCTTCAATGTCCTCTTCGCTCAGAAAAGCTGTCAATCATGTTGTCCCATTTTTATAGCATCTTAAAACTAAAATCTCATCTGTGTGATGAGAAATGACATGACAGAAACCATCTTTGGGAAAATATTTTTCTCAGTCCAGTCCCAATCGTTTAACAAAGGGGTTTTAGGATATTTTATGAAAGGGTTTATGAGCTATACTGCAGCCAGCCACAAGGGGGCGATGAAATGTCTTGGCCACACCTTCCAGATTGTGGTCCCTATCTTACTAACCTATTTATACAATGCTTAAACGGTTCAATTATTTGACTGTTAGTTGGGTTAAAATAATGTTGCTTATTTTTCTTACTGCATATTTTCATTCTTAAATATGTAGAATCGTTATATGTGTCCAGTAACATTAATAATAATTTTTTATGACAACGGATATTGAGTTTCTCTCGATACGTCCTGCTGTTGGTTGTGCTGGTGATTTGGAGAACGCTCACTATATCAAAGTCCGTTTACGGAAGTCTTGACATTCAGCAGCCATGTTCGTAAAATATATTTCTAAAATCGCAGGCCCAATTAAAATGAAATGGCACATTTCCGATCAATAACTAAACGTGACATCAACTGGGCCATAACTTTCGATTCCTAAATTTAAATGGCACCTTTTTTGACGTCACTTGAGCTACTGCGCATGCCTACAGGTTGGCCTCACGAGTCTTTACCGATTGACGATTGGTTCTTTGGTAGGCAGGACTTTGTGTGGCCAAAATGAGCTCTGCATTCCCTCCCCGTTCACCGTAATGGCAGTGGCACATCTTGTTAATATCTTTGGTGTAAACAGTACAATTAAGTCAGATGGGTTGTTGGACAAGTTTTTAATAATTAATTCCTCGGAAAAGAGGTTTTATCCAAAGCGACTTACATTGCATTATCCTATACACTTTGTTTTTAAGTATGTGCACTCCCCTGCGATCTAACCCATGACCACTGAGTCCTATCACCATAGATGCTCTTACATCTGTCTGTGGCAAAGCTTTCTGTTTATTCAAAGTTAGTTCAAAAAAATGTCCAACAAATCTGATTCGACTGACAGGTTTAGTTGGTTAACATTAGTGAGCGAGCCCTTGCTGGCAGATGCCGTAACTACATCATTATGGGTGAAAGCATCTATCTTCCTGCCATTCAATGATGAACAGAAACCTAGCTGATGGGTTTCTCCACATTATAGACTTCACCAAGTACCAATCTAGTTCAAAGAATCAATGATTCATGAGTGAAGATTATGTGAAACCTGTAGCTAAAGGCCACTCTATGCTTGAAACCTATGCATGGTTATACTACTTTGATAAAGAAAAGGCTAAGCACTGTTCTGTCATGACACCGTCGGTGAGTCTGGTCTTATTTAGATCTGGCATTTGCTTTAATGCTGCCTGCTTGCAAAAATCCCCAGTGCCCTTTTTCAATTCAACAAGTTATGAATGAGATCACTTTCTCGTTGTCAAAGCCATTTGTGAATAGTTTCCATTAAATCCCAACTCCCGTACGGCTTAGAGTCGAGTGCTTCTCAGGAGAACAATAGTTGAGGTTTTGCTACAGAAGAACCTAAGAGAGGCCGTTTTTCTCAACTCGAACCATCGTGAATCATTTTAAATATTACATGAGGGCTGAAGGTGTATCTGGCAGACTGAATGTTGCTTAGTTACATTCTGAAAACGATATGTTCAGCGCTGCCTCGGTTAAACAAGCAAAGCTGGAGGGAATCTGGACTTATTGTGCTGGAGATACAGTATTTTAAACATTTATAAAAATGCAAGAACTCTTATTAATGGAATTTAACCTGTTAAACTCACCCCTCCATGAGGGCCGGCCTGCCGAGTCTTTCTACACAAACGTTTACGTTTACTGTGTTTGTTTATTGTCCAATGTGGGTCTTAATGTTCACAAACTCCACAAACCATTATAAAGAGTTTAGTTTAGACATCCCTGGACTGTTTAATAAAAATATCGGTAATACTACATTTGAAACATTTGAAATATATGAAAATATACAAATAATCGCAATTAATCACATTCAGAATAAAAGTGTGTTTAGATAATATATGTCTGTTTATTGTGCATATAAAGTTTGCAATTGTAAACACATGCATGCATATATTAAAAAAAATATAAAGATCAACACATTTTATAGGTAATTTATATATAATTAATAATTTTGTATAAAATTAATAGTTTAAAAATTAATAGTGGAAAAACTATTTTTAAATTAATGAATACTATGTTGTCAAAGTTGACAAGCACTTTTGAATACTTTTTATTTGGTTAGATTTTTGCACAACATTGACAAACATAACAGGTGACTAATGAAAATGAAAATCAAACCATATGGACATACAAGTTTCAGGACGCCAGCAGCCATATGAAGGATTTTACTACGCAGATGACAAATATGTGACAAAATAACTTAAAAATGAAAGATAACTTCATATATCAACATGTTAAATTATAACAAGAGTGTGAAGAAATGTACTTCACTCATACATTCTCATGGCAATTCACTGACAACATTTGCAGTCGCATTTACTGTATATCAATATTTGTTGAGATAAGCCCCCAAATGAAGATTCAGAGACACTACATACACTATTGAAAGTAGAACATTGAAAAGACATTACAAATATGGATTTAGAAATCAATATAGTGTTTTTTTATTTCCAAATCATTAAATATGAGTCTGTTATTAACCCACAATTCACAGCAATCCCTTCGACAGAGTTTGTCTGAGGTAGACTTGGGGGGCTCACACCGTGACCGGACATATTCTCACGTTATTAAAAAAACATTAAAGTGTCATCCTAAATAACGCGAAGCTGCTGATTTTATATTAGGTTGGAGTTCAGATAAATAAAGACTATCAGTACTGAAGTACCTGAGATCCGGCGATAAAATATAAAGTGTTATTTTGAGAAATGGCAGGTACAGACAGCATGTTTGTTTATTTATAGCTACAATAAACAACTCTCAAATTCTGGATCAGTGTGATGTGAAGTTTTCTGTCTCAGTGCGATCCTACTGGGTGTCTGTCATTTTTATAACCTTATAAAACATGGCGGACACGGGGGAGTCCATCTCATTTTCTCTCAGCCATGTGACAGCATAAGCCGACTCTGACAGGGTTGTCTTAAAGGTGTAGTTCTTTCAGAAATGAAAAAACTCTCATCATTTATGAGCCATCATTTCTTTTTTTGTGGAACTATAATATACACAATTCAATTGATTTGAATTATTATGCGTTTGTCTTCACTTATATGAACCAGTTCATTTTTTTGCACAGTATTGTTAATATTCTTTACATGTTTATTCAATATATTAAATAAAACTACCGAATGCTTATGTTTTTGTGTCAGTTAATAACATATTATGTTTTGTAGATTTATTGGTGGTACTGTGTAAACTGATCTGTTATGTAATGCTTTCTAAGCCAACATCCTCATTTTTTTGTGCCAGATAAGTAGAATTCAATACACAGAGGACGATGCCTTCACATTGAAAACACAGCATTTTTGATCTTCATCGTGTCTGTTGACTAAAACCAATCCAGACGTTTCATTTGAAGTCTGTTGCTTCATAGGTTTGTCCCTAATAAATACTTTTAAACGTTTATATTAGCGCTCGCCACATCTGCCACCTGCTCCGCACGGACCTTTGCTGAAACTATGCGCCGCCTCATTCATTTAAGTCTATTTATTGCTTAAATTGTTTTTGTTTTCCTCCCTGCGCCTAATGTAAACAATCAGGCCTGGAATCACATTTCAATATCGCCTCCATTATCTCATCTCATCTGAGACGCTCCATGTATTTTCTTCGGTTACCGTGGTGATCCATCCTCCGTGAGGTTGTTATCACAACGGTTGTCGGTATTCCACCTGCGGTTCTATTCCTGACTAATGGTCGCCCATCAAGAACCCCGTGATGAGTTTTCAGACCATTAAACACAGTTGCTTTGCTTCAACGTTGATGATAGTAACTGGATGTGGAAGTTTTTGTAGAGGATGGAATTATCTTGTTATGGATTTCTGTGTCTGTAATACTGTTCTGAACAACAGTCCGTCCCAGTCAAAACGAGGGGAAGCCATTTGTAGTGATTTTCCGAGATTATATTTTTTAAAGTGGTGTGCTAACTATAAAAAATACCAAAAGCGTTTAGACTTTTGCTTAATTTAAAGACGGTAGGAATCACCATAAATATGTTTGAGACAACACATGGCAAAGCGGTTTGGTATCATTTATAATTAGAGTTTATACCAAATACCTATCAAAGGTTCTTTGAGGTCCTAATTTGGGCTCATTTAACATTTCTGCAACTAAAACGTCCATACTACATTAATAATTAAATACACCATATGAGTTGTATTAAAAAGGTAGGTAAAAAGTAACCGTATTGTCTACTGATTTGGCCAACTTGTCCGATTTTTGTCACTTTTTTTCCCATAATGCCACGGGAGATGATGAAAGTGAAAGTGAAGTGAAGTGAAAGTGACCTATTTGTCAGATATGGTGACCCATACCCGAGATGTGACCTCTGCATTTAACCCATCCAGTGACTAGTGAACATACGCACAGCAAGTGGTGAACACACGTACACCCGGAGCAGTGGGCAGCTATCAGTGCAGCGCCCGGGGAGCGTGTAGGGGTTAGGTGCCTTGCTCAAGGGCACCGCAATCGTTACCTGCAGGCCCTGAGGATCGAACCGGCAACCTTCTGGTCACGAGTCCGACTCTCTGACCATTAGGCCACGATTGCCCCTATGAGCATTTATTCGTTGTTCTTAATTGTTTAAAGGGGGCATCAAGTGAAATTTTCACTTTTTCTGGTTTAAATCAGGTTAATGGCATTACCAAAGTATGTTTAAGACATTTCACGTAGACCCTAAATAACCATATCCTGAAAATGGGCATCTCAGTCGATCGATGGGTTGTCCTCTCCAGTTCCTTCAGTTACAAAAGACAACCATTTGCATTATTAAGCTGTCTTTCATTAGATTTTATTATGAGGATATTAAAGTCATTTAATTAAAGCATAAATAATGGACTTTAACCCAAGACTCTGTACTTGACTGGCAGAATATTTCCGTTTTCATTTCAATGTGTGCTTTAGCCTCAAACTCTGCTTTATCTTTTTATTTTCACAACATATCCAACTGGCGACAACCCTCCCTTATCTGTGACAAGAGATTGTAAGTCAAACCTTCTCAAATGACCGTATTGATTGAACCGTTCCCTGGAAAGTCATTTTGAAATTTCTTTCGACCGGAGCAAACCTTTTCCATACTCGAGTCAGAACATATGCTGTCCACAAATCTGTGATCAAGACTGAAATAAATGAAGACACAGAACACAGAGAGACTGTGTCGCACAGAATCTATGTCTTGAATTATCTCCAAAAACAAGCATCAGTCAGTCTGAACGTCGCTGGAGTCAGAATCTATAGGAGGAGGTTATATTTACACATTTATAACTATCTGTTGTGATTTGTTATAATAGGTCCCTCTGACATCAGTTGTTATTCTTAAATTACTTCATTTTGTCAATGATTATAAAGAGGTTATTGACCATTTAAGTCATTTCCACGTACTTTACCCGTATTGGTTAGTGTTTATTTACCTGCCAGGTTCATTTTTATGACTTTTGACCTCATTTCTATTGTTTATTAAGTTTAGTTGGGTAAATTGTGTGGAGTTTTGTATGTCCAGTGTCTCCAAAGAGCCCCACAGGAAAATCTGCAGATGAGAAGTTCAATTCGTCGTGAGCACTCAAGTGTTAATAGTGCTAGAAAATAATTATATCTCCACTAAAAATAGGCCAGACAGAATCCACTGACTTACAAAGACCTCAAGATGGAATAAAATGAGAATACTTGTTTTCCTCTGCAGATGTTTCGGTTATATTTATTATTACGTCTAAAAATAAATGTGCATGGCTGTTTCTAAACTACATCCTTAACCATGATATAAAAAACAACATTTTGAAGGGAATGTTGGTATATAAAATATTAGCAACAATGATATGATGTGACACCAAAGTTTAAAGATGCAGTCCGTTGCTTTTTTTACAAATAAACCAAAATCTGTATTTAAGCAAGTACATAAACAATAGAAAATTGTTGTAACCTTATAATAATGATTTTTTAGAGCTTGAGTTTGACGACATTTGACTTTAACCCACATGAGAATAACCACATAAAGCAATTTTATGTTTCAAACAGAGATGTTGAGAGAGAGGCAGACGTAACAGAGTGCACATTTGAAATAGTTCAACCTGTTAACTCTTCCCCTGCCAGTGCTTTTTAACAAAACCTGCCAACCAGCCCCTGGAGGATTTTCACAAAATTTGAATGGCTACATATATCAAACGAAAGAACAAAGCATCTTCTTTTAAACATCAACAAAAACGTTTTTATCCTATTTTCATCACGTACTGTATATGGGTAGGTTTCTTCAAAAATACCACATTTTCAACAAGAAGCTGACTTTTTCAGATCAGATTCAGAAAGATGATTCAAACAAAAGCAGAGTATTTAATGCTTTAGGATCTGTTTATGTTGTACTGTTTTATAAGGTGAGCAACAGTGTCACCTACTGCATAGTAGCGGAAACTCGGTTTACTGTCAAATCTATTCTTTGCCGGGGAGGTGTTGCCTTCTGCATGATAAATCATCATTGGTGGGAAAGCGTTAACAGTTATTAATATCCGGGCAACTAATGTAGTTCATTAGCTTCTAGCATATTTGTCAACTATGCAGTTCAATAATATATAATGTGAGGTCACATTTTTATCAGCATTGTACAACACGTTTAAATACCACTCAGCCAAGCAGAATTAGGGACGGTTTTAACAAACATATTTTTTGTCTGCCATTGGTCACAAAAGTCACACTATTTCTTGAACAGCTGTCCTTCAATGATCACATTGCAAAGACAACACGGTCATGCCGATACGCCTTATTCAACATTAGAAAGGTGAGACCCTATTTCACTGACCATGCGGCACAACTCCTTGTCCAGGCTCTGGTAATCTCAAGGTTGGACTACTGCAATGCTCTCCTTGCTGGTCTTGCTGCAAAGGCTATCAAACCGCTCCAGCTGGTTCAGAACGCAGCAGCACACCTCGTCTTCCAGCAGCCCAAAAGGGCTCATGTGACACCCCTTTTGATCTCACTCCACTGGCTACCAGTCGAAGCCCGTATCAGATTCAAGTCAATAACGCTTGCCTACAGGACCATCACTGGATCTCCACCGGCTTACTTTCACACCCTCCTGCACTCATACACCCCAACAAGATCCCTGCGTTCAGCTTCACAACTTCTTCATGGTGGAACATTCTTCCTAACTCCGTCCGGTCAACCACATCTCTCTCAACTTTAAAAAAGTACTTAAAATCCATCTCTTCTGTGAATACCTGACGGACAAATGAAAAAAATGAAAAAAACTCACTAACCCTTTCTCTCAACAGGTAGTGGTCTGGCTTTAGTTGAAACCAGTAACTTTGTATTGGCACCTAATGTATTATGGCTCCTGTATGACATATCGCTTGTGGCTCCCTAACTCTTTGTAAGTCGCTTTGGATAAAAGCGTCTGCTAAATGATTAAATGTAAATGTAAATGTATTGGTTTAGAGTTTACTTTTAAATATGCAAATAAGTAAAAATCTGTCTTTATATACAGTACTGTTACGGTTGACAATGAGTATTATCATGGTTTTTAATGATGTTCAGGCTATGCTGCAAAAACTTTAATAAACTCTGCATGTATGTTATTGTGAGTGTTACTGTATTGTAATGAAGATGCTTTATTTTAAGTGGAACACATTCCAGAATGCACCATAGTGTTGTTTGTGTTGTTCCAGTTTGCTCATGATCTAGTCTGACATCAATTTTGTTTCAAGCCATGTAGCTTATTTGTCTCAAGCATATCAGTTTCTGTGTATTTGCTTTTGGGATAAATGAAATGTTAAGAGCGTAGTAGACCGTCACAGTTGCTTTAAGTGGTCGACAAAAATGCTTGTCTTGAGCTGATTTAAATACTTTCTTGTGGACACTACACAAGTCAATCACTTTGTGTAATTTCCTACAGAAAGTTCAGCTGGTTGAGCATGAAACAAGCGATCCTGGGTTCGGTTCTGAATATTTCTGCTTTTCTCTTTATCTACACTGTAATGCGTACGTCTCTTTCACATTCTGTATTAATGTAGCCAGGGAGAGATTGGAGTCCAGATACAGATAATGCATCAACTCGCTTAAATATGCACGTTTAATAGGAGATGTTCCCACAAAAACGCTCCATTAATTCAGGTTTGGGTTACAGTTGAACCGGCCTGGCTTTGCTGCGCTCTCAAACTCTCTGTAATCCATCACGGAGGAGCTTCGTGGCATAGATAAATGCAGGAGTCGGTGGATGTGTACTGTAAAAGCATCTGTGGAAATCAAACCCGTGCCTGATATCCTGATCCTCTTTCAGTCAAATATGCCATGCTTTTACTGTCAATATCCCCCTGTACTGTAAGATGGGGTAGAAGTCTGACGCTGAGGTGCTACTCTTAAGAATAATGGAACCAAAAAGGTTTTACAGCCGTAGGAATGCCAGGGATTTATTCTTTTGTCTGTGATTTCATCAAACACAAAATACTGTAATGTTTTGACAAATTTATATAAATTATATTCAGTGGGTCTTTAACTTGTTTTAGGCCAGGAACAGAGCAAGGATCTTTGTTGCAAATTGGTGAAAGATGTTTCTATACATAGTACGATATTAATAATTTATTCAAGGCTAAATTAAATGAAACTTTGATCTTTAAATATATTTAGACAAACAGTACAATTCACAATCAGGCCATTTGTTTATGGGAGATGTCAGTATTTTATTTAGAGTTAGCTTTGATTATATAAAAAGTAGTGGTGGGCCGTTAACGGCGTTAACGCAGTGAGACTCTTATCGCGCGATAAAAAAAATGTCGCCGTTAATCTATTCTCAAAGTCGGGTTGGGAGCTGGGTCTATACTACACAAGCTATGATGACTTTCACTTTGATATTTTAGCGCGGATGTATACATAGATTAATGTACACTGTAGGGGAAGAGAACGAGATTTTTCAACTCGCGTGATTCGCGTCATTCGCGTCATTCTCGCCGCCTCATCATCTCATAACCAGGGCTTCATTCGCGCGATTCGCGCAGCAAGTAGGTCTATCGCCTCTTTGCATTGACTTAACATGTAAATCACTCGTGTTTGGTCTGAACACAACATAACGTTACTGTGAAATGACCAGATCAAACGTGACGTGCTAACATGGATGCAGCTATGAAGCCGCCGGGTTTGCTTCAGGGAACATTTATTTTTAAGACGCTTCCCAATGGAAACCTCGACAAGACTAAGCTTGTTTGCACCTTGTGCAATGTGGAATTGGTTTACTGTACGAAATTGGTTTACATACAGTTGGTTTAAAAAAAAAAACTTTCTCTCAACAGGTAGTGGTCTAGCTTTAGTTGAAACCAATAACTTTGTATTGGCACCTAATGTATTATGGCTCCTGTATGACATATCGATTGTTGCTCCCTAACTCTTTGTAAGTCGCTTTGGATAAAAGCGTCTGCTAAATGACTGAATTTAAATGTAAATGTACTGTAGGAGCTCTTCCAGTCTCAAGTACCACCTAAACACAAAGCATCCCTTAGCTAATGCGGAAGTAAACACAAGTACATCTTATTGAACATAATTTAATTTTCATCACAAATTATCATAGTATAACAGCTTTCTCAAGTAGTTTGTGATGCATTTTGGAAACAGGAGATGAGCCCCTTCTCTAATGCGCCACCTGGCTTGAGAAACCCGTTCTCAAAGACTTACTTTTAGTCATTATTTGGGTAACACACATATTCTGAATGCCTTCGGCAGAATTCAAATGAGCCATTTTAATCTAGATTAATCTAGATTAATTCCAAGATTAATCTAGATTAATCTAGATTAAAAAAATTAATCTATGCCCACCACTAATAAAAAGACAGAAGCAGAGATGCACCGATATATCGGCCAATAATCGGTATGTTCTGTTAAAAGCAATATTTCATGCTATCGGCCGAAACAGTCAATGATAACTCTGTATATAGAAAACGTTTAGAACATTACCAGTTTGATGTGCGATATTAATTCATTTTGTGAATTAAAAACGTTCAGAATATTAAGAAATCTTATAATTTAGTCATTGTAGGGTTGTTGGTATTGGAGGAGAAATTAAGTATCGGTGAATAAATGGCTAGAAGGAATGTGCTGTTGTTTAGGGCTTGTTTGGACATGGGTATAATATAGTTAAACTGTAGAGTTCAACACTTAAGTACCGAGTTCCAGAAAGGTCAGCTTAAATAAACTCTGGGTATCAGGTTGTAAAGTCTTGGATAAGTCAATATAAAGAGGCAAATATGCAGAGCTCGCAACTCAACCAATGCACTGCCTACTCTCTTTATTTAATGAGTCTAAAGAAAAAGTACTTTTCTACCTCTCATGTACACCGCTAAAAGTGAGAGAAAGCTTTCTAGAGTTCCTCTTTCACTCGGTCACATGGGCACATTTCAATACAATACCGCTCTCCATGACAGAATATCACATGAATGCTTGGAGTGCTCTACCCAACATTTTTTTTATAATATAGGGTTTCTTCGGTTCCCTGTTTGCTTGTTTTCAGTGTGACATAGTTCATTTGTCAATACTGTAATTTTACTGCTTTTTTTAAACAGATTTTCACAATGTAAAAAAGTTTTTCTATGATTACAGGTTTTTCCATATATTTTTAGAATACAATAAAAATGTAAAGTAGCAGAAAAAGAAAAATGTCATTAAAAACTGTAATTTTACGGTATTTTACTGCCACCCGAGCTGCTGAAAATTAAAAAGACTGTACTCAATTTTTTACAGTATATGATAGCCCCGCCTCCAAACAATGACCTTTACATGTCAATCATGTCGGTTTTTGAGAACACAGGCAGAGGTCTGGTTTTGCGAGACTCCGGCTGCAGTAACATCAGTCGCAATAAATTCCTAATGGAGATGTAACCTAATAGTGGGTCATTAAACAATCAAGCCCGCAGATAAAGTTAATGGCCACAAGTAAAACAAGATGAAAATGTAGCCAGCACTTCTGATGAAGAAAGCTGAAATTTCATTCATGCAGGTTAGATTTTTATGCCCTTCTTTAGACTTCATCTACGCACTTTATCAATGAGGGTCAGTCCCCGAGGGGGAAGAAGCGGATTTTAAAACTCTGGCGTTTTAACCGCCGTACATCCCGCATATCTCTTACCTGTAGTTTGAGACACAAAACACTCCAAGCAGAAAATCACTTGTAATATTAGCCCCTGCTGTTTTAAGCGCAAGATTATTTACCCAGCCGTAGGAGCGAAATAAAAATCCATACATTTTCCATTTTCATTACATCAAGCGCACTGTAAATCTTTAAACCCGCAGGGAGAGGTAAACAGCAACATTATATTCCGTTAATGCTAAGCAGGAAAAATGATATACGGCTAACTCAACTTTCAAAGCCCCTCAAGTAGACACAATGGATGCTTTCAACTTCCTGTGCTTCCGTAAGGCCGATTATATAGACGTGTAAAAAATCATATTTCCCAGGCAGTGTTCAGTGTGGAATACTAAAACACTGCATATTATTATTGCATAGTACTCTATATAGTGTATGTGACGGTATGTAATGTGAACTCATACATTACCAAACAGAACTCGCTCCATTGTCTGTTATCATCATGAAATCAGACGTAATTAAGTTATTTTGTTTTTCAAAAACTGTCAATTGATTTTAAATTGTATTAAATTGAATAAGACGGACAGTTCAATCTATCAAGGCTTGTGCCGGCCCAGGCTGGTTCAATCAATTAACTATTCCTTTGAACATAAATGTATTAATATTCACATGTCCACTGTGTCATTTTTTTGAGAATCTATTGACAGAAATACATATAATATACATAACTATGTGTTCAAAGGTGTATAAAGACCTTACATTATGAAGCGTTATGTTTTTATCACCTTAGAATGACATCTTTCTATCTACATACACCGCAGGTCCTCTCATATGGAATTCACCGTGTTGTTTCTACAGTAGCCCTGAATGGAAAAAACAGCTCTAAAGAGCGCGTTTCATGAGTACATTTTCTCCTTCAGCAAAGAAGTGAAAACGTGACGACAACTAAGTCCTGTGTCAGCCACCGTCGTGTATGGAAAGGGAGGGGTAAGGGGGTGGAGTGAGCCATTGGTTGCAATTCATAACCTCACCTGTAGATGCTGCTCAAATGACATTATAATACATTGCACCTTTAAGATGAAAAGTGACACCAATCTGAAGTCGAAATATGAACAAACCTAACCCTTGAATAAACCCACGGTTGTATGTCATTCAGAGCACACAGTATATCTCACAAGAGTTATCCACATTGCCCTCTTGTTCACATTTAGTCCGATCCTGTTCCTTCAGACAGGTGTAGAGCGAAGCCTAATATCCAGACGGCTCGGGCGCCGCTACTCGTGCCCGCAGCCTTGCGGTCGCTGTCTTACATCATAAGGTTTAGAGAAAGGCAGATCCCAATTAGCTTGTGTGCGAGAACAAACGCGAAGAGGTCCCTCCTCATTAACCTTTGACGGTAGCTTTCTTATTACCAGGCCAGACCTGCACTCCGAATCCTCATTACAGCAGAGCGAGACCCAGCGAAAGTTCAACTGTCGGGATGCTGACGTTCCACCTCTCCTGCATCTCTATTCCCTTCGCCGGCTCTGTCTCTCTCTTTTTCTAATAAAAGCCTGTGTGAATGTTAATGTTGCTGTGAGTGTATGTGTGTGACATTTAAAGGCTGTAATTAGAGTGGGAAAGAGGTGGAGGGGTTTTAATGGGGGCAGACTATACATTAGATTAGCTGGGGGTCGTTTCGGAGGGGTTGCCGTGTTCACCGTGAAGGAGAAATGTTTTTATGACTTCCTCCGCTGCAGGAAGTTTAAAGGAACGGTTCGCCAATCCTGTGATATTTACTCACCCTGATGTTGGTCCGTACCCGTGTGACATTAGCTTTGTGTTCATACCATAGAAGTCAAACAGTGTTACCAATGTTCTTTAAAACATCTTCTTTTGTGTTCTGCAAAAGACAGAAAGTCATACAGGTTTGAGTAAGTATTTTTGGGTGAACTATCCATTTATGAGATGCATACTTTTGTGTTCCACTGAACATTCAATCAAATCATCAACCGTATTGAGTTTGAACAGGGGAGCCGAAAGGGGGGGACGTTAAAGGCCCACTCACTTTAGGAGGCTCGTATCGGGGGTCAAAGCGATCGTGGACTGAGGTCCCCCCGCAACCTGATCACGACAAATGGACAGGGATCCCCGGAATGCAATTAGATAGGGGGCCCAGAATACCTTTTATGTTATATAAAACAAAAGAAGAGAGTAAAGAATTACAGAACGCTTATTTATGGTCAGATTATTCTCTTTAATGTGTATTAGAGTATTTCATCCTGTGACATTTACATCAGCGAGGGGCTTTTCAGTGCGGTGGGACAAACAGCTTGCTTTCCATGCAGTGGATATTGATTGATGTTTTGCTCTGTTTATTATCAGGAAGCACTTTTTCCCTCGCTCAGAGAAATATGACTTCACAGACCCAATTATACCCCTAAATATACTCAATTATTCTTCATCTACATACAGCATGAACCTTTTGTCACATTCAAAGAGGAAGCTAAATGTGTCTGAAAAAACATCCTTTGGGCTATGTTCACACCACACGCAATTATGACATGATTTTTAAGTCTATAGAGGGAATTGTCCACATGGTTCAGGGTTTAGTGCAGTGGTTCTCAAATGGTGGGTTTCAGTTAACCTAGATGGGTTTCAGATTTACTCGACCATAAATGGCACATAAAATGAAACAAACTGTGGCTGGGTGCTTTACAGTATGTGTCGTTCCCATCTAAATGAGCGGCTTTGCAAGACAAGCAAGCAATTAAATACAATAATCTCCTAAACTTTGGGTTTTCTGTGATCAAAGACGTTGTGTTTTTTTTTAAATCCTTCAGTTAACATAGCTTGCGAGTCTTACTTCATTCGTATAAAGGACATCCCTGGTTCCCAGCATGTGGTGTGATTGGTGGTTTGGATGTTGGTGTGATGGTAGCCAGCAGGAGTTGTCGATTTTCAATCCTGAGTTTGTGTGGAGGCAACAGGATGTAGAATAACGATTAAAAAAATTAAGAAAATAGAGTAGAAATTTAATGAAATAGAAAGAAAATCAATAAATAATGTAAGTACTGCAAGGCTCGAGTTACTCATTAAAATGTTTTTCACATATAGTTTGAATACCTGAACTATTTAAGTGATGTTGATGTGAAATTTTATCTATAGAATAAGGCTGGGTGTTGCGACCAAATTGTTGTTTCAATTTGATTACACAATGTTACAATAAAAAAAGTTGTTTTTGTTTACAAAGTTTAACATGCTTTATAGGAAAATATGTGAAAATTTCTACAGATTTTGTTTATTAGCAATATACAATATATCATTATTAATGACATAAGCTCAAATTGTACTAACTTTTACTAAATATACACTAAACATTCATGCTACATGACAATACATTTTACCGCAATAATTAGCACCACAGAATTGTACAAGATTCTATATAACAGAAATACACATTTGCATTAACAATAGGCCCATGAAACAGATTTTTTTAAAGAATTTATATTATTTTACTCAGCCCTACTATAGAAATTTGATAGAGATCCACCGATACTAAATTTCTACACCAACACCATAAGCCTATTATTGTATTGTGCGAGTGCCGATGCTACTTTTGAAGATTAAATTAAAATTTCTAAATTTTCTGAATGTTATTGGTTCATCTATTGATTATTAATATTGAACATCAAACTGGTGATGTTTCCTAACATTTTCTATATACAGATATATATTAATCATTGCATATTTTGGTCCTCTTTTGATTGTCAGGTAATATCGGATATTTATCATATACACTCACCTAAAGGATTATTAGGAACACCACACTAATGCTGTGTTTGACCCCCTTTGGCCTTCAGAACTGCCTTATTTCTACGTGGCATTGATTCAACAAGGTGCTGAAAGCATTCTTTAGAAATGTTGGCTCATATTGATAGGATAGCATCTAGCAGTTGATGGAGATTTGTGGGATGCACGAAGCTCCCGTTCCACCCCATCCCAAAGATGCTCTATTGGGTTGAGATCTGGTGACTGTTGGGGCCATTTTAGTACAGTGAACTCATTGTCATTTTCAAGAAACCAATTTGAAATGATTGGAGCTTTATGACATGGTGCATTATCCTGCTGGAGCTAGCCATCAGAGGATGAGTACATGGTGGTCATAAAGGGATGGACATGGTCAGAAACAATGCTCAGGTAGGCCGTGGCATTTAAACGATGCCCAATTGGCACTAAGGGGCCTAAAGTGTGCCAAGAAAACATCCCCCACACCATTACACCACCACCATTATTGCGTTCATGAGAAATTGAACAGGTGTTCATAATAATCCTTTAGGTGAGTGTATATACCCTGATCATCATCTGTTTTTAAACCATCGTCCGATAGGTGATGTGTGAAAAATTGCTTTTGTCAACCGATACTGATTATTTGCCGATATGTCGGTGCATCTGTAGTATTTAATTTACAAATGTTTCAACAACTTTATTTGGTTTTTTTTGTGGAGCACAGTGGAACAAACATGTCTAATTTGCAAAGTATTTAAAGTAAAACTAAACATCGGATCTGAGTCACATTTATTTGTTAAAATTCCTCAGCGTTATTCATTATCCATTTTAAATCCCAGCTTGACAATCAAACTTGGGCATAAATTAAAGTAAATTGAAATGGCCATGCGCATCAAAACGTTAAACGTCACCAAACCAACATTAACTAGAATGAACCGGTATGGAAACTAAGCATCCTGCTCTGATCTGGCCTTGTCATCAGGGAACAATCTAACAGATGTACATCATTCAGAAATTAAATTAACCACGATCGAGTTTATAGCTTGAAGGAGGTGTCTGTTATTTCTGTACACTCGCTTCCCTCTACAGGACTTTGTTTTGTTTTATGATGCAGCCCAGGAGAGCACTGCTTCTCTTCATAATAAGCATCTGTGCTGAGACCTGAAGCCCTGCTGTGGAAATATTTACAGTTGCATTAAAGTGCCCCGTACACATTTTTTCCCTCTCATTTGTGCCCGCTCTCGCAAACGCACTTTTAAACAGTTAGAGGGATCACGGGGGGCCTGAGGGTGGGGGGTTAAACCGGCTTCTGAGCTTTTGTCAGTTTTATCGATTAAAGCTGCGTCGCGTAAAAGAGGAGAGCCCGACCCCTCAGAGAGAGATCTATTCAGCCCGCCATCCAGCAGACGCTCGCGACACAAAAGCTACATTAAAAACAATTCCGCCACTGCCATGTTTCTCTCAAACATCTCTCATGAGGTTCGGCTGCCGGGCCCCGCTAGTCAAAAAGTGAAAAAGTAATTCCAGCTCCAACATTTTAGGATCACTTGTAAAAGCTTTAATGCGTCGCTGCTGTGCTGTTAGCATCACCGAATGGTTTTCGTACTGGTTGCCTCTCATGTAAAGCCATTATTGCTGTGTCACACATACCGAGCAAGTCTTTCACCGTGCAACAGCATTTACACTTTTGGGTGGAATTAAAGAGACTTTTTTAAACAAAAGCCTCATGAATGAATTTGGCTGCTGTTTTCTGAACGGAGTCTAGCGGCGATGACTAATGAGGAGCAAGTACGATGATGTAACACAACCATTTTGTTTGTGATTTCAGTTCTTTCTCCAAAAGCTTTCACAGTTTCTAACATAACCTGTTCATGCGGCGTTTTGTTCAGAACCAAAGACGCCAATTAATTCCCAGTGAACACCAAATCTATTAAAATGCACTTAATAAAACGGTCAGTTGATTCTGATTGGTTGAGCCGAGTGCTAAGCCGTTATAAAATACCCCGATTCATAACTGCTGACTGCATTACAAAGCCTAAATATCACTTTATGTGGAAGGTGACACAACGCTCTTAGCTGTTATAAAATGCCATGTAACCCACTGCTTCTTTGGGTTTATTGCTTTAGTAAGGCTCCTTTTATAAAAGTGTGAAAGTAAGATCAGAGTCGTACATGCATATGGAGGCTCACAGCTTGAGAGCTGGATTTTCTGGTATGGAGCTGTCTCTTGTGAAAGTGTTATTGTGATTTGATGTCTTTTTGCTGTCTCTGGCACACAATTCCTTGTCCGTGATCTTTTATTTTGTTTCTGCCTCTTATTTCTGTTTGTGCACACTGGCTCTTGATATTTTTTGCATCTTCACTTTTAAGTCATTCTCTGTATTGCTCAGCAAAATTTTGAGCCGGCACGATGGATTGTTCTTTCCTTATTCCTCATGCTCTGCCGTGTTTATATATTCTTATTGTATACTTCTTTCTTGTAAGGCTAAAACACAGATTTAAAATAGTTAACATGACCTCAATGTTTTAGTAGTTAACATGTTTGAATTGAATGAAATTTGAAGTGAAATTGTAAAAATGATGTAGATTTGAAAGGAATAGCGAATCATAGAACTGCTATAGGGTTTTATTCATTAAACGGGTGATATGACACGGCCAAAAACAAATATAATCTTTTGTTTTAGATGTAATGTAATGTGTATACACGTAATGTAATGTGTAATAAACTCTGTATTTTCCACATACTGTGCATTTTTGTATCTCCTCTCTGAAAAACACAGATTTTTAATAAAGCTCAACGCACCCATTTTCCTTTTTGTGTGAACTATCACCTTAACTACTGATAACCATGATATTATTAAAGGTACATTTTAAAGATAAGCGCCCTCCAGCTGCCATAAAAAATGTGCAAGCAAAATATGTGTTTGTTTATAAATCATATGTGAACTTTATACACGGTACCTTACTCACCACAAGGGGCAATTGTGGCCTAATGGTCAGAGAGTCGGACTCGTGACCAGAAGGTTGCCGGTTCGATCCTCAGGGCCGGCAGGTAACGATTGCGGTGCCCTTGAGCAAGGCACCTAACCCCTACACGCTCCCCGGGCGCTGCACTGATAGCTGCCCACTGCTCCGGGTGTACGTGTGTTCACCACTTGCTGTGCGTATGTTCACTAGTCACTGGATGGGTTAAATGCAGAGGTCACATCTCGGGTATGGCTCACCATATCTGACAAATAGGTCACTTTCACTTTTTCACTTCACTTTCATAGTTTTACAAGATTACAATTGAAAAAATGTTTTACCTTTATGTATTTGGCAGACGCTCTCAACAAATGACTCGCAGTGCTTTGCAAAGTATACTTTTTTCTATTTTGTGTGTTCCCTAAGATCAAACCAGTTATCCTTGTGCTGCAAACATGAGACTCTACCTGCTGAGCTACAGAAACTTCACATATACACTTTTGCATTGTTGTCCTTGAAACTCTCCTTTTGTGTTTCTCTGTTGTCCTCATGTGACCTGTTCTATCTCTGGTGTTGATCAGAGGAGGGATTACACTTTTATAGGTGTATGTGTTTTATGTCGTCTTGCCCTATGGCAAGATCTGTGACCCTTCGGCTGTCACGTCCAGAGCTGCTCTCTGTTGCTGCGGAAACGGGTCCCTGCATCTGCTGAGCTCAGTGTGGTGTTTGCCCTCTGATTAAAATGTATTCGGGAGGAGCTATTAAACCACCACAATACCGATGCTTTGAGAGGAAATAAATAAGGTATAAACATGTAAAACATCATAGATTTTGCAGGAGTGCTCACGTTCATGTTATATATTTCTCAGCCTTGTGCAAATACTGAAATGCAAGTCTGCAACAGTTCAGTAATAATGAAATAATAAAAGACACTTTATTTCGACACATTCTCACTCCCAAGTCGTCACATATTGCAGCTTGGTCAGCGCGCCGCTGCATCACTTTTCGTTGGGCAGGGTACAGCATTTATTTTAAAACCTTCGGCGTCAATATACGCAGATGAGATGGGCATGCGGTTTTCACTGTTATTATGAAATGATATACTGGTGCGTGATTTACAATCACATGTATTGAGGTATGATATTCAATTTAAAGAGCCAAGATAACCGTGTTTGCTTAGATCTGTTCAGTCATTTTGAGAAAGTAACGTAGCACATTTATTTATTATATAATATAAAACACAGGATAAAAAACACAAAACGTTTGATTTGTATGAGTAACAAGCAAACCCCAATCCATCATAAATCTCGGGTGATCCGGGTGAACGCATTCAAAATTGCCACCAGAAGAAGCGCTTCGTCAGCTAGCATAGCATTTATCTTGTGTGTCACGTGACCAATTGAGACCTTGAGCTCAGCTTTAAATGTGAAGTGTCGTTGGCTCTCGTGACTGATCGCGTCATGATTTAAACTTGAACGAGACACGACTGCATGCGTTCATTGTGTTTACGGAGTTCTACCAGAAAGACTCAGGAAACATAGAATGATAAATATATTTATTAAACATAACGTTAAAGATCTTGGGCATAGGCCCCGTCCAATGAATGAATCATGGAAAAATGATTCCGATGTTCCTGCCTGAAGATAAGGCAGGGGCGGAGCCTACCCCCGGACTGAGGACGGGGCCCTGACCTGGTGGTGGTGGTGGGGAGGATGGAGGTTTCACTCATGCGTTAGTTTCTGCGAACAAAAGAGAGGGTGAGTACCATCCTTTTATACTACGTGCTGAGGGATGATAGGCTAACCGGTAATTGATTATGATGTGAGGAGTCTTCCTGATAGAACTTGCGCAGAAGCTTACATTTCTACCAGAAAGACTCAGGAAACATAGAACGATAAATATGTTTATTAAACATAATGTTAAAGATCTTGGGCATAGGCCCAGTCCAATGAATGAATCATGGAAAAATGATTCCGATGTTCCTGCCTGAAGATAAGGCAGGGGCGGAGCCTACCCCAAAAGAGAAAGTAAACAAAATCAACCCACCGGATGATGTGTCTCCTTGCAGTTCCTAAAGGAGAAAGTAAGTGTCGGTCAGCCATGGTTGAAACATGAAGTAACATTATACATGCCTTCTTTTAATGGTGGCATGAACAACATATCTTGAGGGTAAGTAGTTGCAAATCACTGTTTTATCAGAACCTCCAAAAGTGATTATAGGCTTGACGAAGCCGAGTGAACAAGCCAGAGCCTGCACCAGCTAAATGGGCTTCGAAAAGCCTTCGAATTCTCCAGAAGCCTGCACAGGCTGAATGGGTTTGCACAAGCCAACAAAATTTCCCCAACGTATTTCCAGAAGCCTGCTCAGGCTGAATGGGCTTGCACAAGCCAACAAAAATCCCCAACGTATTTCCAGAAGCCTGCTCAGGCTGAATGGGCTTGCACAAGCCAACAAAAATCCCCAACGTATATCCAGAAGCCTGCACGGCTGAATGGGCGTGCACAAGCCAACAAAAATCCCCAACATAATTTCCAGGAGCCTGCACAGGCTGGATGGACTTGCAAAAGCACAAAAAGAAATCATAAAATAAACAACAAACATAAAAACGACAGAGCCTGCACAGGCTGAATGGGCTTACACAAGCCACTGATTTCCGGAAGCCTGCACAGGCTGAATGGCTTGCATGAGCCGAAGAATTAGCTCAAATCTTACATGGGCTGATATGAGGCTTGCCCAAGCCGTGCAATAAGTAACCTATACTTATACCACCACCACCAGTAATTGCAAAGTAAGTACCTTAAGCTTGTGGAGCACGCCTGCTGAGCATTCAGGATGGTTTTAGAGTCCAGTCGTATATAGGATTCGAATGCCATAGATGACCATCTGCCCAGGACCTTGATAGAAGAAGTCGGAATCCCACGGGCGGCTGCAGAAGTAGCTGCGCCGATCCTAAATTATTGCCCGGTGTAAAGTTGAGATGACTTGCCACAACTCTCCAGAGCTGCTGCAAGATGAGTCCTGAACCACTCTTTTGTTATGGGGAAGCCATTTGATAACATTAATAGGGGGGATAATTCTTGATGACCGGGGCGGGTTTGGAGGTATCTTATCATGGAAGTGAAGGGGCAAATATCTCCACAAGAGGGCAGAAACCACTTCTGGTTCAGCTAAAGCTGACTGTAGGTTTTTTGCGACGTAAGAGTAGGACAGGGAGGATAAAACGCCTACCCTAAACCCTTGGGCCAGCCCGGTAATTAGATAATCTACAAATGATGGATCAGGGTGGGATGACAAGTAAATATGTAGCATGTGAATGTTAACTGGAGTGGAAGGGTGGCTTCTTAGAATTTTTTCCTGAACTGGGGCTTTCCTTGTCTGGCAGGTCTGAATCTCCGTGGGCCGACGTATTTCGGGTGGGGCTCTTTGCTGAAACTACAAACATGCGAAAATATACATTTAGAATAAGTGCATACAGACTCAATGAAATAGAAACAAATCCGAGAGTTGTCAAGGTTAAGATTTGAGCGCCCTCTACTGTCATAGGCAGGGCGTACAGGATCGGCACCATGGACAGCAACGGGACCTTGACTCGCGAGAGTTTTCGGGCAGAGCGAGGCAGAGTGTCCGTGAGAGCTGCATACGACACAGGTTAAAGTTTTCTAACCGCCGAAGTGACGAACCAGTAACTCTGTGTCGACGATTGACCAGTCCAGCCATGAGTTGAACAATGAGACGAATGATGCAGATTTAGTTGAAAAGGATCTATGATATTCGTAGAAAAGGGTGCCTCCGTATCTCTGGTAAAAGTCCGCCATCATAGCAAGATAAGTGTCCAATTCTTCACGGCGCTCGGGGAAGTTTTGGCAGAGGGTGTCTCTGTAAACTCCGAAAGCGTTTACAAACTCAGAAAACGATAAATTGCGGGTATATCCGGGTATTAGGCACATGTTGTACTTGTGGCAGAACTGGAAGCGGGGTTCCCGATAGCTCTCTCAAAGACCCCCAGCCTATTCCCTAGGCTTTTGACGTTCTCGGACAGTCCTTGTACTATTTGCAGGAGCTGGTTATGAACTTCCGCTTGATTGTGGGTTGGTGATGAAGTCGACGTGGAAGGCTTGGGCCGTTAAGCTGACTTCGGAGATGAAGATTTGGCTGCGCGTTTCCTTCCGCCTTGTTTCGTTTGAAGAGGTATGGTCGTGGAGATTACCGGAACGTCCATGGCTAGGACAGCAGGATTACCCAGGGCTTAAGAAGCCAACAGCATGATATCCTCTCTCTCCAATTCTTTATCTACTGGAATGCCTTGCAGCTCTAAAGTGGTCATAATTTTTTCCGTGGGCCATTGAGCCCACGGGGAATCCCGGTTCTGGATGCAGGAACTACGCCGCACGTTTGCGGGGGAAGTAAGAGGTTGATCGTCGTCCGAATCTGTGAAGTCGCAATCGACTAAAGGTTTTTCCGACATGATCAGTTTGCTTAACTTACACGGGACAGCGATGTCACTCATGCGTTAGTTTCTGCGAACAAAAGAGAGGGTGAGTACCATCCTTTTATACTACGTGCTGAGGGATGATAGGCTAACAAGTAATTGATTATGATGTGAGTTGTCTTCCTGATAGAACTTGCGCGGAAGCTTACATTTCTTTGTATAAAGTTATCTTGTGTCCTTAGCTCATAAGGCTCGCAACAAGAGTTGTTTTGTAATACTTGTATACTGTTTTTATTCATGTAAAACCAATAGTATCCCACATGTCCCAAAACTGACGCTAAAAGCGCCCTGTGCGTTGAAAAGTGACGTAGAAGGAGGCTGACAAGGCCTCAAAATTTGACGATTTGGTAGTGAGTATTGGTTGTTTAACTGCATTTGCAACAAAGATCTTCCCATTTCAATGAAAAACCACCCGAAAATAAATATTTTTTTACATTCACTCATGCACAGATGTTAAATGATGTCTTTTTCTCAAAATTATCTACTCTCTGTACTGTAGGTCCATGAATCGCAAGGGCCTCGGAAAAAGTCAAAGCAAAAAACACGTAAAGCCTTCATAAAAGGGATCCATGTGTAGCATCAAATCGATTCAAATTTGTTTTTGCGTATCTTAAGAACCAATAATATTTGATAATTTTTGCTTGTGTTCAGACAAAGGGTATAAATACATACGTTATCACATAATTCTGGATGACTGATGAGATCATTTGGGTGAACAATTTTTTTAATGTATAAAAAGGACAATATTTCATATTTCTTTAGCTTCAATTATATTGTGCCATCCAAAGAGTGCGACAGTTGTTCTCATAAGACTTTTCAGAACAATGTTTATATTCTCTATAATCCTATATTATAACTTTGTAATTATAATTATAATTAAAATTGTAATATGTACAGTACATATAAACAGTAGGAACACAGTCAGCATGAAAGCAGTGCACTGCCGTTGCATCTCTCCTCTGCCGCAGATCCATGATGTGTGTAGGGGAATCTTTCACTTGCTATAGATGCTTCTCAGCCTCGTTGTTCAATTTCATTGTTGAATCGGTGGGTTTTGTCACCTGTATTTAGAGTTACTCTTCTGTTCTTGTGCACCGGGAGCCGAGGGATAGACCTCGGAACCCTCTGGAAGATCTCACAGCTGGTGACAGAGCAATTTGCAGTTTCTACTGTATATGATACCGTATATAGTCCAATATGTAGCTCAACTATTGGAGCATCTACTGTGTCAAAGAAATTCACAACTTGAATGCTCTATAAGTCACATTTGGATAAACGTTCCTTCCAGTTATGCTCTTCATCCATTGTGGCGGTTAACTGGATGCTATTTGCCATTTCTGACTGCTGACATTGGCCTATATCATTGTTCACATGAAAGAAGTCTTAACTCCAAAATCTAGATATTCATTTGGGATTATTATGGTTCCTTGGCCACACAGGTGTCCTAGCAAATGTCTCATCACAGGTATAATACATCTCTATGACTATGGACATGCTTGACTAACATTTGACAACATGTTATTGCTTGAAACATGTTAATCCAAAACGTTAATATTGTAATATTTCTTAAAAAATTTGTTTGAACTGCATTGTCCAACATAAATCACTTTTCACTAGTCACAGTCCACTTGATACGCCGATAAATAAATTCACATTTGCCCCATATGTAACCGTGCAAACTAATCCTCGATGCGTATTATCTCTCTCGCCCGTCCTCTCAGAGGAAATCAGATGGCGTGTATGTGTGCAGGCTGAATGGCCGTGACGGCGAGATAGAGCGGCTTTGATTCTTCATCCTGTGATCCCGCTCATCCTATTAACAAAGCAGATACATTTTGTCAGAGTGCAGCTTTATTCCTGTTTCCTATGAGGGCTGAGCGCCTCTGCTAACTGCCTTTGTCACACACACAATGCTGCGAGCCCCTCTGAGGGCCACCAGGGACCACCGCACACATGCACACACAAATACACTTCAGTCGCAATGACAATTCAATCGAAGGTCTCTAATCTGTGTGTGTGGCGTGACTGTGCGTCTCTGTGAAGATCCACATTCATCCACTTCAAAGTAGAATGAATTCATTAAGCTACGTCTCAGCATGTTTTTCCAATAGCCACAATCTCACAACTGTATTTACTAACAAGTGGGACTGAGATAGAGTCCTGTAGACTGTAAAACAATCCAGTGAAAACTGCTTATGTGGCAGTAAAACACACAAAATATTTCAAAACGCTGGAAAGTCCGGGGACAAAAAATACGGTAATTTTCCGGCAGCTGGGGCACCTAGAAAAGAAAATGTTAAAGTCTTTTCCACATAAAATTTTAGTTTCTGTAATTAGATTTTTTTATAGCATTTCAAAAATATGTGAAATTATTGATTGTGGAAAAATGCCAATAAAAAACCCTCAGTAAATTGTTGATAGATATTTGATGTCAAGACACTGACAATGACTCAGGTTAAGCAACCAATCACGTTTCGTTTTGTGCTACGTCATGTTTAGAGGCCTGGAAATGTCCTCGCAGTAACAGACCGGTTTTCGCATACTTTTATGAATTAAGTGCTTCGTCGATCGTGAAAACTTCTTTGATCAGATGGCTTCATGTTGATAAAATAGTGTTAAATAAAGTGTTCACATTTGTTTGCCGTGTTTAAAACCCATAACTTTTCTGTAGCTTTATTATAGATTTTTCTTTCTTTCTTTCATTGCATGTTTTAATAATGTAATAAACACTTCGTAATATACTTAATAAAACTCTTATATTATTTTATTATTATTATATAAAAATGATATACTTTATGTATTTAGGTATGCTGTTATTTGATATTTTGAATCAGAATAACGATCATTCTAATAAAAGTATAATCACACGAATTTGATTGCTACCTTTCTCAATATAACTATATAATTACATAACTAATATATAATATATAAAGACTTATTATATAATTAACCTTATCAAAAACAAAATTGTCAGATGACTGTTGCCAGTTAAGTTTAAGCTTGCAAAATAAAACGTGGCAGCGAGAGAAGAGAGATAGAGTTTAAGCGAAGGTAAAAATAGCCATAAAATATTCATCACTTCACCCAAAACACTGTTGGATCCTGTCAAATAATCTCAAAATTCCCCACCTGATACACACAGCGAAATTACTTTCTCGAAATGTCGTGTGTCTGTTTCTCCTGCAGTACACCTCTCTGCCATCCGAAGGCTTTTCTAAGATTTAGAAGTTGCCTTCAATAAAAACACCGAGATTTCACTTCTCATTAAAGACATTGGAAATCTCAACATACTCACAGAGATACCTGCCAACCTATAACCTCCACCGCAGACAAACTCTCAGCTCCAGTACATCTTCAAATGATAGAAATACACGAGCATGCTCCTGAATAAACTGGGTCATGGAAATGTGTGTCTGTATACTGCACTAAAAAGAAGAATCTATTAAACCATAAAACATGGAGTAACTTCGTCTTACTTTTACTTGTTGTTCACATCAAAACAATGTTTACATTTCTTAGTTAATAATTTTGTAACATACAGTACTTATGTTTAATACTGCCTTGAAAGACAGTGACGGCTAAAGCAGACTGTATGCCTCGTGTTATATTTTAATCAGCTGTTGTTTCTTTTTTTATGGATATTATTCAATCTGATGTGTGATGTTCCATTATATCTACAGTTGGTCCATGTCCAGAGTCAGAATGGGAGCGAGTTTCCAAGAGAAGAAGCGTGATAATATCTATGGTAACACTGCTGAATGCACTAATGCCATAAATCCAGCGATGTCATCCGGCCATTGAGCCGTCAAACATTTGGCATACTCGAGTAAGATCTGACGATATCTTGTACCGAAGTGAGATAAGTGACTGCTTTTCCCATGACTGGAAACTGTTCAAGATTGAGCAGAACAATTCAGATTAATATACTTTTATAAACTGTGGTCTCTAACGTTGCAATGCTCTGTTCCAAATCCTTGTAAACTGCCTGTATAAGCAATATTTTAAGGTGTCATAGCCATTCTCTATGAAAACGAATCCTGTGTGTTCTTATACAGCCTACTACATGAGAAAAAGCTGTATTCTTGGATGCAGGATAAAAATGCAAAGCTAGCAACACCTTAAATAATCATTTATTAAATATTGTTGACTTTTAACATGTTGCCGTCATTTCAAAATGTTGTAGCTAATAATTGTACCTCACGGGCTCTTATAGTTTATTGCTCAACCAATGAGACACCTTTGATTTTGGTGGAGAAAACGAAAAGCTTTTCCCCTGTTTGTCCAGCAATGATGAAAGGATTCAGTAAAGGTCGAAATAGATAAGCCTGTGAAGATGACTCCCTCATCCGCCACTTGGGGTTTGAACTGGCCAGATGACGGGATTATCAAGGATCCTGGCTGCCAAAGAGCCTTCGTGTGTCCCTCTCTGAGTCAGCTCTGCCATTAGATCCATTCTCTTTTCATTGTGGGCCAACACATCCAGCTGTGCGTTTTCTTCATCAGCCTGTGTCCAGTGAGTTAGGAGTATTCATGAGGGGTTGTTTAGCTAAAAAGCTTTTTTCATTGAATCGTGAGTGAAGTTTGGCCAGTGAATAACCTGAGTTAGCAATAAGCTGGCCAAAACTGCCTTCATCTGCTGAAGTAATTATTAATTTACTGAATGGAATAAGAAAAACAGAAGGGCAGGAGGAGTGGGCTGCAGTTATTTGGTGAGAGTTCGCTGTGACAGAACTGTAAGTGCTTGATTTAATTTAAAATTATGTAAGTCATTTTTTTATTAATATACTTTGCCATATTGCATAAATTGCACTATAAAACTGAAATAATATAAGACTAAAACTCACTCTGGTCTCTCTGAGTACTAGGATTGTACGGGAAAAAAAGCTGAGCTTTGGCATGTTTGGATCTCAGCTCTGCCTAGGACACCATTTCCCCCTTCATACCTTTTTCTCATCTTTTAGCTTTTGATATATCTGGCACTGTTCTTAAAAGTAGTATTTCATGGCCGATCAGAAACATAAATTCTTTACTGCTCCCTTTACTTCAGGGATCCCTCAGGGTTCTGTCCTCGGCCCCTTCCTCGTCATTATCTGCCTCCTGGTCATATTATCCATCATCATGGTTATCACTGTTATTCTGACAACACAAGAGTTTTATCACCAACCTGGACACATTCCTTACTTTCAAATCTAGTTCTTTAACTAGTAGTCATTTGATGAACTTTTAAATAAAAAGCTGGTAAAACAGAAATAACCTTTACCGGACCCAAACTCTTATCATATTTTTTAAGAGTCTCCTAAACTCTTTGTAACTTTGATGCTACTCGCAGTTTACACACTCTGTCTTTTACCACCTACTGTATTTTGTTGTTGATGAACAGCTCAACTATCTTTGCCAGGGGGCTAACAGCTTTAATCAGGATGGCCCTAAACCATTGTGGTCCCAATAGAAACCCTGCAAGTTCTATAGCAGGACAATTTAATCTCTTTTGTGTTTAAATGTCTTTAGTAACATTCTCTCTCTCTTATTTTACTCATTACTGGATCTTCCACCAAAATCAAGATCATTGAGCTATGAACTGCATCACTAATTCGATACAAGCTCAGGTTCGCAAAACAATGGTTTAAGGCACATAACAACAGTAGCCTGCAGAAGGTTTTACTTGACTAGTAAAGACCCCAGCTTACTATATTATGTAATTCCCTTCCAGCTATGACAACTTTTAATATTCCTATTACACCGAAATGGAATAAACGGGTATATAATGGCAGGGTCTGGTGCACATGAATGCCAGTGATGTCTTGAAGGTCTCCAGGTGCAGTGCTGGCTAGAGTTGAAGGTGCAGGTGGAAGCTGACTGTAACAAGCCAAGCGGTAAATTAGCCTGCTAACATTAGCACACGTCATAATGACTCGCTCCAGCACTTAACCTCAGGGTTGAACAAAGACTCTGCCAGAACACGAGTGTGCAGGTGGGTTATATTTTCGTATTTCGTCTTATTTGGGTGAGGCAGATGCGTCTGTGTGCTATTTGTTGAGGAGTGATTTACCAAATGGCATTATTATCTATAACCATGGGGAGAGATCACGGATATTAGACTGTGGTGCAGACCGGTTGGAAAGACTCCTGGTTTCATGCACATTGTTTCAGTAATGCTGTGCCCGGAAAGCACCAGCTGGACCAGCATTAAACCAGCATAGACTGACCTAAACCAGATGAACGTTTTTATTAGGTCTCCAACTCTGACAATCACTTGGAACTTTTCTGAGAGGGGAACGTCAAGACTGAACTTTTTTAAACTTTAAAGGAGATATTTTGAAGTACATTTGTTATATCTGAACAACATTGACCCCCACAGACTTCAGTTGAATAAACACAAAACCACCGAGACACTTCTCGAAATATCTTCTTTAGTTGTTTTTGTCAGATTCGGAACCACTTGTGAATAAAATAAATGATGACTGAATTTTCTTTTTTTGGTGAACTATCCTCTGATAGCACAAATTCATCTCAGACACGTCGATTTGATGTCTTCATTTACATATGAGAGACGTATCTTTTTGATTGTTTGTTCATCTACAATAAGTCTCTGATACATTTCCTGTCAGACATCTGTAAGATGTTAATGATTTAGAATTGATGTAAAATTGCCTTTTCAAAGATGTTATTACAGAGCGGATCTTCAGATCTTTAGCAGACATCATACAGACGTACATGTGCTATCTGGGTCCCTTTAATTGAACATCCCTGCTACCATTGGTTATACTGCTGGTATAGCAAAGTTGCAGTGCGGCCGCTTTCTACAGGACTCTAATTATAGTACTTACATTGCAGTTGACACAGTTAAGAGCCACACAACCTTGTATTTATGGACAAAATGACATTGAGACGAAGAAGTGGAATCAATTTAGACACTGGTGTAGAAATGACTTCAAATGTGTGTGGAGGTGGGTGAGGTCAAATGGGCAGTATCATGGAAGCCTTCAATCTCCAAAGCCTTTACTTAAAAAGATTGAGGAGAGAGAGAGACCGAGAGAGAGTGTGTGTGTGTGTGTGTGTGTGCTGCTGTGCTTCGGAATTTGTTGGGAACAGGTGAGAAACCTGTGCTTATACCCCACCGTTCGCTGCAGTCGGATGGTAAAGCTCTGCAGATGCAGGTGTGATCTATTCTGGGCTGCAGCATGACTTTGGCATCAGGCCCGCTGTCAGATTTGGCTCTGCTGTCGGGCAGATATCTTATGGGAGGGTCTGTGACATTTACAATAGTGTTAGCGAGAGGAACAGGTGTGTGAGGCAGCTGTGCAGGAACAGGAGTTGAGACAAAGAAAGAAAACGGGTGTTACGTGATTTTGGGGAAGTGATGAGGTGCATTCTGTTTCAAATGAAGAGAGATGTTGGGTAAGACTGAAACGTTTTATACTGTAGAAGTGGGAACAGGTGTTCTGTAGACCCAGAGCACCACCGGAGTCGGAGACGAGGTGCTCTTGAGGGACAGGTGGACTCTGGGAAACCGGAAAGAAGGGAAGTTGGAGGAAGAACAGATGTGCTCTGGATATTGTGCTTTCTCAAGTTCAAGAATGGCCAGTAGGCTCTTCTATCGTTTTTTTTAACAGAAGGTTCCAGGACACCTGAAGGTGTCTGATGGTATTCTTTTATGGTAAATATTTAGTATAGGGACTAATTTTCACAATCAACTAGTTGCTTATTAGCATGCCTATTATTGCCATATTGGCTGTTTAATAAGCACATATTCTGGATGACCATATTCTACATCCATGTTGTGTTGATGATAAAATATTTACAGAATATTTTTTTAAGTTGACACACATTGTGTAAAAAACTACATATTTTAGAGGTTTTTCAGATTGTGGTTATCAAATGAGACAATTTTTATTGGATTAAAGAAAATTTAAAGTCTCCACACGTCATGTTTATCAGTTTTCCATACTGCTCAAAGTTAGCATTTTATTTTCAAATGATTGTCTTAAAATGATGAGTGTCCACCATAACAACAGTTTTGAATGTAGGTTTGTGCTGGACTTCTTTTTAAAAGTTTGACATTTAGATGTTACACAAAGACTCACGGACAATGTGCATCTTGGAGTTACTATGGATGTGAAAAGTCTGTGTAATGAACACCACAGGTCTATAAAGCTTCACGCTTAAAAATAAGTAAGTATTTGTATTTATTGAAGGACTTAATAAAATAAATCTTTATGACTCAATTTCTCGTTTACACTTCACCTTTAAGCATCAAGTCATTTTCTAAAGACCAGGGCAGAGATCCTCTTGAGAATTTCCCAGCGTACCCCTCAGTAATTTTCTTCAAAACGTCTCTGTGTGTAATTGGTCTCTGTGGTGACGGTGAGCGTGATTTGCATATGCTGCTGTTCTCAGGAAAGTTTGTCAGCGGTTAATCACTGCAGTAATAATCTGCCCAAACCTGCGACCGCATCACACTCAGGAAAATAAAGGTCACTGTATACTGCTTCTTTCCACTTGACTTGGTTTCACCAAACTAGTGTTGGGTAAGTTACTCTGAAAAGTAATTTATTACTAGTTACTAATTACATATTCAATTGTGTACATTTACATTTATGCATTTGGCAGAAGCTTTTATCCAAAGCGACTTACATTGCTTTACCCTATACATTTTACATAGGTATTTTCAATCCCCTGCGATCGAACCCACAGCCTTGCGTTGTTAACACAATGCTCTTACCACTGAGCTACAGGAATTAGTGTAATTAGATTAATTTACAAATGACTCTCTCCAAAAGTATTTAGTTACTAATTACTATTTACTTTCTATATCCTTCATCAACCTTGATTAGTTCAGTGATTCAAGGATAGACATGAAACTGCTTATTTAATTCATTCAAATAAATAATATTAAACTATATAAAACAGTGTTCCCTTTCTGTCGGTCTCTCGACGTTGTGTCGAGAACGACAGATGGGGGTTCGCCCTTGAGAACCAATCAACTCTGACTACTATAGAAAAGGCCAATGAAATTTGGCGAATGAAATTTGCATGCCGGGCTCCGCCCCCGGATATCCGGTATAAAAGGAAGCCGGCGTGCAGCATTCATTTACCTTTTGTTCTTCAGAGCCATCGCTCATGAGTACAACTCAGGATTCAATCCTCTACAACTACACTGCTGGTGCTACGACGTGTTACAGCGGATCGTCCCTTCCTGCAGCGACCTTCCCCTGGGCGTCTCGGCGGTTCCGGAGGTGTTAGAGATTTTTTCTAAAAAGTCCTTTTCAGGACTGACTGAGCATTCTCCAGCGCGGCATGTCCCGCTGTTCTCTTGGGTGCGGCACCCTCATCGAGGAGGGGGATGGACACGATCGCTGCATTAGGTGTCTGGGCGTCCAGCACACTGAAGCAGCGTTCGTTGACACATCTGCCCGCACTGCGGGCAGATTGTCATTCAGAAAGTTGCGGTCACGGGTGACTGTCTTCCTACGGGAACCAGCCACCATTTCGTCTGCTACACGGGCTGTGACATTGGTGGCTACGGCCCCAAAGTCCACGACATCGGGGCTACGGCCTCGAAGTCTGCCTGTATTAGCAGCGTTAGTGATATGGAGAACTCTGCGAACGTAAACCCGCCAGCCAAGTGCTCACGGGCCGATCGCACCCCGATTCGCTCTTCTGAACGTTCCCCAACCGGCGGTGGCATACCGTCCGGATCCTCAGCCACGCATTCGGAAACGATGTGTGACGTAGATGAGATTTCGCTCGCAGCATCGGAGGGAGACTGGCATCCGACTCTGACGAATCCGAGCTCCACCCCCAGCGGTCGAGTTCAGGACGAAGCAGAAGTGATGTCATCCTTGCTAACCCGGGGATACGTGGTTCCTGAGGTCGGAGCGCGGTGCAAACCGCGCCCAGCCCGGGTGCTATGTTTTTCCCGGAGGTGCACGAGGAGCTGTGTAAAACTTGGAACGCTCCACTCACGGACCGTTTCAGTGAAACCAGCTCCGGCTCCCTTACTTCCCTCGATGGTGGGGCAGCCAAGGACTACGTCGAGATCCCCCGGGTGGAACGTTCGCCCGCGGTGCACATGTGCCGCGGACGGCTACCACCTGGGGGGAATCGGCCACGTCTACCGTCCAAAGCGCGTAAGACTTCGGCATCACTGGTGTCGAAGGCTTGCGATGCTGCGGGCCAGACTGCCTCCTCTCTCTATGCCATGGCCATCCTGCAGGCGAAGGCGTTGAGAGAGCCCCACGAGGGTAAGGCCGACCCGGGTATAATGCAGGATTTCCGTGCCGCCGCTGACAGCGCTCTACGGGCGACCAAGGCAGCGGCACGGGCCCTGGGTCGGACGATGTCCACGGTAGTGGTCCAGGAGAGACACCCCCGGCTATACCTTGTGCAGAAGAGTGACACCAAGGAAGTACGCTTTCTTGATGCACCCATCTCGCAGGGTGGGTTGTTGGTATCACCGTCGAGGACTGCGCTCAGCAGTTTTTGACGGTGAAGCAGACAGTGGCAATTGGCCACATTTTTTCACGCTGCGACTCGGCCGCCTACAGGCCTCCGAGATCTCACGTGACGTCTGCTTCCCTGCAACCCAGGACCCCTTCGACATCAGCTCCGGTGCCTGTGCCCCCACAGGCGGCACCCCGGAAGCGGAAATCGAGGGGGAAACCTCCACCCCGTCAGCAACCTTCTCGCGAGAAGGGACACTGACGGGAAGACCC
Source organism: Triplophysa tibetana (assembly GCA_008369825.1). Taxonomy (NCBI): domain Eukaryota; kingdom Metazoa; phylum Chordata; class Actinopteri; order Cypriniformes; family Nemacheilidae; genus Triplophysa; species Triplophysa tibetana. The sequence goes on along the minus strand of CM017910.1, from coordinate 20,738,234 downwards.
CAGGGAGAACAACATCGGGCCCGAACCTTCACAGCCACGGCTCTGATTGGTCGGTACGGGACGGCTCCTGCCTCGTCACCAAAGCCGGACCCTTTTCAGGGCCTGGCGCCCACTTACTCACAGAGTTTTTCGGTTCTTCCCGGGTGTACTTGCAGCCGATCGCACACTCCACTGGACTGTGCCCGGCAAACCCGACCTCACGCCCTGGCGAGGCGTAGGGTCGTATACACACGGCAGCTGCTACCACTCTCAAACCGACAGTGTGTGCAGCTGTCCCGCTAGGCAGGTAAGTAGGCGGAGCCAACCTTTTCTCCGGGGACCCCCCGTGACAGATGGTTAGCTCCGCCAGCCGACGAACCACCCCCCGTGGGAATGATGAAGCAGACCGTCCCCTTGGTCACCCTGTACAGTCCCTGGGAGCTCGAGAGCTGCCCACACTGTCTCGCTGACTAATGAGGGCGGTCCGTCTTGGTTACTCGATCCAGTTCGCCAGAGACTCTCCCAAAGTTTCGGGGCATCATCCCTCCCTCGGTCGAGGCAGGGACGCCTCCGTACTTCGGGTAGAGGTCACCACCCTTCTGGCAAACAGGCATCGAGCTCGTCCCTCAAAACCAAGATGTTCAGTGGGTCACGACCCGCACTTCATCGTTCCCAAAAAGACGGTGGGTTGCGCCCAAAGGTCTGCGAACCCGGAACAGAGCACCTTCACAAGCTGCCGTTCAGGGTGCTCACACAGAGGCGCGTCCAGACATCTATCAGGTGTCAGGATTGGTTCGCGGCAATCGACCTGAAGGACGCTTACTTTCATGTCTCGGTCCTCCTCGACACCAGCCGTTCCCACGGTTCTCGTGCGAGAGGCGGGCATATCAGTACAGAGTCCTCCCTTTCGGTCTGTCCCTGACCGCCCTTTCTCCCTTAGGGGAAGAAGGCGAGCGGGTACTAAACTACCTCAGCGACTGGCCTACCCTGGCACACTCGCGAGATCTGTTGTGTACAGGAAGGGACCTGGTGCTCCGGCACCTAGATCGATTGGGACTCCAGGTCAACCGAGAGAGGGGCAAGCTCTCCTCAGTGCAGAGCATCCCCTCTCTTGGTATGGAACTCAACTCTGTCACCACGGCGGCGCTACTGTCCGCAGTTGCGCCTAACCAGTGTTGAACTGTCTGAAATGAACATTTTAGACAGACAGTGGTCCCCCTGAAACAATTCAGAGGCTCCTGGGACACATGGCGTCCTCGCGGGTTGATACCCCTCGGGTTGATGCACATGTGACCGCTCCAACACTGGTTTCAGAGTCGAGTTCCGAGGAGAGCGTGGCACACTGGCAGCAGGAGCATGGTGATGCCGCCCTGCTGCCAACGCACCATAACCCCTAGTCTTTATGACTTTTTTGACGGACTCAGGTCCCTCTGGGCAGGTTATGAGGCAGGTCGTGGTGACGGCTGACGTCTCCCTGCAGGGGTGCGGTGCAGTGTGCAACGAGCACGCAGGTGGGGTGTTGGACGAACCCCCGCCTGCGCTGGCATATCAATTGCCAAGAGTTTTGGGCTGTGCTACTTGCACTGAGCAGGCTACGGCCTCTCGTGTAAGACATGCACGTGCTGGTCCGAGGACAGCACTATAGCTGTAGCGAGCACAGATCGTCAGGGTGGCGTTCGCTCACAGCAGCTAACACAACTTGCTCGACGCCTCCTCCGGTGAAGTCAACATGTGACCCGTTCCCTGCGGGCCACACACACCCCAGGCAAACTGAACTAGACAGCCGACGTGCTCTCTCACCAGTTTATGCCTCGTGGAGAGTGGCGACTTCACCCCCGCGCACCAGCTCATTTGGAGGCTGTTCGGGTAGGCCCAGGTAAACCTGTTCGCCTCCCGTAACACCACCATTTGCCCGCTTGATATTCCTGCCCTCGGCACGGATATCCTTGCGCACAGCTGACCGCGGGATGGGTGGAAGCACACCTTCCCCCCCCAGGAGCCTCCTTGCACAGACGCTGTGCAAGGTCAGGGAGCAGGAGCACCAGGTGTTATTGGTTACACCACACCGGTCTAACCGCACTTGGCTTCAGAGCTAATGCTCTGGACAGCGACTCCCCCTGAACCGTTCCCCTGACAGAGGACCTGCTCTATCAGGGGACGGACACGTTCTGGCATCCCAGATCTGACCTCTGGAACACCCATGTCTGGTCTCTAGACGGGACGAGAAGATCCTGAGATGGCTACTCCCCCTCTCGGCGGAGACCATCACCCAGGCTAGGGCCCCATCTACTAGGCGGTTACACGCCTCTAGACGGCGCCTCTTCTCGTCCTGGTGTCTCTCTCAAGGAGAAAGACCCACTGAGGTGCTCGATCAGGATTGTGTTTTCCTTCTTACGAGACTGGAGACTAACATCTCCCCTCCACGCTGAATGTGTATGTAGTCGCTCCTGCCACTCATCACGACTCAGTCGGTGGAAAGTTTCTAGGGCAACACGACCTGGTCACCAGGTTCCTAAGGGGCGCGAGAGGGGGCGTAATCCGCCTCACCTCCGCTCCATACCCTCTTGGGACCCTAAGTGGTCCTGGGGAGCCTCAGGGCCCCCCAAGAGCCCCTCGGAGGTTCCGATCTTCCTCACTGAGTAAGACGGCCCTCCTGACGGCGCTCACTTCCATCAAGAGGGTAGGGGACCACCGAGCATCCTCCGTGTCCCCGGATTGCCTTAAATTCGGCCCTGGAAACTCTCACGTTAGCTTGAGACCCAGGACCGGATGCGTGCCCAAGAAGTTCCCACTACTCCTTCCGGGGCCAGGTGGTGAACTTGCAGGCGCTCCCCATAGGGGAGGAAGACCCAACCCGATCAGTGTTGTGTCCAGTACGTGCTGGACCGCACGCAGAGCTCTGAAGCTCTGACCAGCTCCGTGTCTGTTAGAGGACAGCAGAAGGGGAAGGCTGTCTCCAAACAGAGGCTGGCGCACTGGGTCGTGGACACCGTTACGACGGCATCCCGATCTCAGAGTCTCCCATGCCCATTGGTAGTGAGGGCTCACTCCACACGGAGTTTAGCCACCTCCTGGGCACTGGCAGAAGCGCCTCTCTAGCAGACATCTGTAGAGCTGCGGGTTGGGCTACGCCCAAACACCTTCACAAGGGTTAACAACTTTTGTGTAAACCCGGTGTCAGCCCACGTCCTGCGTGGCGACATGTAGGACTGGCATCCGGGGGGACGTATGCCTGCGAAAGCACCTTTCCACCCTCTAACAGGTTGGGTCAGTGTGCTATCTACCTTTTTCTTCTTACCCAAACACATGGCTAAGAAACTGGTACCTCACCTACCTCCCTTCTTACCCAGACACTGGTTAAGAATAGGCATTCCATCCATCACCAAACAAGTACCACCTGGGGGCTGGCTGAGCAGAGCAGCCTTCCCCCTTAGGCCGGGATACCATGTGAGCTATCACAGATAGCTCTAACCGGACCTAGTGCTACCGGACGTATGTAACACCCCCTCCGTGGGCTGTTCCGTCTGATGTATCCTCATGAGTATGGTTCCCACTCCTGGTAACCCATGAGCTTCCCTAGGTGGACCTCCACCTCGCGGTTAACTACTCAGTCCGCACGTTCCATGCGTTCTCCTCCAAGGACGAGACCATACCTATATCCACCATTTTCCACCCCACGGGCAGAAGGTGGCCTCTGCAGCGCATTCCTGATTAAGGAAGTGGCGCTTACCCGGTGTAAACCCGAGCCGGACGGCCTCTCGCCTGTAGAGAGCTAAGGCCCCGTCCGTGAAAGGTTACCGGTCAGGGCTGTACCCATCTTTCTCTTAGAAAGCTCTGGAACCCCCCGACCACCACACTGGAAGGTTACAGTTTCGCGAAAGCATCGAGCTGACACGCCCAGGCTTGTTACCGATGCTTCGCTAGAGATTGTGACGCGATACAGCATTGTGGCGTTTTCCATAGGCAACCCCATCTGTCGTTCTCGACACAACGTCGAGAGACCGACAGAAAGGGAACGTCTTGGTTACGTATGTAAACTCAGTTCCCTGATGGAGGGAACGAGACGTTGTGTCCCTTATGCCACAAACACGTATCGTATTCTGCTGCAGTCGTGAGAGGCTCTCAGGCTCTTCAGAACAAGAGGTAAATGAATGCTGCACGCCGGCTTCCTTTTATACCGGATATCCGGGGGCAGAGCCCGGCATGCAAATTTCATTCGCCAAATTTCATTGGCCTTTTCTATAGTAGTCAGAGTTGATTGGTTCTCAAGGGCGAACCCCCATCTGTCGTTCTCGACACAACGTCTCGTTCCCTCCATCAGGGAACTGAGGTTACATACGTAACCAAGACGTTATTAATTGACCAAAGTATTACAAATGTGAGAATTATACGATAAATCACGTCAATTCATCTATTGCACAAGTATATATAACACAAAGTATTTAGTTCAATTACATCATAAGTAACTATAATTAAATTACAGAAAAAATCAGAGTAATACCTTACTTTACTTTTTCATGGGGAAAGTAATTAAATTACAGTAAGTAATTACTTAGTATCTTGTTACACACTGCACCAAACCCAACCATGGACCCAATGGCCTTTTCTATCTAATGCCAATGCCATGCGGCTGTTGTAGTCAATTTCATAGCTTTGCCAGAAGGTACAGTTGTAACAGCAAAGAATTTGGAACGGTTCAAGTTTTAAAGACATTGGGATGAGTAACTGTTGCTAGAAATTTCTTTTTTAGGTGAACTCTACAGGTATCTACAGTCCATATCTAATCCAGACTGTCAGATTCCCCAGAATATGTTTTTTTTAGAACCAATCCTCATTTAACACACACACACAAACTCTCCTTCTCTCTCCCTGCTTTATAGTAAAATATTGTCCTAGAATTATTGAACAGGGTTGAACAGATCTCTGGCTGTGTGTGCGGTTCTGATATGAGCCTGGAGCACATGAAACTAATGAATACCAGCATACAGCCTGCAGTTCTTTACTCCATTTCCATAATGACATTTACCCGGGACAAATGACAAACATCAGCACATTTACAACATGAGAGTCATGCTGCCCAACAGCTGAAGAAAGAGCCCCGGAAAAAGGGACGGTCTTTAATCACTCACTATTCATTTTCTAATGTTTTTGGAACAAAATAAAAGCATGCTGAATCCGATAATGTTTTTAATATCAAATTATTAGTTTATTCATATGCGTCTGGTATGAGGGTGTGAAAATTAAGATTAGCTTCTGTTAACAGATGTTATTATTAAGCTATTCAATTTAAGTTTTGACAAAATACGAAAAATCAACATTGGTCCATTGCATTTCAGTGTGTGCAAAACACAAAAAAGCAACATTTTATAGGTGGCATGATACATGTGCGTAACCATTAGAAAGGACATATTGTAGCAGTTTCCATCTGCAAGAAAAGAAACTTACCAAAACACAGATGGCAAAATAACAGATCTTATACATTCACATTTCAAAAGAACATGTAGATAATTGATGATCGTTTCTTAAACTGTGCTGAGAGTTTAAGAGAGTTATTTAATGATGATAATAGACATTCAGTATAATTCTGTAGGCTCATAAAATGTTACTCGAACATTTGTCTCACCGCTGTTTAAAGACCCAAAATATTTCATTTTGAGAAAAAGAAGCTTTTAAAAGTAATACTTTTAATCATTTTACTAATTAATAATCATCATAACTACTCAGTGTAAATAGGGGTTTAAGCAACTACGGGCACTTTTAAGTCCCAGCCGTGAAATTTTATATTTATATCAAAATTTGTCATATGACTCGTTATAAATCTATCACAGTTTCAAACACATTGAGAAAAATATAATTAATGATTGATTTGATTTAATATAAAATTATGCAGCATTAATAGGTCCAACCACTATTTTGTTTATGTCCCACAACTCTGGTCACAATGTTAAGATAAGTAAAATAAGTGAATTGAATTACATTTTGACATCATTTCAAATGGAATTGCTTAGTATACATAATCTTTGTATTGTTTACTATGAGAAAAGGCTTTTATTATGACATTTTATCAAAGACAAACAAGTCTAGTTTCTATTGAAACAGAAATAAGCACACGGGCACATTGCTAACAGATTAGGCCACATCATTCCCTCACACACAAGATCTCGAATATATAAGGTAAATATCATCTTTTCTGTGTCCGTAATTATTGTGTGTCCTTACTATGCAGCTTAGTAATTCTGTACTTTGAACTACATTTAAAAATAAATGTATATTGCCATTTGATTCATGTATATTAAGATGCTAAGAGTCAAAACTAATGTAATAAACCTTGTTAGCTGCCAATTAGCTGATATATTAGCAAAAATGTCATTTCCGCAACATGTCTTTACCAGAACACATGTTTAAGGTTTACTGTGTATTGAATAACACACTTAGTATAGGGACCAATTCTCACTATCAATTTTGCTTATGTACGTGCATATTATTAGAATATAACTTATTCTACATGACCATATTCTAAATCCCTAATCCTACCCAATAGTTAAACCTAACAACTCTCATACAAACTATTAATATGCACCAAATTATGAGTTTATTGAGGCAAGAGTCATAGTTAATGGTTTGTTAATAGCGAGAATTGGACCTTAAATTAAAGTGTGACCCAAATATATTCCAGATTAAAATCTTAATGACTACATGCTATTTTGTTGACCTTTTTATATGTATGACTGACTTTGATGATTAAAATTCACAGGGGTTGATTTTTTTTCAATTTTGGAGAATCAAAGGTGCCCGTAGTAGCAGAAACACCCAAATATGCTTTGAGCAGAAAGCAGACGTGTTAAATTGAATTTGTCAGTAAAGAAATAGAAACAAATGTTGTTGTAAAGTAACTTAAATATTACAGTGTGAATTCAACATGTATAATGAAAGCTTTGACATTTTATATAAGGCCACAAGAGCCTAATTCCTCCCAAAAATGTTATGTGACGTGTAAAAACAACAATATGGATTAAAAAAATGTTGTCCACATTTTTTTTGCCTTCATAGCACAGTAGAGAGCTGATGAGAAAGTGTTGGGCAGATACAGGGGAGCAGGGTCTGCAAAGGACCGCACAAGATAAAACTTGGGTCGCTGCGAGCGTACTAGCGCTATATATCGGCACACTAACCACTAGGCTATTAGCACTAAGGCCCACATATTGTAATTTATTTATTTTTTGCAAGTTTGTGCACACAGTTATACCTAAATTTACTTTGAAAAACTGTGTGCGAAAACTGGACAAAAACTTGACGCAAGTCAATTTCAGTGTAATTTAATGTGTTGGCTACTTGGGACCTGACTGATTTTAGGATTCGATTTCATGTATCCCAACCTGATCACACTGGAATTCATAACTATATAACCGTACAAAAACATAATTATTAGAAAACGCAGTACTGAAACTCCACCCATAACACCATCATCACTGACGCGAAAGCAAATAGTACTAAAATATATTATATATAAGACTGATTGTAATATATGACTGTAATGTATGTATGTTTACTGGCTCATGCACCACAAATCACCTTACACTGTTTCCCAGCCAGCTGCTTGAATGTCTCTCTCTTTGCACATGTACAGTATTTGAAGTCATTTGCACAGTTGTACAGTTTGTTTTTATATATTTATTTTTTATCTCTTAGTTTATGTATAGGTAACCACTTTTATATATATCATATGTATAGTCAAAGCTGACAGTAGGTTAGTTGGGTATAGGTTTATACTGTTTTACTTCGTGTTGTATATCTGTATTTATGTAGCACCGTGGTCCTGTGAGGCACGACATCTCGTCCCGCTATATGTCCACACATGTAGTGGAATGACAATAAAGCTCAACTTGAACTTGAACTTGAACTATACATGAATAAGATCGTACTAATTCACAGTTAAGAAATTCCCATGAGATTGTGTCGGGATTCTAGTGTGAATTGGTTTGGATATCACACGGTGTGATCTAACAAAAAGCCCAAAAATAGATTAGCATATATATCGCATATGTTGGTGATAAAGGCATTTAGTTGACTACTTTGAAGGAGCGAATGCGCTTGGTTTGGTTTGTTTTACCAAACTCAGGCACAGCGCTGTACAAAGGGCATCGCTGACGTAAGGGAATGGAAGGTGAAATCCCTTGTTTCCCTTTAAATGCCCCTAATAACCAACACTAATGTTTCAGATCTGCCACGGGCGGCAGTGCCGAACAGTGGCCAGAAGAAATGTGCTGAACACAGACCTTTTTCACTTTCTTTATCCCCCACACACACATTCAGTACTTAGTCTCTTTAACATAATGGTGGCCCACATGTCTGTGTGCTGAGATAAAGTGTTTACTGGCCCAAGTCAAAAGATCAGTGAAGGCAGATCAGATGTCTTTGTGGTTTGTTGGGTTTTCCGAGTGTTTTTTCCCCAGCGTTCTCATCCACCACGCAAACATCATATTCCCTTTGAAAATCATTTAACACCTCAAGTTTCATTATTGTAGTTATCATTCATGCCCATAGCGCACACAATGCAAGACAAATCACACACAAGCCAAGAATAACAATGTGTTGATATTGCTTATTATGTAATGATGAACATAAAAGTGATTTTTTGCATTGTAAGCACTAATAAAAGGACATGAAGATGCCCGTACGCTGCATAGAAGGGGAAATTACTGCATACTTTTGTCTAATAATGTTATAGGATAAACTGTTTATTTTGGGACATAAGGATAAACTAAGGTTTTGTTGGTGAAGCTAACACACTAAATGATTTTCAAATCTTATCTAAACGATAAAATTTTGGGAACCACCAATTGTTAACGTTTTTTAACATTATATTAAAAAATAAGTAAAAGCACAAAAACACACACATGCTGATTGTAGTTATGATTCCATAGACACGAGATCTCACAGAAACTCGCGAAACGTGACTTTGAAGTATGGAGGACTCTGGACGTCACTTGCAAAAGCCCATTGCACATTAAGAAAAAATTTCTGCACATGAAAAAAAATATGACCTCATGTTGTGTCAATCACATTTACACACTGCCTCCGATATTTTCGTCTGCCATAAAAAAAATTCCACCGGGTTTGATTTTCTGCGTTTTCCGCATCTGTGGCATCATTTCGAGTGGCCTTTTTTTAGCAATTCAGAGACACCGTACAAACAAGAGCCAAATACGAAAAAATGCGGACTGTATGTGCAAAGACATTAACTCTCATCAAGAGTCATTAACAACAAACGTGTTTTTATTTTTACATTTTGGGAGGCTAACTAGATCCAGCTAACAAAATAATTGTAATGACACCACACAATTAAAGGTTTGGAAATTGCAAACAGCCAAATTCAAGCTTACAATCTTTAAGTGTGTTGACATCTATATTCAGAGAAATTAAAAAAAACGGTTATCTTTTACTGTACAATTTGTCTTAAATGCTGTCAATCGAGCTTAAAAAGCTAAAAACTTAACCAGTTTACTCAGTTCTCACTCAATCTTTACAGACATATAAAATAAAATAGAACCAATTCCTCAGGTGCACAAGGTTACAATCAAAGATAATCTGAGAAAGCAATCTGATATTTACATCTCACCTAGTCTGTTCTTCACAACAGATGGTAGAGACAGTTTTTCTTTGCAAAGCAAAGCTAAGTAAACAAGCAAAACTGTTATTGCGAGTAGCCACATATACATAACACTATTATTGGGATAATGACAGCAATGAGTTTCATACTGTAATTAAATACAGGCTTTATTTATATGTTGCTTTTCTGTGCTCATTAATGCTGTTGGTTCACTTATAGAAAACATACTTTGGGTGTTACATTAAAGTTTGATATCATTAAAGGTGAAATGTGCTCGGTCTTCTGTGTTAAATCAACTCATGCTATCCCAGCTGCATATGGAGAGTACCAACGTTGCCTTATTTGTTTGTTTCTTGGGTTTATTCCTTATTTTGTACTCTTCTCTAGTGAATGATGTTCTATCATGAGCGTGCTTGTGTATTTTAGAGAAGACGTGGCTTTTGGAGAGGTCTCTCTCAGAACCATTAAGAGAGAGAGTTGCGACAACAGACGTACACATTTTTACCATGTAACGAGATACACGGAACGTTCAGATAGTTCCAGGAAGTAATGTTTTTTCTTTTAATTCTTTATTTTTTCATTTTTTACTCCTTAAATGACTTTGATAATGGGTTTAAAATTAACCTCAATAGTTCTGTTTTGCTGAAGCTCTTTCTGTTGCTAGTAACTTCTGGGAACTGTTGAGATGCTACATGAACCGCCTTTGCTGTGAAAAAACCTTTTCCATTGGAGTCTACAGGGAATGACATGACTCTCTCTCTCTCAATGGCTCTGGTCTCGGATGTACAGCTCAAAGCTATCCTCTCAGAAACCGCCTGTTCTACTTTTAACCAACCGTGCTACAGGTACATTCATTTACAATTATGCATTTGGCAGACATAAGCGACTTATATTTCATGATACTATAAGTTTGCAATCCTTGGGATCGAACCCATGACCTTGGCGTTGCTAGTGCCATGCTCTTACCACCGAGTTACAGGAAAGCTGTACATTCATAAAGAGCTTATAGGCTGTGACATGACTGACTGTTGACCACAGTCGGTGTGTTAAGGCCCTCAGAGACATTTTGACATAAACATTTTTTGCCTTCTCCTCTATAACCAGTAAGAATGAAACATGTCAAAATGAAACTTGTTTTTTCTGTCCTATTTACTTCTCAGAAAATAATTCATTGAAGTGTTTTCACAACAAAACCTCTGTTTTCAATATTTGCTATCTTGTGAAATTGCAGGGCTAGTTTACGGTTTCACTTCAAATGATTGAAATTCACAACATGTTATTGATCATTTGTTGAACTTGGTGTATCATAGCTAGTAGTTATGGTTGATTAAATACAGCCACGGAAAAAATTAGGGACCATTTCAAAGACCATTTTCAGTTTTTCTGAATTTGCTATTTATAGGTCTGTGTTTAGGTCGAATTAATTATTTTTGTTTCATTCTGTGAACTACTAACAATATTTCTCCCAAATTTCGAATAAAAATATTGTTTCTCTTTGCATTTATTTGCAGAAAATGACAACTGGATAGCAGAAGAGATATGCTCTGTACTTTTTCAGACCTAAAATATTTTAAGGTCTGAAAAAGTAAACCGCATTTACTTCTAAGCACTTCAACAGTAATATGAATTTAGGAAAAGTTAAAATTATGTGAGAGCTTACACTTGATTTTTATGACAGTTTTCATGTGTCTTGTCATGGTGTCAGTCTTTCAGTCTTTTTTCACACAGTCATGTCACTCCTGAGGTTTGATTATGTGGAAATTCAACAGACACTCTCTTTAATTTTTCCTCTGCTGGAGTTTTAGTTGTTAATTATGTTCAATTCATATGTCAATATAGAATGAAAAAAAGGTGGCAAGGGTGACAAACTATAAATATGAAGTCATAAAATAAGAAATCATGAATGTGTGAATTTGTCAAAATGTAATTATCAGGGAGAAAGCAGGTGTTGATAAAATAAGAGACCAGTAAGAATGTCTACCACTGAATGTTAGAAATAAATAAAATATTAATTTCACTACTTGTGTACATCAGGAGATGTTCGGCAGATGCGGGTCTTATTTGTGTATTTTCTTTTGTTTTTAAAGAGTACATAACTAGGGATTTTAAGGTCCTTCTTTGGTTAATGGAGTAATAAATAACAAGTTTATATACATAGAAGGTGTAAAAACAATATTGTTTGGTAATAATAGGTAGTCAAATACAGAAAAACGCATACGAAAATTTCGGATTGTATGTGCAAAGACCCTAGGTTGCTTTCAAAACTGAATTGTGGAGATGGATGCGGCCAGTGATGCCTATCTTCATCATCACAGGGTCTGTTGGAATCCTCTGCAGACGTAGCCATTTTGATCGTCACTGAACTGACGCGTCAAGCAAACTGGCGGCAGATCTGTTTTTTTTTACTAGTGCCGGGAAGTGACCTGATTGGGTAACAATTCAAAAAAATCAAATTTACTTTGATGAAAACCCCATGTAATGAAGTTGAATACTTTTTTTTAACAACTTAAGTAAAAGTACAACAATTTAATTATACTTACAAAAGAAGAAAAAATTACTCAAGTACTGTAACGAAAGTATTTGTAATTAGTTACTTTCCACCACTGCTCACAAACTACAGTGTTTGGGGGAGAAGAATGACGTTTTCGCGGGCAGTCCTAGCAAAACATAGGCGGGGACTATAGGCAGTGGTGTAAATCCGAATCGGACTAGGGACGACTTGTTTGCGTGATTCAGAGTCGACTCCCTTTTAACTTTGTTATACATTCACCTTTGGATTAACATCTTGCTTACTTTCAAACACGGCAACTTATGTTCACTGCATGAAATGTTATTTTCATGATCTCATGTTATGTACTCTTTACCAATAAATGATGTCTACTCATCGCCGGTCTCTTTTCTGTATTCATCCTGTGTTACTTTCTCTCTGATTGAATTATTGCCAGGCTGCTTCTTAATTCTTTCTTCAAAGTCCCATAACTCTGATTGGAACACACCCACTCCCACCTAATAATAGCCCTCAGTGACAGGAAGGCGTGCTTGTTTGTTGAGGTAATTGTTTTAAAAGTGGAGGTGTCACTACATGAATAGAGTGTTTGATGTATGACAGCGCCGATGCCCGTTTTGTCATGGTTTAACGCGGGCGTAGAGCCAATGAACAGAGAGAGACTGAGTGGGACAGACACAGTGAATCAGAGTCAATCTCTTCAATCATTCACACTCTTTATTCAATTGGAGCTTTTTATGTCTCTCTGACACGTTTTTGGACACTGATGACTTATGTCTTAGTTACTCTCAAAAGGATGGTACAAGAACAACAGTATCTTGAAGACAAAGCAAATAAACACTTGGTTTATTTATTGAAATAGATGCATCCTTGTGTTTTGTCGGACTGACAGTTAGAATCTCCAAAACTGCCGCCATTGGGTTCCACCTTCTAGGGATCATCTCCTTTCACCATGTGAACCGAATTCCCCAAAACTTAACTGAGATGAATTGAAGCGTGAAACATGTCATTGAATCTTGCAGTCTTCAGAGGTGATATTTTGGCATATTTCTGTGATGGTTTTGGAACAGGATGAATCTACAAGTTTGTTATTTGTTTATTCCAAACCATGGAGGTTGAGGTGAGAAATATTTTGGCAGAAGTATTTGGAAGTGGTCTAGGGATCTGCATACACAAGTGTTTATTTATTAACACCGTCTGGCCTCAGAATGCACTTCATGGGCCCTATTATACACATGAAGCAAGGCGCAGCGCAAGTGTTTTTGCTAGTTTCAGTCCTTCGCATTTCTAATTTCTAATTTGTGCGGCCACGGGCGTGTTGGACTAAAAAAAGAGCAGTTTTCAGGCGCATTGTTTGCATGTTGCTATTTTGAGAAAAATGCAATACTTTTTGTGCGTCTGAGCGGGTCCACAACGCGCTTTCGCTTTATTTATCACACAGAGGGAAGCGCAGTACCACACAAATATAAAAATAAATGGAATAAAACTCAACTCAACTCTCAACTCAACTTTATTTATATAGCGCTTTTTACAATTTTCATTGTTATTACGAAGCAGCTGATCTACAATAATCATCCTCTACAAAGTAGAAGATGATTATTGTGTACATAAAGATAAAAATTCGGCTTGTCCTTTAGATGCGCAACTGGCTCTTATAGGTAATGAGAGATGGGACTCTGATTGGTTTACTGCACGTTACGCCCAAAAAATCGGGACAACCCGTTAAGACCATCCGTCTGAGCGCGCCCTTAGTGCACCTGTGCCTTCCACTTTAGACCATGTGCTTAGATTGTTGAAATAGGGCCCCATGTGTTTGTGTGCAAATGTACTTATTACAACGCTCTGCTTCCACTCTGCTCCGTGCTACATCCTTAAACAACACATCTGATTTTATTGTCATCTGATGGATGAGAGACAAAATGCACCCTGGAGAAGATGACGGCATGCTGAAGTTATGATGCGAAATAATTACAAAAGAAGATATAAGATAACAATTTAAAGCAACTGTTCACTTTATATTTAATACGCTGTAATGTTCTTTACTCTTATTACAAACCGGTATGACTTTATTCTTATCACAAAACACAAATAAATAAAAAAGTTCAGTAATGAACTGTAGTGGAGTATGCGAGGCGAGACCGTGGTTCGAGGCCGGTAAGTAATTGTTAATTAGCGCCAGTGGTGCGCGCACCGGCCTCGCATCACGTAGGAGATTGGAGCATATAAAAGGAACACGCGACCGGACCGTCGAAGAGAGAGGACCGGGCCCGAGCTTGTATTGTATTTATGTTTTATTTGCCGGCCGTCGTCCGTGAGGGGCGGCCGGCTGTCTATTAATGTTTATGTTGTTTGTTAGCCGGCGGTCGTCCGTGAGGGGCCGTCGGCTGTTATATTATTTATTAAATGTTTTTGAATGTCTTCCGATTCCCGACTCCTTCCTTCCATACCTGAATCGTGTTACATTGGTGCCGAAACCCGGGAGGAAGGAGAGACATGCTGTCGGAGAGTCCTCGCCGCCGAGGGACCTCGCGGTGCCGGAGAGTTCGGGCAGCGCGGACGAAGGGCGTCCGCCAGTGGCTGCCCGAAGCGGTGGCTCTGGGGAAACGGAAGTGCAAGTTGTGGCCACCGTCAAAGCCTCGGTGGAACGGCGACCTGTGCTGCCGCGCCCCTGGGTCGAGGTGGGGTGGCTAACGTCCAAGCGGGAGCGGGGGAGTTGCCGCCGTCCGCCAGAGGCCGGAGCCTGCGTCCGTCCCCCGAGGGGGAGGAGCAGGGGGCGGGAGTGCCGAGTGGGCCACCGCCTGCCAGTGGCCGGAGCCTGCGTCCGTCCGCCCAAGGGGGAGGAGCAGGGGACGGGGATCTCGCCCCGACTCCCCGATAAAGGAGGAGCCACCGCCGGCCGCCAGGGGGCGGACGGTCGAGCCGTCCACCGAGGGCCCAGGGCCACCGCAAGGCACCGCGAAGGAGAGTACTCCGGTTGGTTGAGGAACGAGCGGCAGCATGTCAGGGAACCGGACTATAATTTTTTTTTTCTTTCCTCTCTCCCCTCTCTCTTTCCGGTCGCTCCGAGGGCTCCCGTCTCCGTTGTCTCGTCTCGTTGCTGCATACCCCCGCCCCACCCCCCCCCCCGAGGGAGGGGGAGGGAGCATGCACAGTCGCGGGGGTACCCCCCGGCCTGTGAGGGGCGATGGGGGTATGTAGTGGAGTATGCGAGGCGAGACCGTGGTTCGAGGCCGGTAAGTAATTGTTAATTAGCGCCAGTGGTGCGCGCACCGGCCTCGCATCACGTAGGAGATTGGAGCATATAAAAGGAACACGCGACCGGACCGTCGAAGAGAGAGGACCGGGCCCGAGCTTGTATTGTATTTATGTTTTATTTGCCGGCCGTCGTCCGTGAGGGGCGGCCGGCTGTCTATTAATGTTTATGTTGTTTGTTAGCCGGCGGTCGTCCGTGAGGGGCCGTCGGCTGTTATATTATTTATTAAATGTTTTTGAATGTCTTCCGGTTCCCGACTCCTTCCTTCCATACCTGAATCGTGTTACATGAACATTTTTTTTTATGAGTTATACACTATGCCAGTCTATACACGCCATTAAAATAGGTACTAACACATAGCTACAGTATGTATGAAATCAACAATCAGTTTCATTATTTAATGGTGATCATGGAAAAGTATTGAACCGCAGAATGCTGATTCACCATGTAGATTAATGGCATTACGCATTTCTTATGAGAAGACAACAAGAGGTGAAAGTCAACTCATCTATCTCTCATATAAAGGTTGCAAATAATGGTGCCCCGCAGGGCTGTGTTAGTTCCCCTCTTCTGTTTTCGTATTGTACACAAAATGATTGTAGGAACCAAAACAAAGAGATCTACATTCTATTTTTATGAGATGATACAGCAATACACAGTTATTGCCATGTTTAAGTCAAAGGTAGAAGGGGTTGTAAGCAGGTTACGGCATTTAAGTACTTAAGGATTAACTTTGACTCTCATTTGCAATGGGGTTTGCAAAAGATATTTCAGACAACTGTAAAGAAGCAGGGTCTTAAAGTTATGGGGGATTCAAGCTCAATTCCTCACAGAGAGTTTGAGCTGATGCCCCTCAGGTTGAAGGTATCGGATTCTCACACGAAAGAACAGAAACACATTTTCCTTGGTTCTATTATTGATTCAATTAATGACCACTAGAATGATGGGTATGTGTGTGTCTGAGAGGGAGAGAGAGGGTTGGATTTGTAATGTGTGTGCTATATGGCAGTAAAGGAAGTGTGCAATGATTAGGGTATGGCACTTTGAATTGTAATACTATGTGTTGTTTGGTGTTGTATGAATGTGTTATAGAGATGTATGTGAAATGTTGCTCCTCTTGTTCTGTTTAAAGTAGACAAAACGGTTACAAATGCAACGCCAGAAAGCCATACAAATGTACATATGGTTAGCAGAGAGTCACACAATGAGCCTGTCAGTGCATAAGCAAAGCAGCTGTTCAAATGCAACATTCAATGCAAAACACGTATTTTACCTGAATAAAACCCTCATCTTATTGCTTTATTTATTGCTTAACAACTAGAGCAACGTCCACAAGATTTCACTATGCATACCTTGTTACAAATTCTTTACATTGACAGTCACCATGGAGCATCCTGGGGTTAAGCACTTTTCTCAAAGGATTAAAGCAGCAATCTTCTGGTTACCAGCCTAGAGTTTAAAACACTATGCTTAAACATTCCTCTGTAGTCCTCTGTCAGGTTTTAAGAAAGTACATACAAACCAAAGTCTACTATACTGCACCCTTATTCACAAAAGCAAACTTGTAATAATAATGATACAAGTTGAGATGTTGGATACGATTTCAGGCTGACACCGGCCATGGCTCAATGCCACAAGAGAAGCCCATTAAGAACAAGGCGTTTGTTGTGTCGTGCCGGTCACATGCGGTGTAGACATAGTGTGAATATCAGTTTGCTGTCATATGTAATCATATAAAGATGAGTTTGTGAAGCAACCTACAATTTATGTTTCAAAAAGAAATTACAATTTCGAGGAAAATGTTACATATTGCCGCTTAAAGTTAAATGATGAAAGGCCATTTTTACAATCGAGGATCCCTGACTAACTTGATTAAACATGATTAATTGGTTCTTTAATAAATGTTTGTGTTTGTATAATATATGTGTACGTGGCTTGTATATTTATATTTGTATATATAAGTACACAACACACAAATATTTATATTTGTATAGTTGCGCTGGGACGTCCAAAAATAGGTTTTCAATATTTTGTCAAAATTTGTTTTTCGCAAATTGATGATATTCAATAATATCTTGTCTTTTGTCTCTATCAGGACATGAAGGGCCCACTTTGATGGGGGGTTGATGACATCCATAATGCATTTTAATATCAGTTAGGCGAAAATTAATACTAGCACACGTTTCTGACATATAGGCGCTCGACATTTGAATTGAACACACATTTACACCCACTCTTTCCTGTTAATTATTAAACCCCCATAAGAATTTCCTCAAGCAACTGATTTGGTTCATACACAAGCGTATTGTATCACTCACGCAACCATATCTCCGCCCCTTTAAAATGCCTACATGGGTGTGATTAGACAAAATAGAAATGTAGAGCGAGAATTGTGTAAACTGGGGTGGATCTTGACTTCATACGGTACCCTACGTCATACACTAACCGCATTGGTGTACATAAACAGTTCCTCTGTGATAGAAAAATCTTTTTATAAAGTCTTGTTTTTTTTCAGCCCCAGATGTGTGCTGTGATGCTCAAAGTCAATGAGCTCGTTTTATTTTCCTCTTTAACACAGCTGTGCCGTTCTCAAGGACGTCCTCTCAGCCCTGTCCCTCTCCATTCCTCACAAGAGCCCCCAGGGGCCCAAACATGCGTCTGCTGATGCTGGATGTTACAATCTGAGCTAAGAAAACAGCAGTCATAAGTATGACGAGATGCACTTATTACACTGACAAGTGCATCTGATAGATTTTTACACATTTGCATACAGTTGAGATGTGTCTGCTCTTTGAGACTTTAGATTTAGATTTTGTATTTACATTTAAATAAATATACAGAACAGAACAGTTCACAACAGCTTAAGCAATGGGTGTGGCCGTAATCAATTCAGCTTGCTGTAATAGGCCCCCTCAATTTAGGCTGGGCCCTTGGTTCGCTTGCGATTGTCTTCGGGGGGGTTACCCCTCGGTCCCCCAAAGGTGCACGGGCCCTTACACTTTTTCTCCCCCCGTACGGAAAACCATATTGGAAAACAGTTGCGAACAGAAGTGTTTTTAACAAAAAATGTTTTTATTTTTATTATTCTCGACTGGGGTTATGAACATATGTAGGGCTGTTTGAAAACCGAATTGATTTGCATAAATTCATTACTTCAGTTTTCGTAGTCCAGAAATTACACACTCTAGCATATTTATTTAGTAATTAATTTGACATTTACAATTTTAATGCAATTTCACTAACACCCGTACCATTACAGGTTTAAGAAACATTTTCAGATTTTATTTAATTTGAGCGTTTATTTATTTCGCAGTTAACAAAGCCAGTCATGTGCACAATATAAATGAATCATAAGCTTGCGTCAGCTAATTGAGTTTGAAGGATATCAGGTTGATTCATGGAGTAATTATGTTGAAAGGTTTTTTTTTACCGCAGGTCCTGTTAACAGTATCTACAGTATGTGGCTGCCGGCCTCATCAGCGTACGGATGGAAAGGTTAACCCCATCACTAAACATAGCTGTAGGGCTCACAATCTCTTGAGCACCATTGAAATTCATTTCTGAAATCCGTCGTTCACTGTTTTACAGTCATGGTATGAAAACAAACTGAGCATGACAAAAGAGAAAAGAAGAACAACCAATTTTATACATTTATTTTGTTCATCTTTTTAACCTTATATTTTAACATCATGTCCATTATATAATCATTTTGAATCTCATAAACGTAACATTATTCCTTTGGACATTCAAACACAAGTAAGAGTGTTGAACTATCAGCTCGGTTTAACACATTTTACTAAGCAACGCTTTCTACACAAAGAGAGGCTTGACACGAAAAAGTCTTAGAACCACTTTCTTAACCACATTAAAATATTACATATACATAGCAAACACACATACTGATAATGTATATCTCTAATGTATTGAATGTAAATAGAATCAAATAAAATCATGTGCCAAATACTTTAAGGAAACTTTAAGGAACTATTTCAAAAATCATATCACAGCTACCTATATTATTTTTTGAATTTATATATTATATTATTGTAGTTGTTATTAATTTCATTTTACATCTACATATCTAACTTAAATATGTTTAGCTGTTTGTTTTTCACTGCTAGCCTTGGATCAGTAGAAAGTGGTCTCAAATTACAGAGCGATATCATTTGTCCATAATTCTGAGAGATTTAATTCTGGCCATGTGTAAGCGAGGTCAGTGATCTATGAGTTCAAAAGGAGAATGTTTTTCCGTCCATCCCTCTTTCCCTTTCTTTCCCTGGAAGCCATGTTTTTTTCATCCCCGATTTTTCAATTTCAGTGATAAGAGGGCAGTATTTTTGCGATGAGTAATGTTCTGGCTTCGGTCCAGTTGATCAATACAAGCTGACATTCACAAACAATGGAAAGCACCGTGGTCATTAGAACCATATGGATTATGTCTAAAGCAGATAGACGGAGAGAGAGAATGGATGGGGAAGAAAGGGGCAGATGGGAAATATTTCCACGGTGTTAACTTTGTCACCGAGGAGATGAGTGTTTGGCCTGGAACTAAAAGCTCAAGAGGCCGCGTTGTTGCTCTCTGTCTCGTTGGAGTTAAAAGAAGCAAATGAAGAATGAACGGATCAGATTGTGTAATTGCTGTCAGTTTTTTCATCACACAAGCTCTCTGCATATGGCGTAACAGTCGGGGGCCGTTCATGTGCTCAAACAGCTACAGTGGGTGCATCACAGCGGGTTGGTATTTAAAACAGAGGTCTTCCTGAGATTTTGGTGTTTTAAAGGGAACCCAGTGAATAGAGAGATGTATTGCTTAATACATTGTAATAGTCTTTCACTACTAGTTTGTGTTGTTAGAAACAAATATAAAAAAAAAGCTAAATGCAATACTCATTTTAACCTAAGGAGGCCGCTATTTTCTTTTTCTATGACTTAAAATGGTTACACGCACAGGCAACCAAACTGAACACAGACACATAAACATGAGGTGCTGTAGGATAAAATATATATAAATAATGCTAAAATAATAAAGAAAGAAAATAAAGACGCTGTGTATTTTCATCCATTTTAATATTGTTGGTCAGAAACAATACAAACATACATATTAAAAACCAAAATCATTTCGAATTGAATATATACACAATGTTTTTTAAAATGCATTTTATCCACATTTTGACTTTTCGATGTTGATTTATCAACTTTAATAGCCTAACGTTATCGTCTTCTCTCTCTCTGTCATAAGCGGACGGGGGATTATATTCACTACTAATACAGAATAAATAACCAAACAGCAAGCATCTTATGATTGTGTTTATCGGTATACTCTATAGTAGTATACGATAATGGTGGATGACAATGTCGTAAATTGTCTTAACTGTCTTAAAGCTGATGATTTAATGCATGTTTACCTTGAACAGACGCTTATTGAACTGAACGCATTCTTCTTTTATGGCAGGCAGGCTTGTGTCAAGAGGACATACCGCCACATACTGTCCCTGTGTATTTAAGTTTGACGTATCAGATTTGACTGTTTTACTGTATATGGAACACGTACAGCTTTTGGTTGCAACCATTTGACATCACAGATTTTGACCAAAAAAAATGGCGGTAAATTTATTTTTTCAAAGTTTATGAACTCTGTTACAGTAACACTGTTATTTAATTTCACATTTATAAAGTCAATGCCATTTTTAATATATTAAGCCATACATCTCTCTATACCCAAGGTTCCTTTTAAGTGCTGCACACACACTGAGAATAAATGCTGTTTTAAAACTGTTACTATGTACTTTATATGTTCAAACACAGTTTTTTTTTTTAATCGTTCTATATTTTATTTCGGCAGGAAAAAATAAAACAGAGCTGCCATTGACGCATGGACATGTTTGAAAATTGGAAATTCATTTAAGGATTCTGAACAAACTCACGCTATTGGTTGCAACAATATTGCTGTATCAGATCGCTTGGAAACAAATCAACAAACATTTCCAACAACATCCAACCAAATTTAGCTGTGAAAAAATTAACTTGAACGGGGACGGTGTGTGGGAATGACACTTTGTGCAGGATGTCCATATGTTACTGTCTTATACGTAATGGAAAAAGTGAAGCTCCGGTCACACCAAGGACAACAACCACAACAATAAAGTTTAAACAAGTAAAAAGGTTGTACATTTTCTAGAAAATGAGAATCCATATCACAACTATAACAATACAGGGAAACGAAATTGGAACACTGACAGCCAATCAAAATCCAGTTGAAATTAAAGGGCTTTTAATGTTCTTAAAAAATGTGAAACTTCAGCAAGTGAGTTTTACATTTACATTTACATTTAATCATTTGGCAGACGCTTTTATCCAAAGCGACTTACAGTGCACTTATTACAGGGACAATCCCCCTGGAGCAACATGGAGTAAAGTGTCTTGCTCAAGGACACACTGGTGGTGGCTGCTGGGATCGAACCAGCAACCTTCTGATTACCAGTTCAGTGGTTTAACCCACTAGACCACCATCTCCGTTTTAAACGGAATTCTATCATCAATTTGTTTGAACGGTAATATATTTAGTGTTAGTTATCTTTGTAGTTATGGTGTAAAAAGGTTTTTCATTCATTGATGTACCGTGAAAATACAATGAAATGATAAAATTGGTGATCATCACCAGAGCCGGGTCTAGGGGTGGCAAGGAGGTTATTTTCCTACAGACTTTTCTTGTGCCCCCTCAAAGATATCCAGCAATTAAAATATAACAAATTGAATTATTAGATTCTTATTAAATACTTATTTGTATTATCTGATAAATATGGATCTTTAATAACAGAAATAAAAAGTATAAATACTATGCATTCAATAAACTATAATTATATATCTACCAGTCAGAATATTTGATTGAACCCCAGTTGAGCCAGCCAAGTACCGGGCCTGATCATCACTATGGTATTATATGTATCAAATTTACATAGTATTCTTGGAAAAGTTGTTTTCGGAATGTGTGGGAATAGTCAATATCAGTTATGTAAATGTTAAGATAGCAGAGCGAGCACCTGCTCTGGTTTATGGATGGAAAAATAAAAGTAAAAGATCAGTAAAAAAGAGGACATTAGAAGATGAACATTACTGAGATAAGCACTTAATTTCCTGTCAACATATTGACTGATGTAATCGCCATGACAACCTCTCTTCGCTCCCATCACTGGATTTAATTTCTGTGGGTATCGTGCAGAAACAGCCATGTATCCCCATGTTAAGTCAACGAGTGACTGGACAGCAAGCCAGTTTTCTTTGGTTTCAGAAACAGCCCTTATTTGCTTAAGTCACCGAAAATAGGCGAAACAATCACATGTATTAGAGAGACAGAATAGAGGGAGAGAGAGAGAGAGAGAGAGAGAGATGTTGACGATAAAGTCTCATTCCTCTGCGTGTCTCTATTGCCCTTCATAAATAAAACACATCCTTTGCATTGTAAATTTCTAATGAGGACTGCTGTGTTCCCTGCCATGTCAGATAGTAGATTTTAGCTCCGCCTGTCCACCGATAGATCATGAATAATTGACCAGTATGATAATTAATCTGCATGGAGGTCACTTGGGAGGCTGAGCTGTCTGCTGCAGACAGTGACGTTTGGCTGAACTTAAATGTAGTTTGGTTTGCCTATAGACAGTATGTAGTCAGACATAAGTCAATCCATGGGTGTCAGAAGCACATACGATGCGGTGGGTCCTCCTCCAGAGTGTATAAACGATGCCACTTTACGAGCAGCTTCAGTGGAGTAGTAAGAAAGATGCGTGACAAGAAGTTTTTACGCTATCGATGCATGTTCAAATCCAACTTTTTACATCACGTTTAGTTTAATTTATTTGGTATTCCTCATGGATATCACTGACGGCACTCTGAAAAGTCAACGAGGCTGTGCACTAAATTAGAGACGGTTAAATTGAGTGAGTCCAGTATCATGATACATGTTTACAGAATTTTACAGCTTTTTATATTTTAATGCAAAATTCCGTAAAATGTTAAACCCCCCGTATTTTTAAAATACAATAACAAGCCGTCACATTACAGGAAAAGACTTCA
Source organism: Triplophysa tibetana (assembly GCA_008369825.1). NCBI lineage: Eukaryota > Metazoa > Chordata > Actinopteri > Cypriniformes > Nemacheilidae > Triplophysa > Triplophysa tibetana. The sequence continues at coordinate 20,714,816 of CM017910.1, read as the reverse complement.
TATTTTCAAGAAAAACATGAAAAGCATATCATTTAACATAACAACATAGTTATTTTACATTTTCTCACTGACGCACCAGCTGCCAGAAAATTACATTTTTTACAGGTTTATTTTTTTACAGTGCACCCACATGCAATAGTTCCGACGCCCATGGGTAAATCATTATGTCTATGAATAGAACAAGGCCAGGGGTACAGAACAAGTACAAATACATGAAATATCAAATAAAATAAATATTTTAAAAACATACACTTTCAAACATTCAAATTACCTGTGATCAATAAATAATATTGAAATTATATTTTGCATGGTGTTTTTTGATAAGCATATTTTGTAGAATGGATTCAAGGATATACATCCAACAGAACTAAAACATTCATTTGTATTGCACACGATGTAAGAACAATGTTTAAAGAGTACCTTGCATATGTTTTTTTAGGCCCTACTTTGGTTTTATGGAGTGTCCAACAACAAGTTTATGTACATACAATGTGTTTAAACACTATAATGTCGTAATAATAGGCAGTTATTCGTACCTTAATTCTTGACTGACTCTCAAATGATTCGTTCCGCAATTCATCCGTCTAGGCCCCGCCTACCCGCTACCTGTCATGTGATTAGTCAGAAGGTGTAGTCTGGTGTTATTGGTCAAACGCGTTCATCATTTGTCGCAAATGGATTCACCTCTATATCATTACAGGATTACGGTTCACTACAGGATTACGGTTTACATGTGGTTGGATGTCATGTATATTATATGTGTAGCTAGAGATGGCGGCGATTTTACCGTACAAATTTGAGCCAGAGTCTGACGAGGAAGCATCAGAAGACGCTAATCCACAACAAACTCCGCCACGACTGGAGCAGGGTGTTTGTCAGTGGCAAGTGACAACTCTTGTCATAAAAACTCCCGGTGTGACAACATGCATGTTGTGCTTTTTTCTAAAAATACTGTTATTACGTTAGTAACACTAATATTTTGTCTTGACTGTGCGTTGTCATGGTACATAGAGCATTTCAGAAAGTCGAGGTTATGAAAAATGATATATATAATATATCATATATAGGTGCACGTGCGGCAAATGTGTCAAAATGCAAAGTTAATAGCCAGATAAACAAACTGTAACACCCCAGAAATAACGGTACATCCTAATGTTAGCGTTATATGCATTAGCTAAACACAGACATTAAGTACAAAAATATTTATTGAAGTTAAGACAATAATGAATAGTCACACTTACAGGTTGTGATTCGGTGGAGCTAAATGGTCCAAAAAGAACTGGTATTCCCCCTCTTCCAATGATAGTCGTTTCACATGCCCTGCAGTGAACGCGCCAAGATTATTAAACCAATCTTCGGTGAAATGACGCGCGCACAGTTAATCCCTGGGGTAATACTCCTTTGGTATCATTTGAAAAATGAATTGTAGCCATTTTTCCCTCAGACGTTCTTCCTTTGGTAGTTGAAATAAGACAGACTTAGTGTCACACCGTAGAACACAGACTCTAGACATGATACACACGCATCACAAACAAGCGACAGTGTTTGGGGGAGGAGAAATACGTTTTCGCATCAGTCTCAGCAAAACGTCGGCGTATATGTATAGTGACGTAGATATGCGGGTGTACTAGTCCACGTCTCGTTTGTGTGATTCAGAGTCGACTCCCATTTTTACAAGCAAATAACTGTAATTTATTCACCTTCGGACTTACAACTTGGCACACAGCTTACTTTCAAACACGACAACATAACAGACTGCATGACATGTCATTTTCATGATCTCATGCTAGGTACTCTTTAAAGGAGGATCTTTGGAACCCATAACAAACTAAATGACTTAGAAAAGGGAGTGATAAGAGCCATGAGAAAATGTGTGGCTATCATCTTGAGGAATATTTACATTTACATTACATTTGGCAGATGCCAAGCGATTTACATTGCATTGTATTATAATTTATTTCGAACCCATGATCTCGGCATTGCTAGTGCCATGCTCTACCCACTGAGCCACATGAATAATAAATAAATCAAAATTCTGTCATCATTTACTCACCCAGAAGTTGTTGCAAACTTATATACATTTTTGTTCTGGACACAAAGAATGATTTTTGGAAGAAAGGTTGTAACAGTTTCTGGGGCACTATTAACTACCATAGTAGAGGAAAAACTATGTTAGTCAACGGTGCCCCAGCACTGACTGGGTTCCCACATTCTTCAAAATATCTCCTATTTGTTTGACAGAACAAAGAAACACCTTCATGACAGAATTTGCATTTGTGGGTGAACTATCACTTTAAGAAGCTCTATTTTTGCTGACGTGGGTGGGGGTTGAAGGAGATAAAAGTGCAGGTGTGTAGCCGGACAGTTGTGGTTTACACAGTAACTGATGTGTATGTGTGTGTTTGGTTTGTACGAGGTTATTATTCAAGTATTTATTTACTGACAGCCAGCCACGGCTATGCATATTTCATATTTGATGTACAGCACGATTCCATCTGATAAAACTGACTGATTAAAAAGAAAGAAAATCAATAAGACGCTGATGGGCTAGAGGGCTGGAACGATAGAGTGTTAAGCCACGGAAGACGATCTTCTCGTCTACTACACAGGAGTATGAAATCTCATCAGAAAAGCTTACATTTATCAAGGTCAAACACACACACATACAAGCCTTTATTTTTGTCTGTCTCTCTCTTATGGTTGTTTATTTAGTTATGTTCTGACAGTTTTGTGTTGTCTGTTACTCTGTGATTTGTTTCTGGACACCAGTGCTATTCTTTTGTGGGACAGCAGTCTGATGAACTGTCTTTTTTTTCCCGGGGTTGTCTTGGATTTTGTTATTGCAGTGCTTTTCCTTCTTGATATCAACAACATTCGACAAAAACTCTTTTCCCAAATCCAGTAAGCGGTCTACAGAGGCGGCCTTTTAAAGCGACATATGCTTTCTGTCCCAAACGGAAGGGAAATGAATGATTGTCCCTGATAAGATCTCATTCTGACCACATTTGGTGTACCTTTCACAGAAAAGCCAATCCCAAAATGCACTGCAACTAGCCTAAATATAGCGGACTAAATATGTTTATTTCTATTATAAATAAACTTAGTTGCATGGCAGTTAGCATGCTGCATTAGAAATCAGTAAAAGTTTTCCAAAAGAACGTTAACATGTCACTCAGCGTGTGCTAGGATCCGTTTCTGAGATTGACACTCCAATGTTTTTTATGGAGTGTAGTTTGACTTGTTATTATGAGACTGGCTCAATTTGAAAAAAAGCTCTTTATCACTGCTAAAACTCACTAAACTTTGCATGTACGAAGCTTCTACCATCTAATTGCATTTTTGTAATTTGGGACTGATAGGATGGATGGTTGCCAGGCAACTAGCGGTTAAATTTGAAATATTCAAAGTGTCGGCCTCATTTGAGCTCGAGACTTCAAATTTTAAGAGAGAGTCCATCTCCTTATGGTGAACAAATTTGCCCCAGGGGCACATAAATTCTGCCCTAAAACCTTTTCAGTATTTTAGATTAAACCTTTTAAATTTCCTTTGTACAGTGTTTTTTGATCCAGTCAAATATTTAACTGGGATTTGTAACATATCATCTTGAGACACGACTTGTCCTTTTAGATATGTACAGTAAATGTAAAATGAAATTTAAGATGATTTTAAATTGATTCCAAAATAGATATCAACAAAATCAATTGAATGATGCTTAAATTGTGAGTGGTTCTCTAAATATAAAATAAAGAAGGCTGAGGCAGAAAGCAAACTATGTCAAGGAGCAGACCTCATACAGAGAAAGCTTTTTGCAGTTTTTGATTCTCGAAATGTATACTGTTATCTAACTTTTGTACATAAGTGTGTTAAATATAGTTGTTTCTCTTGGGCAAGAAGTTAATGTTGAGTTGCAATATAGACAAAAGTCTGACAGAAAAGACACTTTAAGAAGATATTAGAGATGATTGATATTGAATTATTGTTTGATACAGTACTTGAATGGGGGAAAAAAGGCTTGTATTGTAAAACGTCTTGGTTACTTATGTAACCTAGGTTTCCTGATGGAGGGAACGAGACGTTGTGTCGAGAACGACGGATGGGGTTCGCCCTTGAGAACCAATCAACTCTGACTACTATAGAAAAGGCCAATGAAATTTGGCGAATGAAATTTGCATGCCGGGCTCCGCCCCCGGATATCCGGTATAAAAGGAAGCCGGCGTGCAGCATTCATTTACCTCTTTATCTGAAGAGCCTGAGAGCCTCTCACAAATGCAGCAGAATACGATACGTGTTTGTGGCATAAGGGACACAACGTCTCGTTCCCTCCATCAGGGAACCGAGGTTACATACGTAACCAAGACGTTCCCTTTCTGTCGGTCTCTCGACGTTGTGTCGAGAACGACAGATGGGGTTACCTATGGAAAACGGCACAAACGCTGTATTGCGTCACAATCTCAACGAGGCGACGGTAACAAGCCTGGGCGTGTCACTCGAAGCTTTCGTGAAATTTGTAACCTTCCAGTGTGGTGGTCGGGGGGTTCCAGAGCTTTCTGGGAAAGATGGGTACAGCCCTGACCGGTAACCTTTCACGGACGGGACCTTAGCTCTCTACAGGCGAGAGGCCGTCCGGCTCGGGTTTACACCGGGTGAGCGCGACTCTTAATCAGAGAAGCGCTGCAAAGGCCACCTCCTACCCGTGGGGAGGAATATGGTGGATATATATGGTCTCGTCCTTGGAGGAGAACGCATGGAACGTGCGGACTCGGTAGTTAACCGCGAGGTGGAGGTCCACCTGGGGAAGCTCATGGGTTACCATGTGTGGGAACCACTGTCATGAGGGTATAGCAGACGGAACAGCCCGCGGAGGGGGTGTTACTGCGTCTGATAGCACCAGGTCCGGTTAGAACTATCTGTGATAGGTCATATGGTATCCCGGCTTAAGGGGGAAGGCTGCTCTGCCCAGCCAGAAGGCTGGTGACCTCTACCCGAAGTACGGAGGCGTCCCTGCCTCTGACAGAGGGAGAGATGATGCCCTGAAACTTGGGAGAGTCTCTAGCGAACTGGCACGGAGATCCTGCATTATACCTGGGTCGGCCTTACCCTCATGGAGCTCTCTCAACACCTAGGCCTGGCAGACCTGCAGGATGGCCATGGCGTAGAGAGAGGAGGCAGCCTGGCCCGCGGCATCGCAAGCTTTCGACACCCTGATGCCGAAGTCTTGCGTGCTTTGAGCGGTAGGTGTGGCCGATTCCCCCCAGGTGGTAGCCGTCCGCGGCACAGGAGCACCGCGGGCGGACGTTCCACCCGGGGGATCTCGACGTAGTTCTTGGCTGCCCCACCAACGAGGGAAGTAAGGTAGCCGGAGCTGGTTTCATTGGAACGGTCCGTGGAGCGTTCCAAGTTTTACACAGCTCCTCATGCACTTCCGGGAAAAACATGGCACCCGGGGTGAGCGCAGTTTGCACCGCGCTCCGACCTTACTAACCACGCATCCCCGGGTTAGCACGGATGACATCACTTCTGCTTCCTCCTGAACTCGACCCTGGGGGTGGAGCTCGGATTCGTCAGAGTCGGATGCCAGTCTCCCTCCGATGCTGCGAGAGACATCTCATCTACGTCACACATCGTTTCCGAGTGTGTGCGTGAGGATCCGGACGGTATGCCACCGCCGGTTGGGTAACGTTTAGAAGAGCGAATCGGGGTGCGATCGGCCTGTAAGCACTTGGCTGGCGGGTTTACGTTCGCAGCGTTCCCCATATCACTAACGCTGCTAACGTGGGTGGTCATCGGGGCCGTAGCCACAGATGTCACAGCCCAGGTAGCAAACGAAATGGTGGCTGGTTCCCGTAGGAAGACAGCCACCCGTGACCGCAACTTCTGAATGACAATCTGCCCGAAGTGCTTCAGTGTGCTGGACGCCCAGACACCTAATGCAGCGATCGTGTCCATCCCCCTCCTCGATGAGGGTGCTGCACACAAGAGAACAGCGGGACATGCCGCGCTGGAGAATGCTCAGTCAGTCCTGAAAAGGACTTTTTAGAAAATCTCTAACACCTCCGGAACCGCCGAGACGCCCAGGGGAAGGTCGCTGCAGGTAGGGACGATCCGCTGCAACACGTCGTAGCACCAGCAGTGTAGTTGTAGAGGATTTTGAATCCTGAGTTGTACTCATGAGCGAAGGCTCTGAAGAACAAAAGGTAAATGAATGCTGCACGCCGGCTTCCTTTTATACCGGATATCCGGGGGCGGAGCCCGGCATGCAAATTTCATTCGCCAAATTTCATTGGCCTTTTCTATAGTAGTCAGAGTTGATTGGTTCTCAAGGGCGAACCCCATCTGTCGTTCTCGACACAACGTTGAGAGACCGACAGAAAGGGAACCGTTGGCTTTATGTTTGTCTTCTCACTGCACAGTCACAGTCAAATAGCCCCGCCTACAGACTGTGTTCTTCAATTTAATTGGCTGAACGTTCTGTCATCTTTAGTTTTATTGGTCACACTGCTGCTTGTCCGCTGTAATTTGATTGGCTGGAATTCTGAAAACCCTGTTTGTTTCAAAATGTTGAAATTAAGTAGCTCTGTGCCAAAGACACTAGATGGAAAGCCTGCAATGTTTTGCCAAAAATTATAATGGCTAATGCTACCGCCGTGGCTCTAGCCAATCACCCATACAATGACGCTTTGACTCGGAGTGGCGAAGTACCAGCAACATGTGAGAAGTGCAGGTGAAGTTAGGCTAAAGATTAAAAAAGAGAAGTACTATGAACCGTTGCGTACCGGCCCACTTCAAGCACTGGTTTGATAGTATACTGTTCAATAGTTAGAAAACAAAGCAATGTTGGAAAATTTGTTTTTTTTCGGTTTTGTTTAGTTTTATTATTTCTTAGTCACAATTGTGTGTCTGTGGAATTTACTATAACGTTCTAATAGCAACACAAAATAGCAAAAAAACGACAATAAAGCAAAATAAATAACAAGTTTATGTGTCACAATAGTTTTAAACTAGATCAGGTCAATCTGACTTGTTCTGCAATTGTGTTTACTTATCACAGACATATTTGTAGCTTTTTATTCAATTTAAGGCAGGAAAGACGTAATAAAAACGTAAAATCTGTGCTCAGTGCCTTTTAAATAATGTTGATGCTCAAAGGTAGCTCCTTCGTGGATCAGATTTAAATTGGTTTTACGTACCAACTTTGTCTGAGATACTTTTAAATTGCCAAAAAAATAGAAACATATACATACACGATAACACATATATCAATAAATACGCAAAAAATCATTTAGATTGAATTGATGATTTGTTTTAGGTACATTTAATGAGAAATTGGTGAATTCGTAGTGAAACCTTTTAAATTATTAACTGGCCTGGGATTTTTCTCGTATTTGAAGTCAAATGTTAAGTTTTGACATGCCTACTTATAATGTCATCATTTGATTCAACAGCTATTGTTAGCAAATAGGTCCTAATTGTCTTTTTTCTGGGTATTCGTTTGACATCCCAAATATGACAAGATTCACCTTTAGATGCAACAACAGTTTTGTGTCAACTAGATGACTGGATCTTGTGTGACAAATGATTCTCTCACAGCAGCTCTTAGTGAAGGTTTAATCTGGTTTTATAACTCAGTGTGTGTCGTTTGTATAATAGCATACTGTAGACGTGTAAACTTCTTTATCAGATGCCAGTATAGACCTGCCCTGTAAAAAGGTCCCATAAAATTGTATAAACTGAGCATCACCTGAACGTTGAAAAAGTGATTTTTATTACCCACACTCTTGTGTGTTTTATTCCGTGCTGTCAGAGCAAAGCACTGTAACAATGTAGATGTCAGAACAGTTCAGAGATTAATGTACTCTTCATTACCAGAGAGACGACACAATTACAAGAGAGCTAGACAGAGAGAAGAGATTGGAGGTAAAATGATGTCTCTTGAAGGCAGTTGTTTCTTGCTTCTAAGATCATTCAAAACCTCTCAAAAGTCATTTTCAGGAAGATGCATTTTTTCAAGCATGATCCGGCAAATTAGAAACGATGACTTGAGTATGTGGAAAGATTACTTTACTTTGCCATACAGACACACCTGCAGTGTCGTCTTTTCTTAATCTTCTGTATTTATAGTCGAGCACAAAGAATGAAGTGTCAGCATCTTGACATCCTTCTTCACCAACCCTGCCGCGTAACACGCTGAAGAGAGCAGAGGAGCTATTCTTTTGTCGAAGGCTCTCGTGGAGAGGAGCACGCGACTATGATCCAGATGAGTTTGTGTAAGTGCTGTAATTGAACCATCTGCTTGGCGACAATTGAAAAGGATCTTTTTGTCAGAAATTCTACATTTGGTCTTTTTTTTCTTTTCTTGTTGACTTGAGAATCTCTACCTCATTCCACACAAGTTTAAACTAATGTGTGGTACAGGCTGAATGGTGTAGATTCAATTAAAGTGTGTGTTTCCTATTATAATATATGGTGGACTGTGCTGTGTGTGTGTTCTGTCTCCTTGAGCTCTTTTAAGTCATTTGGAGTCTTGGGTGTAAATCAACAGGTTAAAAGACCGTACACTGCAAATGAGATACAACAAATACACTTTTTACACTAAACAGTCTGTCCTGGAATATTTCCTGTAATTTACTGTAGATTAAAATACACAATGAAAACACAAACACAAACACAATCATTTGCCACAAAAAACAACATTAGCATGACCAGTATTTTGGCACCGATGCATGAATGGTATTTTACGGCTACCGTAATACACACCGACCACATACACAAACAAACACAAACAAACTCATTCTTTCTAAATTTGAGTGGATTGAGTGGTTGTTGGATCAGTGTGAATTAGCCCTATAGCTGGTAAAAAGATGAAGCGCCATTGCTCGTGTGAACAGTACATTTGCGTATTCAACAGAACGTTTTTTTGCTAATTTAATAAAAATGTACCAGTATAACACCTATTCAGACATATTAAGTGATGACGTGACGTGACACCACAACATGATCTATTAGAAACCCGTTCTTAAATATAATCCACTGTCACTGTCATTTCGCCGTTAAGTCCGGTAAGGCCACTTTGTTACTGTGTGGAAAGGGTTTTTAGAAAAACAACAATTTGAGAAATTAAAGCAGAATAGACCGTTTAGCAGCGACTCCACCTGTAGACCCTGCAAACATACTTACGTTGTAGCAACGTTGATGCAACTTTTCATTTTTCCAGACTACATTCTGTTGTTATTTTGAAAGCACAAAGCCAGAAAATAAATATAGAAAATCACGTAATTTCAATCAAAATGTATTTATTAAGCACAATAAAAACAACATTAGTTGACCACTGTGCTATTCAAACCTTGCTAAAAAGACACAAATAAATAACAAACCGTTTTGACTGTAATGCACACAAAAGAGAAAACTTCTCAATGGATAATAATTAATACCTTTCTATAACATTTAGTGATCAAAAATTAGAATCAACACCAACTAGTGTAAACTTTAAAGATTAACAAGCCGATAAAGTTTGTGTTCATTTTAACTATATTGTTGAATGGTCAAAACCACACAAGGAAATTGCACTTTTAACATATTGAAATTGATGATGCAAAAACAGACATTTCAATTTGAAAAAAGTGTCAGTGATGCATGCCTTTATGTATAGAGCGTTCCAAATATATCAGATATAAGAGACAGTAATGCTGAGCATCCTTCAGAGCACTCACTTCAAGTGTTCTTCACTTCAGGCTGAGAAGGGCGCAGTGATGCTCGTCTTTAAATCAAATTCAAACAGGCTTCTGGAAGAGCTGGGATCAAACTTTGTTGATTTTACAAGGTTAAAGTGAGAAATAATGTTTGTTCCAGTTTGAAGAATAGTCAGGTACAATGTCATTGGTGTAATTTTCAACAGGCTTCTCCCTCTGTTGTGAACTCCAGTAAGGACAAATTTAAGGTTCTGTTTCCATATGTAGTTCAACCTCTGTCCTGTTTTTCAACAAAGGAACATCTGTCCATGCCGTATGCTTTCTTTCTTTCTCTCTCTCAATAAATCTCATTATTGTGGTAACTGTCAGTGTCAATAATTGTTCTCACAGGAAGATGTCAGCACTATTAAAACTCAGCAAGGGAGTGAAAGTCGGAGCATGGGAGCAAGAGAGGGAACAGGAGAGAGATGGTGTACCGCATGTGGTGTTGAAAGAGAGCTGTGAGGAGAGTGTTTTGTGATGGGGCATCAGTGGCACTCCAGGTTTGGTACCCTGTCGGCCAAAAAAAAACTAATTAGTTCTTTATAACCAACAAGAAAGAGTCTCACAAAATATGGAAGTGAGCCTCTGTTTACAATTCGCGACGTCACTGCTGGACACTGGACCTTTAAAGTTGTTATGTTCAGACAAGAAACTTCACTCAAATAAACAGATTGCAATTCCATTTGGCCATTAGTGATAATAATATGTTTTAAAATAGAATAAATAAATAAAAATACAGATAAATATTAATATAGACGGTTTCAATGGAAGCGCGTGTGCCTGACCCCCGGTTAACTTGCGGTTTGTGTATGGCTAGTGTCTTATAAAAATATATAAAAATATTTATATTTTATTTATTTTATTTTAATATTCATTTGTATTATTATAATACATATTATAATTGTATTGAATAAATAATTTGTTGAATTTTGTTGTATGTTCATTTTATTAAATAAACAATTTGTTAAATGGGTCCTGTAGATTTGCCGCATTTAAACAAATCATATGGTTCATTGACATCTAGCGGTTGAGCTTGGTATTGCAGTCTTTATTCTAAATATTGGAGACACAAGTTTAGCCAAGTAACCTTCCTCTCGGTTTCGTGAATGTGTACCAGAAGTTCAATTGGGGTCACAAAAGTGCGCATGTGCAGTAACATTTGTTAATGTTGTTAACATTAATCTGTCCTACATTTTTTATTATGAACATGCCAATAGTTGACAATTGACTAATAAATAATTATATTTAATAATAATCACAAACACATTTTTTCATTATTATGGTTAATTTATAAAACTTGGGGATATTTTGTATACATGGAGAACAGTTCAGCTGATGTAGAGCGACAGATGTGCGATTAACTGCTATTTAACAATGACTACCAACGAACTTCCATCCTTGCAGGCATTCCCTCTCTAAAAGTTTACAAACTCTGTTTCAAAGGGAGTGTTTCATAAAAATCTATGAAAGTGAATGTGTTTGGAGTGTAACAGCTTTATTGTAAGGGCACGGCCTGCAGGCGCGGGTGGCAGTGATGTTATTGTTATGGGCTATCTCTGTCTGCATTGGGATTTAAGGCATATCTAGACATATTGATCCATAAAGCGCTCGCACACAAGCCTCTTCTGTGTCCTTATACGCTCTCAGGCTGGGTTTTAAAATGTCAATTCTTTCACCGTTTACTCACCATCATGTTCTCGCCTGCTGTTAATATTATTTGGAGAAGCACAAAACTGAATGCAGCTTTTTCCAAAAAGTTCATGGTGACAATGGCTATCGTTGTGTGAGGAGCAGACGTTTTTTATTGATCATCTTTCTCTGTGGCAATCGTGTTGGGATCTAAAAAAAGTGTCAAAGGCGATTGATTCAATGTGTGTTGTAACTAAATATGATGCACAAGTCTGAGGATAAAATTTGAGAGCGACAACGTAAAAGATTTCTTGAGTTTTCATCCACCCAACACAATTTCACTACAAAAACGTTACTTTTTACGAGATGGCAAACTTTTGCTAGGTTTAGGGGCAGGGCTTCAGTATTACCTTTTTTGTATAACATGCTTGTGTATGATTCACAATGTACGAGTACATACGACTTAGCCACCTAGTGATAGTTAGTTTACATATACTATATCATTTTAATAACATTTTAAAGTGCATGAATATTTTCAAGCATCAAAAGAATCCAAAACTCCATAAAATGTGACAAAATGATTTTGGTAAAAAGAAGTTAAACATGTTTAATTGTTGTCCCATGTACTCATGTTTTTAGGTGAAGATCCCTTTAAATCTCATGAGGCATGACAGCATCATGTGGACAATGTGATTTTCCGTCTGCTTCTCACTAATGCGGCACCGGTCCTCTTGTATTGACCCCTGGCCTGTATCAATAACACAATGATGCTTGAATCTTGTCTCCCGTTTCATTTTCCTTCCCTGTTTAACCTTGAGAGGTCTGGATCACAAGACGAGGCTGGGCGGGCGAGAGACCGATGGAAAGATAGAGCCCTGCGTGGCTGTTTGATCCAGTGTTGTTCTTCTTCCATTATTTAACACACATCTCCAGGGGGAATTTCAGACAGGGCATCGATAGCCCAGCGGTAAACAAACGCTAGAAATGACACGAGCGACCCGCCGCGACCTTCGCTCGTTCGTGCATTCCTCCTGCTTGTCGATTAATAGCCCCAATACGCTTAAGAGAAGCTCCCGCCACCCGGGCACGGCTGTTTGTTTTTGTGATGAGGAAAGGAGAAATGCACAGCCCTGTCATGTTTGTTAAGCCTTAACTGGCATTGGCAGTTTGTTGTTTTAATTGAGTTCACGTCAGCCGGGGCGGTGACTTTATGGGAAAGTGGGGTCTGATATGCTCAGGGCCATGAACTGTAAATACCATCTGCAGCGTTCCCAGAAACTCTGATGACAAATTTAGGATTCACTTTGAGGTTAAACAGTTCTGAAACTATACTGTCTTAGTTATATTCATATGTTTTTGTCAATCTGTTTATATTTCTATTGTATGAAAGTAGTTTAAAAGTTTTATTTTCACCATACTGATAGATCAGATAACATTATTTTATGATTTTAATACTCGTGTTTTTACAGCATAGCTTTTCATAGTCAAGTAAGTGAATTATCACACACATAGCTGTCAATATTTATCCTAAATAGGCACATGAACATTTAAATATAATAACTAATTTGATGTTCTCTAAAGAGCCAGCTCTTATTCGTTTGATGGGTATTATTTATTCTGGTTTGTAAATTTTATTTCCCAGAAGTCCTACAAAGTATGTCGTCTCTGAAAAAAACTGTGTCATTCCGTCACATCTAGAACGTATGGATTTTCCCCTCTTCTATAAAAGAAATCTTGTGCATAGACAGATATTTTTCTGATGTCTGGACTCATTAGGGGTTTAATAAAATATAAACGGATGATTCAATGTTTTATTAATAAATAGGGTATGAAGAGACACTTATCCCACGAGATGAGACGAAACACGAGACTGGGTCACGAGAAAGAGACGAGAGAAGATTTTTTGACTTTTAACAAAATCCTCAATGATGAAGTATATTTACCGTAAAAACACAAAAATGCAACAAAAATGAAGGCATTTAAAATCAACTTTAAGGAATAAACAATATGTAAACACCGCAAAATGTTTCGTCACAAACTTAACTGACAGGCAAATAATTGCATTAAAATTATGCTTTTTGTTTTCTTAACAGGCGTAGCTTTTATTGAAGAGGTGTTGTTGTTTTCTCCAAATGCTAAAATCAGATTTTTAATCAAAAAAACACAAACACCCAGCATGTAATGCGCTTAAATTGGGTGTTTGAGGGGAAAGTGATCATATCACACTGTCAATCCTCCTTCCTCCACTGACTGAATTTTCATTATATAGCCACAGACTTTTCATTATAGCCTTCAGAGAAACAGTTACGACTACAGAAACACGTTGTTATATCCTTACGTTGAACATATGTAGGATAAAGTCAATTGCTTTTTGAAGAGGTTTGCCTGGGAATGTTTTTAAAATAACTCAATGTCATCTTAAAATTGCTATTGTTGTGATAAAGTCAGCTGCTGTTCAGCTGCGCGGTGTCACGATGTCTATGAATGTCTGGACTGGTCACTGCAGCTCACAGCACGGACATACTTTGTGCAGGTATTAGCACGTTCTGTACTGTAATGACAACAGGTCGCACCATAAAGAAACATGCACTCGCACAAATGCTCCCAAATACATTTGAGGTCGCACAGGTTCAATTTAGGGAGCTTATGCAAATAAAATAGTGGCAATTTGGAGCCTTGCACTTTCAGTAGCGTCACAATATCATGATCTCGCGAGACCAGTAGGATTACCTGAATATTCAGGCAAAACGTGAAATGTAAATTGTCAGAGAATGAATTTATTACTTGGGGTGTGACGAGATCTCGTGCCACAAGATCTCGTCACACCCCAAGTTATAAATTAATTCTCTGAGAATTTACATTTCACGTTTTGCCTGAATATGTCACATCAATAACACTGGAATTGCCCATTTACAGTAAAAGGATTGTTTAGCCAAAAGTAAAACCCGTCTGCCGTTATTTGGCACCAATTTGTTACAAACTCATGATATTTCAAAGAATGTTGACATGATATCTTCTTTCAGTATCTTCTCATAACCATCCTTGAAAATATGGAAATATGTCATGCAAATTGTATTTGGCGTGACAAATTTGCATTTGTCTATAGGCGGGGTGCTAAACATGGATTGACGTCATGTGCATGGGGATTTAGTTGAACAGTTGGATTTACACTGCATGATTAAAACTGTCATCAAAACAAAATACATCAATTCCCAGATGTACACACCAGATTTGCCAATAAATTGCATTAACACCTCCCACACAAGCAAACTTTTCAACCACAAATAGGGGACTTTATGGTTCTTTCTGTATATGCTAATACTTTAGACTGTTGGCCAAAAAAAGTTTTTAAATATTTCCATTATTTCCATCGTATAGTTCATTATTACACGTCTCGTTGGAATGCTTGATTCTGTCAGGGACTGGTGGCAAGAACCCAATTGCAGGCAGACACAGGACGAGATGGTAGGGGTAACACAGGAATTTATTAACAAAGAACACAACAAAACAGGCAAAACAAAACCCACGAGGGGGAAAACGAGACAGGATACCTTTAACAACTTTAACAAGGACACTAACTTACTAGACTATAAAACAAACACTTGAAACAAACACTAAACTAACACTTACTAGACACGGGGAAACAGGAACAAGGCGAGACTGGGTAACAATGAACAGCATACAAAATACAGCAGCTAACAAGCAACGAAGCACAAGCACAATTACAAGTAACGAATCAGCACAGGACAAAGAAACATGAGAGGTATAAATAGGGAGACAAACACAGGGTAATTAATTAGGGGCCAGGTGAAACAGATAAAACACTAAGGGGAAGCTAATGAGATGGAAAGGGCGGGAACACAGACGAGACTCGGGGAGAGTATGGAAGGCCACAAGGTCAAAAACGTCTCTCCCCACATGAAACAGGGAATTCTGTTTTGGTTCTGCCTAAAGACCAGGAATTAGTCAACCAAGATTGGCAGAACCGTGACAGATTCTGATTGGTCAGTCGCGACATTTGTCGATTTGTTATTCCCAGATAACAACCGCTCAAAACTAATAACACAGGCACAGCTAAATATTACAGAAAAAATAAATATAAAAAAAATTATAACATAAATGACATTATATTTATAAACATTAAACCAAATTGCCTGTTTGTGACATTTGAACATCATTTTTTACCTAACTGAAAATTAGGAAGGAAAGCTAAATTAATGTCCTTCTGAAACCTTGTATCTTTACATTTCATGATTACATTTTTTTTTCTTGCTACTTTAATTATTATTAGTCACTCTTTATGTTTTGATACTGGGTTTTGCAATCTAACCTGTAAAAAGTGCATGTCAATTTCAAAAACACACTATGTAATCATTTATAAATGTTTTTTCCATGTGATGAAAAACGGCGAATTTGCAGGCCGTGTTCAGACTTGACTCTTGTATGTTGTGATATCCTGATCGCTTTTTTAAACGCCAAAGCCGGCGTCTTTTTCTGAAGCTCAGAGCGTCTTTTGAGGTTGAAAAAAGTTAAACTTTTCAGAAAAAAAAATGCCCTACCAGCTCCTTTTTCACAGCTAACCAATGACAGAGACCTGGCATTTCCATAACAACATGCGAGGAACCTGATTGGTCGAGAAGGCTCAATAATTGGAACAAAATTTGGCTCACACAAATAAAAACAATACAGATATTTGAAAATATGTCCATTATTGGACAAAGACAGACTGATTCAATAAACTGGACAAATTTAAAACATTACCAGACCTAATGGATTCGCTTGTTTGTGAGTCAAAGCATGTGGAGAAACCTACCAAGCTATTTCATTCACACCTCTATTCATTTGCTCCGTTCTGACTCCAGTGTGTTTTGTCGACACTCCATCCTTCTTGTGTTGTTTTATTCGTTTCCTGAGAATGTCAGGTAATTGAGTTTCATTCACTAATAAGATAATGATCAGGTCTGCGGCAGTTCCCTCAATCTCCGTGACTCGATGAGGAAAACATATGCCGGATCCTGAGCCAGGGAGCGGGCAGGCTTTCATTAACGGCAAACACTACTTAATGTTCTGCTGATAAGAAACCCCTCGGGATTTATAAATATCCACAAGCATGCTTGCTGAATTATTCACGTAGAGGGAATAAATAACGGAGGAAAAGGTAGAATGACAGAAAGAGAGAGGGACGTTTTTTGTAGTCGACCATTAGGAAGAGACAACGCATCACATGAGCATAACCACGGCGTCGCAGTTGCTTCGGTGTGGATGTCAACAAATTGTTATAATAGCCGTTCCTTCGAAATTATCTGCGGCTGAAACCATCAGCGCCGCTGCTAAAGTCACATTTTTTATGGATGAGCTCCAGGCACCAGACGTCTGGAGGCTCCCTTTGGTCACAGTTGAAAGATGTTATATCAAAACAGAGAAATTACAGTGCAAATATGTGAAATTCCTGACTTTTCCTGAATTTTTACAGTCACATAAGTGAACACCAGGTGCATAGAACATTTCCCATGTCTTTTGTTTCTTTATCAATACATTTATTTGCTACTATTTACAAAAAAAGTTTTACGAATGTAGCTGGAAAATTTAGACAGGAAGATCACAGGCCTATCAACAATCTTTGCCCAGATCAGCTTAGCAATACAAAGAATCGACACTGGTCACCAGTTTTTAATTTCCTGTGTGTGAAGCTGGAAGGCAGAAAACTTCATCATGATGCATGTCATATCTTTACACCAGGAGAACCCTGTTGGGATGGTGTTACATCTTCTTCAACACTTGTGCATTGGCACAGAGCGACTCTCAGCAGTCTGTTCAGCTTATTGTTGACTTCCTCACAGACAAACAACAGATCCACAGGCAAAATCTCTTGTGCACTTATACAATAAAACAGCATTACAGTTATAAAGATATATTCTATACTATTCTATTACAGCCCTAGGAAAAACTAATGTGATGTCATTTAACAATCAACATTAATAACTGATCAGTCATTGGATTCCTGCTGCGACTCTCAAGGTTGGTTTTATGTAATCATTTTTTGAAGATTCTCTCCTAATTTACTCACCCTCACGTCATCACATTTAGTCTAACACAAATTACGAGTTTTAACAGAACGTTTAGTCGTTTATGTAGTTATGCCTATTCAGGCAGGAAGGTGTAAAAACTACTATATTATTCTAATAAATATAGCCACGGAAAATTTTAGGAGACCATTCCAAATGTTCATTGAATCCGCATTTCTAGATGTCTTGGAGTCATTCCAGTCCAGTGTCTGTTGAATTTCAACAACCTCTGGAGTGACAAAGTCATCCAACAGCAATGTGAAAGACTGGCAGCGTGACAAGACACATGAAAACTGTCATAAACATCCTGCTTATATCATTAAAAAAAACTATTTTGAACTTTTTCTTAATGCATGTACGAATATGACTGTTGTGTTGCATAAAGTGAATCTGAACTTGTTTTCTTTGCAGTATTTGAGGTCTGAAAAAATTCAGAGCATCTTTTCGGTCATTTATAATGTTTTTAATTTTCTGCATATAAATGCAAATAGAAACATTATTTTTATCTGAAATTTGGGTGAAATTTATCAGTAGTTCACAGAATGAAACAAAAATGAACATTTTACCTGAACACGTTCTTATAAATGTGACAATGGACCACATTAACTTTAAAGTTCCTGCTGGGGAGGTTTAATAAATAAATTAATAATATCTATAAAGGCACAGTCACATAGGCATCATGTCATGCTTCAGTGATGTGTTTTTGTAACTAAAAATGGAAATAAATAAAACACCTCAGAACAAGTGAGGGGACGGGGTTTGAGAAACGGGATCGGCTGTGAAGCGTCAAGTTCAAGAGGTCTTGCTTTCTTGACCAAAATATACTGTACAAGCACAACGGCTGTGAATAAACAAGATAAGACTGATGTCCTGAGATATTGTGTCCTAAAAACTGCAATTGGTAACAAGTTGCTAAAAGCGACTATGCCTACCTCCTTTGACGGAGACAATAGACGTCATCGCGCATATAAATCTCACAAATTTTGCAACATGGGCACAAATCTCTTAGAACATAGATACGGATTCATTCACAGAGTTATTACTGACCAGGGAACACATTTTTAATCAAGTTTGAAAGAGTTGTCGGAGGCTTGGTGGTTGTGACATTAATGTCGAGCGACCTTAAGTGTAGTCTGTTTATAGCATCGTGTTAGCTTTTACGTCTATCGATTGTATTTTGGCTTCAATAATAACAAATGTTGTGTTCATTTGTAAAGTTTATCTTGATAGACAAAACGTGTAAACATCATAAACCTTGTTAATCAGAGTTTATATTTTGTGATTTTTAAAAGTCTGTGAGACAAATGCATTGGCTTTTGGTCGAGACAACCAGCTCAGCACTTACTTCTGTATATACTAGCCTATAAAAATACATCATCTCTGAGGTAATGGATACTGTTGCTATTTAGTTTCACTGGAAAATCCATCTGGCAGACAAAATTAATCGCAGATGACGGTTTAAAAACAGGTTAAAGTTTTAATCCATGATTTTTTAATCTCCTTTTAAAATGAAGTGGTGCAACACACTTTAATTTAATCCTTGTTGGTGCAACCCACCCTTAGTTTGCTTACATTTGAATCTTTGTAGGCTCTTTTGGCCAAAAAAGCAAACAACCTGGATAGGAGGTCCATCTGTGCAATACTCAGAGCGCTGACCAACACCCCGAGTGTCCTAAAGCACAGCAGGTCAAACTCAACCTTTCTTCTTACTTTGATGGCCTCCAAATGTCCTGAATCTCCTGAGGAAATCCTGCAATTCCGACACAATTTATAAAGCTTTCACAGTATCTCTCGTAACATTGAGGACATACCGAGAGGCGGGAAAAATCATAATGTATCTGACACACCAAAGGAAACTTCACATTGAGTTTGCTTATTCGTGCAGGTGTAAAGATTGCAATAAAAATTCATAAACCAAAACAGTATAAACATACTCGACACGCTCTTTCTGATTCCTAATAAATGTCTCTGAATTGAACAAAAGGGAACAAAATATTATATATAGAGTAGACGTGTGACGTTTCATTTTTGATATCTCAAAATATATGAAAACGAGCTCTACTAAAGCAATAACTGAATCCTTTATTCTTGAGTCATGCAGTGCTCATAGAAAATGAGCCTTCGTGTGTTGAATTTATTATATTATTGTTTGTTTGTCTCCAATGTTAAAGAATAACACTTATATTGTATGTCAAATCAAATTCTCTCAAAGGATGGTGAGAGTTAATTTGACCTTTTTTAACACTGCCAATTTTGCTGTGTAGTTTATTAACGGGGTGGTAGAAAATACAGTAAAGAGCAGTTAAATGACATGGTTTCTTGTTCATTTGCAGCCATTTTCTGTGATTTGATGATTTTACAATATATAAAGAAAAACTGTAAAAATATGTAAATTTTCAGTATTTTACAGTTCTGATTATTTGGCCGCTGATGTACAACCATGCTGAGATATGAAGATAATAATAGTTGTGTTTTATTAGTGCTTCAGTTAATCATATTCCATTTTTCCGTTGTCGGCCCATGTGTGATGCAATTTATATTGACCCCCCCCCCCCCGAAATCAAAGAGCTAACTTCCTCACACTACATACCTAGAGCTCACTTCAAAATTCCAGATAGACGCCACCATTAATAAACACATTTAGTATTCACATGTGACTTCTTTCTCATGCTTCACTGATTTTATTATCCTACCGCCTCCATAACATACAACAAACCGTGTTGCTTGACCAGATCTGATACTGACAGATCGCTGGAACAGCTGATTTACTTTGACTCCGTATTCCTGTCAGCCAGCCTTATAATCTCCCAAAATGAATTAAAGATGCCATGTAGTTCATGTCTGAGACGCTATCTGAATGCTCATGTGAAGTTTATCTTCACACTGGAGTAAAGTTTCGACGGAGATATGCTGGCTCTGCCAAAACATACAAACAAAAATTACGGGAGATTTCTTCATCACAGTGAATTCTATTGGACTGAATGTGTACTGTATGTGTGTAAGCGTGCAGTCCACGAGACTGAAGAATCGCTTATGAGACATCATCAATATCTTAGTTGTTTCTCCATTGATAGCAAAAATTTTAAATATAAAGAAAAAAATGAGATTTCTCCTGATTCGAGTTGTCATACTATATGGCAATCATTTATTCTGTAACTCTCTATATTGTATATATATATTTCTGTGTTGCACAGACATTGTACTTAAATTAAACTCTCAAAAATAGAAAGAGGCTTAACGGCAGTCGAAATGCATTGCCTTGCGCCGAGGTCTCTTAAAATTTGTGAGCCCTTCTTTATGATGACATCACAACTCGCCTAATCCCATTTCAACACAACCACTGTACCACTCATAAACTTGGCAGGAGAAAAAGAGAAGGAGGCTTATCTACCCGTCACAAGAGGCAACTAACGGCGTTTATGTGCTTCCAAACTAATTATACCGGAGTAGAGCAATGACAAGCAAAAGAGAAATTAAATTACCACTCCAGCATTTATCAGTATGTTAAACAGTTTTCTAATCCTCAAAGAGCATGTGTGAGTGCTATTACTCGACTTTAATGAGTGCTGGGCCGTGAGTGTGCAGTGCGCCGTGAGGACTTTATCACTCGCGATCTGAAGATCTGACTGTCACGCTGGAAGGAAGCCAAGACAATCGCTCCATCTGGACCCTTACGCATCTGGAGTCATCGCTCACTCTCCGTTCAGCGCGCTTCATTGTCTGTATGACTGAAGGACAAGCAGGAGGAAATGTTGAGAGAGCGGCAGATGTTGTTCATTTCACATGAGCTTAAAATATAGCTTCGATGGTCGTGTGTGCGTGTTTTATGTGGCTGTGGTCTATCAGAGTGCACTGAACCGGAATCCTCCCCAAGGGTTTCAAAGCTATTACAAAAGTGATCAGTGGAAATGGTTTCTATTCCTTTTGCAGTTTGTTTGTTACGAACCATTTGGGGTGTTTGATTTGGTTATTTTCTATTACTGCTAATATAAAAAAAATGATAATAATAAATATATAAAATAAATTAATAGTTAAATAATATTCATTTTGAAATATGAATACATAATTGTTATAATCATTATAGGTGCAATCTGTAGCTTTTTATTGAGCTAGTACACAAAAAGTTCATGGTTAAAACTGTCTTCTTACATTGCCCCAAATTACAATGATTCATAACTTCATCAAATCTAAAAATAAGTAAAGTAATCTGCAGTTTTATGCTTCCAACAGAGATGGCGATATAGATGCAGACATTACAGAATGCAGCTTTAAATTAAATTAAATCATAAGTATAAGTGAATTTATTTTTTTAATTAGTAAATCAAGTGACTTTGCTTTGAAAGGGGGAAAAGCCTAAATTAACTTGAAATATTTTCTTGGGGTCAAATATGGATAATATCAACAATTGGGTTAAACTAACCACGAGAATGTGACCCAACAGTTAGGTAAGATAACCCAACGGTTGTTTTTGTCAATTTTTTGACCTAACAACGGGTTGAAAATACCCAACATTTTTTGGAGAGCAAATCATATACGCAAACTACGCAGGTTGCGTAGGGCCTCTAAACCACCTTGATCAAAAACACTTTTGTAGACAAGAGAGATGCTATTTTTATAGCTTGGGGATCCAACTTTAGAGGCATCATTTGGAAATTTACTTTTTAGTACTTAATTAATTTATTTACTGTGGTATTCCCGGACATGGCATGTCGTGATGTGCCTTTACATATGGCCATGGTTTTAACGGAGCTTTCCATCTGGAGCGGAAAAATCACCTACAACGCAAAGAAAAAGAAGAAGAGGCATGTGTTTTTGTATTTTAAACTCTTATTTTGTTTTTGCCAAATAATACAAGTACAAATTCAGTATTTGAACACTGGCACTAAATTTGATGACGTTGGACGATTTAGGTTTGCTGAATTTAGGGACCCTCTCCAAAGTTAGATGGTGTTGTATGTAATGTGTGCATTGCATGACATGCATACGTAGTCTGAACAGCTAATGCCTTCGCTTTGCATGCATTTGCCTTAATAATACGTCCGCCAGTCGGGCTCTGGTCGCAGCTGTAGGCTGTCGGTATGGCCATTCTGGACTATGACAGAATCTCCTACCGGCCAGTCCGCCCCTGTGTGAGTCTCAACTTTAATGCACACCACTTCAATCCACTGTATTTGGTTTGCCCATGGTTTGATGTAATTTTCAGTTTGTACCATCACATTTAGAGAATTATTAATGATTTACTAAGTTTTATTAATCATGCTTTATTTTTGTTAATCACTCATTTGGTCAGAGAAAACACACCACATTTGCATGTTATAGTTTTTTTACAGCTAGATGGTTCCAAGCCACATTTTAATTAAGGTAAAGAATATTTTAGAATGAATCGTTCTTACTGTCAGTTTTTTGTCTTTCTTTCAGTCTTTTATTAGTGTTCATTTTTTACTTATAGTTTACAGTATGTTTATATTTAGTTTGAACTATTATGACAAGAGTCTTTTCACAAAGGTCCCCAGATGTAGGATCGGCACTAGCTATAGGTCTTGGTATCCTAATGGTAGCACTTTGAGACGGCAAAGGTCATGTGTTTGATTCTTATGCACACACATACTGAATAAAACAAGTAGATTGAATTTAGCGTCAGTTTTTCTTTTTGACATGTGTGCCAAAATGTCTGCAAAATTGTGCCTATAATCCTTTAATAAAATGTCATATTTTAGTCTTCTGCATTTCATCTGTCCAATCATTTTCCATGCTGAAGTGTGTATACGTGTGTGTGTTTGGCCGGGGGTGTAAGGAATCTTCAAATTCGAGTCATTTTTTAAAAATGTTTTTCTTTGGCATTTAAAGATCATTTTTTATGTGTCGCGTCCTTCAAGCTCGAACGCTCTGGCGATCGTCACGCTGGAAACGTGCTTCATTATGTAATTAGCATGTGATTGGGTAGGCGAAAGAAAATGCACTTTGATTCCACGCCTTAATCACTTAGTCACAGCGCAGGGCCGCGTGTGATGGGCTCGAAAGGGAAACAGAAGCACTCGGTGTGAGTTTTCTAATGCGTCTGAAGCTAGAGCTGGAGAAACTCGATGACTGCTGCACTGATTTAACAGCATGTGTCCAATCCATGTTGATTTAAAGAGTCTGTGCAGAACCGCCGCGGTGTACAGGGGGTCGATTTTGATTATATTACATTTATGATATTGGATGATAAAATGGTGCAGAGACTTGATATTGATGAGGTTATATTGGATCATATTTGTGGGTCAGTGGTGCAGAGATTTGATATTGACGTGGTTAAATTTCATCGCATTGTGGTTGAGCAGTGCTGAGATGTTGGTGGTTGAGTTGCATTTGATGCTAGCGTGTGATTGGGCGGTGCTTGTAATGAGTAGTTGGTCACGGCAGTATTTGTTGCAAAAGAGATCAAGGTTTAGATCAGAAGACGTGCTGTCTTGCATTATGTTGTTCGTTCGTTGTTGCTCAATACTTAACATTAATAATTGATATATGTGCATTCTCCTTCACAATTTTTTTTCTTATTCTTATAAGAACCGTTATTACAACTACTTTTTTCAATTAAAAGAAGAAAAGTTTTGTTGAGGGCTTAAAGTCCCGGGGAAGTTGCGATCGTATTTACTTGCGATCGCACATTTTCATGCATTTCTGAGTGAAACAGATTTTCTAATGTGAAAAATAGTGTGCGCAGCTTGTGCTTTTCACTGCAAAATGATTGGATTTATAAAAGCAGCCATTGCATTTTATAATAGAACGGCAGCAGACTGACAGTTGAAGGGGAGGAGTTAACGGATGCCCCGCCCAAACTGACTAACTTACGTCATAGGAGATGGAGAGTCACTAGAGTACCGAAGTGTATTTTTTTAATTTAAACTGAAAACTATGCGGGTGAATGCATTTTAAAATGAGAATGACCGGAACGGATAAGCTATTAACAATAAACACTGCAATATTTCATGAAACATTTAATTATAGAATTGTATATTTTTGTTTTACTGGGACTTTCTAAATTTAAACACTTTTGAATTTAAATTATATTAAGCTGACTTACACAATAAAACTGGTTGAAATATGTCTTGTATAAAAGATACTGCTGTCAAATTGATTATTCTTGATTAGGTATAAATATACATTTCACATATTTCTTAAATATATACATATGTTTGTGTATTTACTTAATTAGAATATATTTACATTTATGTAACTTTTGGGGAAAAAATTGGAATTGAAAAAAAATGCCATTGATTAATTGTAACTTAATCGGAATCCAGATTAATCATGATCATGATTAATAATCGTTTCAGCAGAACTATTAAAAAATATTTAAATTGCTTAAAAACACCGACATTTATTTATATTTTAGATGTACCTCTCCTACTTCATAGATTTAAAGCTAGCTGAAAGGTTTTAAAGTTTCCAGAGAAATTTTACACTTGATTTCATTGATCTGCACTGCTTGCCCTCAGCCTGACAGCATTTCACACGTCTTTTACAATCCTTTTAATATATGAATGTCTGTCCGGCTTTCATGCCTGGAGGACAAGTATTGATCATGAGAACGCACGCCTCTTTAAGCATCTTTTGTCTGTTTAATATATATTTGATGCCACGTTTGTCAGCGGTGATTAAGTTAATTGCTGTTTGCCAATGTGTGCGGTGCTAGTACAGAAGCTAAGCGACAGGCTGTCATAGCTTCCTTTTCTTCAGTCATTTCTCTTACCTTTCAGAGAGCTTTTCAGCTTTCTAAAGCGCAGTTTCACTGCATTGTTTCAGTAATGGCAGCGAGTGCTGTCAGGAAGGGCCGGTGGCGTATTTGTCAGGGTCTGACAGACAGACCGGTTTGCATGTCTCCATCTGAGAGAACAATCACCTACAAGACAAGGCCTCTTTGAGAAATTCAAATTGCCACCTTTCTGCTTTACAATGTCCTTTTCTGGAAAAGTGGCTTGGATGTCTGTTTTTTGTATTGTTGTGCTTTTCATGTGTGTTGATTCATGAAACTTTCGAGGGATGAATGAGTTGCGACCTCTGATAGCATTGTTTCTTAGAAAATACAATCTTCATTGTTTTTGGATGAGATGCGCAGAGGGATACGTGTATCCGAGTGATTTCAGCGTAATTTGCACCATGCAATTTCAACAGAGATGGTGATAAAGAGGCGAGCGCTTGCGTGTCAGGAGCACAGTTAATGAGTAATTTTACTATTTGTGGCTCTTGTTTTAATTTCAGACATTTTGCGTGCGATTAGACTATCAGTCAACTATAGGCAAGACGTGACAATTCGGATTCAACCAGTGGCGGCGTTTCACCCAAACCTAGGGTATGGCAAAATTTCCTCCATACAACAACGACATTCCAAAGTAACGGAAACTATGAAATATTACTACAGATGGTCAAATTTCATCAAACTGAATCGAGTGCTGATGGACGTGCCTCTTTTTGTACCTACAAACAATAGCCCCTCTGAAATTCCTTAGGCTGATGGCTTTTTATTTGCCAGGTTTTATTTTTAACTTAACTAGTATTTTAATTTTTTTTACACTTATTGATTACATACGCTATTTCTAATAAAAAAAGATTTCTGGAAATCATCTTGCAGCCCCGCCCTCGAGGTTTTGGAACCCCTGTACCAAACCATTAGTCATTTATACTGTTTCTGACAACTGCTTTAAACCCACAGCCAGATGTAGTCATAACAACCACCAACGACTACGTTAATTGGGTACGAGTCTTAAATATACGCCATACATTAAACGAAATTTACAGCAAAGATGATTAAATATAAAACATAGCGTACCTTACACCTGACCTAGTGCAGTTTATTGCAGAAGTAGCGGCGAGGTTGAACCAGTGCAAAATCTGTGACATCCAAATGAAAACACAGGTGATCCATAAAGACGCTCGGATATTTAGTGCACTTAACTGCGACTGCGCAAAAATGCCACATGGAGTTTGGAGTTTTATAATTCACAGATAACCTTAATATTAATTAATAATTGTTAATATTATTAATTAATCTTTGAATATCTATAGATCTGAAATTATTAAACACATTTAAGATTTTTTTATAGTTTCTTCATTTTGTTGAAAATAAATGTAGACAAGTGAAAGGAGGATTCAAACCTCCATCGCGATTACAAGTCACATGTTTTACTCACTTGACTACACCATTGAAGCTGTTGGTGGGGGAGGGTTGTTTTTATGTAACATGCTTCTGATGCCCATGCAAGAAATAAACAGCAGTCCAAAATATTTAGATTATCTTTAATGAGCATCATTATGCACACTTTTTGTTTGCACCAAGTATGGCAACTGCCACAGGCAAAAGCCGCTCCTAGATTCGACCATGTAAATCTTTAGTCGAGGACACCCCTAAAGCACTCCAAATCTGACTCATGTATCGTTCACGTGGGCTAGGAAGTAGGTTTTGTCTTGTAAATGGTCAATTTACTCATCATTTTGACTCACAAAGAAACTAAAGACACATGTTAGACGTTGCCTCTCTTGGTAATTGCGGAGAAGGTTTAACTACGAGACAAAGCACGTGTCATTTTTTATTTTCACCTTATAATTGATATTCTTGAGTAAGTTACACTTCTAGCATGGTTTAATTACAGCACTTTTTTAAATGAAAAGAAGTGAGTTGACATTTTTACACAATTTAGAGTCAAGAAACTAAACTCACGGAATTACAAAGCTTCATTGTTCCTAAATTTAAATTATAGTTTTCTCCTTCAAAGCTTATAAGAAATTTAAATTATTTCATCATTTACTCACCCTCATGTCATCCAAACCTGTTTGACTTTCTGTCTTCTCCAGAACACAAAAGAAGAACTTTTAAAGAATGTTGGTAACCAAACAACACTTCCATTGACATCCGAAGCACATTTCTCAAAATATCTTCCTTTGTGTTTCACATACAGATTTTGAACACCATGACAGTGAAAAAAATGATGACACTTTTGTATTTTTGGGTAAACTATCCCTTTATAGTTTAGCCTAGGGGCATAAATATACATTAAGTAAAAAAAAATGTGTTTTGAATGCAATATTGTCATCATTTACTCACTCTTTTATCATTTCAAACCTGTATGCCTTTCTTC
Source organism: Triplophysa tibetana (assembly GCA_008369825.1). Lineage (NCBI taxonomy): Eukaryota > Metazoa > Chordata > Actinopteri > Cypriniformes > Nemacheilidae > Triplophysa > Triplophysa tibetana. The sequence continues at coordinate 20,687,279 of CM017910.1, read as the reverse complement.
TGGAGAACACAACAAAAGAATGAAGAATGTTGTTAACTGAACAACTGACACACATCCAATGCAAATCAATGTGTGCACTGCTGTTTGGCTACCAACATTCTTCAAAATATCTTCTTTTGTGTTTTGCAGAAGAAATAACGTGCTTCTGATGACAGAATTTTGAGGTGAACTATCCCTTTAGAAAACCAAACATTTGTTTTCGAACATCATCTATAAAATTGTCTATATACAGTAAATATATTCAAGATTAAAAAATAAATAAATTTAATCAGTATAGTTTAGCATTTTGTGTACTTAGAAGAATGGAAATAGCAAATTTTTAATGCAAATTTGCAAATGTTTAAGTTTAAATTGCATTTAGAATCCCACAAAATCATATTATCGAACGACAAAAGTAAAGCATGTCTTATTTTTCAGAAGCATAATAAAAAAAATATTTGACCATGCTGTGACTGTTGGTCTGTATTTGCGCAAAAGCCCAGAACAAATTACCTTGGACATCATTCTGTGGTCATTGTTAGAGGTCAACAATAGACGGCTATTTTCATGAATTCAATGCATTATCATACAGTATAAGACTGTAGCCTTGTGCATTCTCTTCCCAGCGCCAGTGGCAGTTTGAGCTAAACTCTGTGTGTGAATGCAGTGATATAAATCAGCTCATACACAGCTGCTGTCTGTGGTGCTCAATGGGTCAGAGCTTCAGCTGGTGCCAGAGGCAAAAAATGAGCTCCACTCTGAAATTGAAGTGTCTTCTTAGACTTCTCGTAGAAAGCTTGCGCTCCCTGGAGTTCTTTAGTGAAACCAAATTGTCAAAGGTGAATTTCGCACAGATTGCCGCAACACAAAAATGTTTTGCCGTGTTTAAATATTTTCTTTTTATGACTTTCACGGTCGAAAGTTGGTGGTGAGGTTTAGTTTGTTGTTTCGGGTTTATGTTTGTACAGAACTTTTAACTTGATTTGGGTCTTGTTTTGTTTGGCAGGAGTATTGTGTTCCGGGTTTTTCCTCCGAGTCCTCTTCAGAATGGACATCCAATCAGGATTAAGCAGAAATATATTGGTGTGAGACAAAACGCAGGCAGGTGATAGCCGTGTGTTTAGATTCAGAACTACAGAAAAATCACCTTTAAGGACAAAACACAACCTCTTCCACCTGAAAAAAACTACTTTACTGTTTTTAGACAGTTTTTGACAGACGTAAGTTTACAACAAGAGGCCGCAAATTTACATAAAAAATGCGGAAAATATGTTATTTTACAGGGAAATGTATTTATTATTTCTGGCGCACCAAACGTGGCATCAAATATATATTAAACAGACAAATGAAGCTTACAGAGTTGTTCTCATGATCAATACTCGTCCTCGTTGCATGAAAGCTGGACAGACAATAATCGAAAGGAAAATTTCAGTTCTTTAGTAAATTATTTTGTTTTTTACAGTTTATTTTTGAAATGCGATCGAAAACTGTAAAAATACATAAAAGAAAATTTACAGTAAAATGGTGGAAACAATTTATTATACTGTATGTGCTTATATCCTGTACTTTTTTTATTATTTTACAGTAACGTTCTGTAAATCCGTTTTTTAAGGAATTTTTATTACAGTGTAGGCACGGTTCACACACAAAAAATTAAACGATCTCATGACTTTTTTCTCCGTGTGACCACAAAGAATGTCCTGGCTATCCAGTGGCTAAGCTGTTCCTACAATAAAACTGAATGATGACCAGTGATGTGGTTATGTTAGGTCAGTTTTTTAGTGAACCTTAATTTAACTTTTACTGCCCAGTGAATAAAGCTTATTGGATGTACTTTCCATTAAACTGAGTATGTTCTGATTTATATTAATACAATTATGTATTTTTGCTGCGTAATCATTGTTTAAGAAGCACTATAAATATTAAACAACGCTCATTGAAAAGACGTTATTATTGATTTGGTTTTAATAAACTGGCTTATCAGCAGTAAGTGGCAACCAAGAGCTGAGATTTAAAACAGTCAGCTAATTCATAAAGTTACTTGGATTAATAAACGTCCTCTTTCATCAGCTATATTTCTGAAGAAAATAATTGCTGAGGTAACAACTGATACGTTTCCTGATGGTCATCAAAATTAAAAGCTTTAATGCTTCATCAAAACTGTAACATTTGCAATTTGAATCCATCAAACGATTAAAAAATGTCTTCAGTAGCAACAGCTCAGAAATAATATGTCCATACAATAAGGCATACAACGATTTGTAGTTATTCTTTAAAATAACATCGTATTGCATTAAAGTTTGATTTAAACACTGTCTGCCAGACAGACGCTCACTGTGATCTGTGTCATCTCTTATTTAGGATTTGTGTTAGTTTTTTGTTTCGTATTGTCCTGCGTTTAAAGTATTTCTGTGTTAGAGATAGTCCTGATTTTATTGCGTCAGTTTTGTGTAGTTTTTCTTAGTACTCTGTTCTTGTAGTTTTTTCCCACATCATGGGTGTTTAGTTTGGTGTTTGTTAAATAAAATATTTTTGTTACCCTGTATAGCTGCCTGCACTTGGGTTCTTCTGTTGTGATTCATAACAAGAGATATTAAAAAGATTTGTATGTGGTCATGGGGCAATATTCCTACAGGACTTTTACTATGTTTGTGTGCTGTTAAAAATGACAATTCTCTTTTCATTCACCCTCACGTGAGGATGTCAAACAATTAATCATCTTCATCTTAATCGTATGCAAAATAAAGTTTTTTTACATAATAGCCCTATATGTGTGTATGTTGTGTATAATAATTATGTATATAAATTATGTTTAAATATAGTTATATATTTATATACACATGTATCTGTGTATTATATATACATTATATGTACGCACAGTAAACACAAATATATTATGTAAACAAAAACGATGAGTCACGATCGTTTAATTGCCCACCTTCATGCCAAACTGGATGTTCTGTATATGAATTTTAATTTTAGCTGTACTTTTTGGCTGTGTTATATTTATATGGTAATTCATATAACTTTAATGGCAGCATACAGTTAATTTGTGTATTTCACCGTGTATTTATATCAGCTCCTGAATTCAATCAAAACGTTGTAAGATTACCAAGGCTATATGGAAACACGTCCATTGAGAAATGTTTTAGTGATGCACAAGACCAAAAAAAATGTCTCCATTGAACTGATTCGTCTGTTACCAGCGAATTTTCATTGATAATAAGTTGGTGTTAATTACATATCCCTCTAAACAGCTATCATCCATACTATACCGATGGCTGATGAACATTCATGAATTTGAATTTATCTGGTTTGGAAAATGTCTCACGTATGCAGGGGCGGACTGGGAATCAAATTCGGCCCTGGATCATTCGGCCCACATCGGCACTCCACCAATTCTGTCAACGGGGAGGGGTGATAGGGTGTTGGTTTGTATGTAACGTGTGCATTGCATTACATGCATACAGTGGGATGGCTCTTTGGGACTTTGACAGAATGTCCTGCCGGTCAGTCTGCCCCTGCACGTATGGGATGGCGGCTCTTCAGGTGTCGACTGAATTAGTATGCCTAAACTGTCACGTATATACAGATTCTTTACAGAGCATTGAGACGATCACTCATTCAATTTTGTATCCATTCTAACTCACTCTAAATCAATTAACTTTGACTGTCTGTCAATGCAGCCAAAGCATTAAAAAACTGCTACATATCCCATTAAACTTTATCATAGTCTCTTCATTTAGGAGGGAAGTTTGGGAATAGCGCCCCACACATGCGAGTCTTCAATCTAGATATCTTTTTTTTCAACTTAATGCCGTTACACTTCATTAAAAATGTGACAGTCACCTTGCCTGCGTGTTGGGTTTTTAAGGCATTTCCTCCAGCGTGCAATAGCCGTTGAATAATGAAGAGAATTGAATCCAAGCTTTTCTAATCCCCCGTGGAGAAAGATGATTCCCTCGGCCCACACATAAAAAACCTGCATGGAGACGAGAGGGGATTTGTGCTCTTTATGCGTTCTGTAGTCCAAGTGCCATGTGGCTGGATGTGAATATTGTCCTTCACTTTAAGATGTACACTTCGACAGAAGTGTCTTTCTGTAACCTTGACTTAAAGGGACAGTTCACCTAAAAATGATTCACTCACACGCATGTTGTTTCCAAACCCCATGTTGCTATGTGCTTCACAAAAAGACAATCTGTCTATTGAAAATATAGAGACACCTCAAAACTTCGTATTTACATCCATTTTCGTGTAGATCTGTACACAGAATGCAGGATTGTTGTTTAAGATCCATTATAAAGATGCATGCTTGGGTCTCTGGGGGGCGTCATTAATGCATTGGAAATCAAAATAATTTGACTGTTTTTTATTTGTATTTTTAACTAGCCACAGCAGACAGTGAAATGAATCTGGCCGGTCCTTTTTATCTGGATGTAATTACTGTATCTACAGCTGGCTTCACAGAGGTGAAAATGAAAGTTATAAAGAAAGATGTTCCTCTGATTCCTCCGGCTGAGCAATCTTTGGGTTTCTTGTGACTTTAGCCCATGAGATTTCACACAGATCTGCTTCACGGATCATCCAGCCTGATCAGAAACGAGATCAAAAACCTTGTCATTCATATGGGCCCCTTCACATGAACAACTGTATGATTTGAATCCATTCTGTTCGATTAATAAAAATACTCGGACTGTTGAGTGACACTATTGAGCAAAAGGCATTCACATGTGTTTCTGGTTGAGCATGGTCGAAAGTATATATTAAGAAGATGCGCTACTGCCATATCTATGAATAAGGAGGGATCACAATGCTCAATATGGCCGCTCAAGTGAAGAAAGTCCCGCCTTCCAGCTAAACGAGCCAATCATTAATTGGGAAAGACAGACGATTATCAGTGACGGGGCTCCACACAGGGGCTTCTGAGGTGGCTGAAACCACATTGAAAAGGTGATATTTATTGCATTTTAAGATATGAAACAAACGTTATGGTACAGGGGAAGTCGGGTTAAATTGTTGGTCGAGAATATGCTATTTAATTGTGATTTTTTCTAGCAATTTTAGAAATATCTGCCATCCCCCATTAAAGTAGATAGGACTGTGTTGCTGCAAAATAGCGTTGCAAACATGGCCGCCGAGTGGCATGACTTGCTCCAATGAGGGGCTTGCGGACCACAGGAACAATTTTGTACTATTTTGCACTTGAATGATTTGAAGAGAGTATCCGCTTTTTGTTTTTAGCTCAGAGAACCATTTGGAGTAAAAAAATTAGCTCCTTCTCCTGCATTTGTTCTTGAAATTATCCAGTGGGAACTCGGCTATGGACATAGCAACTGCTAGCAGCACCAAGATCACGGGTTCGAAAAATAAAACTATTAAAATGTTTCTGTTAAATGAAGTCAATGAAAATATAGACATTTCTGTTTTTTGAAAAAGGTGAGGTGAACAAAGACTACAAATATTGCCTTATAATATTTAGCTGAGATAAGTTTAAGTTGAGGCACTAAAATTATTACAGTTGTGAAAGTATTGTTCCTTTTGGATAAAAGCTTTGGGTTAATGTGTGCACGTTAAAACACGTTACTGTTTACACATTGTTGTACAGTTAAATATCTTGTTAATTATATTTGTTAATTGTTAACCATTACATTAATTTGTAAATTATATCAATTGTAACAATTTTATGTCATAACAGAACACCCAAAAGACCAGCTTAACAAATCCAATGGATACTCAGAGCAACCCAAACAAATAAATGTGTGTCATGGTGTCATTTCACTATAGAAAAGCAAGCATTTTATGATTTTATAATGTGTTTGTCCAGGGACTGTAGACTCCTAACAATTTCATCCCACCAGACCATCAAAACGACTTGACACATTGTGGCAAGGACAGATGACAGATTTTGTAAACCTGACCTTCACAACAGAAAGCAACAACGTTGGAAATATCTGGAAGAGGCCAACTTGATGAGCACAAAGATGGCTGTTGCATCTTAACAAACTGCATCAGATATTTAGGCCGTGTGTCCACAAAGACAACAAAAGACATAAAGAATAATCATAAACTCAAGAAACACAGATATACAGTAGCAACATCATCTGTCAATTGTAAAAAGCTGAGAATAACGCACAATGGTATTGACTCCGAACTGAAATCATTGTGACATTGTGTTGTTTTTAATATTGATACAAATCCCATTTTTGGAAAATGGCCAATTTAATCTTTGTATTTAAATTCCTTTTATTTAAATAGGGCTTATTTTAATAGGGGAACGCGAGGCTTATGGATGGATTACACGCTGAGTGAGTGTTCCACTTTAGCAATAAGCTTGAAGAAGTAATAAAAGCTTGATCAATCCAAAAGACATCATACACTCGCGTCTCTGAAGAGTCTTCTCATCCACTAAAACAATAATTTTACTGATCTGTTGTTCCTCCATATAATCATTTATCATTACACAACACATTACTATACTGTACACAGCGGATACAGTAGATCTGTGCTGGACATCTATGTGATGTGAATGTTCTTAAGGTTAAATGCATATGAAACATGATGTACTTGCGTGTCTCAAATACTGCATGTCACACGAACCGTCTTCAGCTCATTTACACGTGTGTTTGTGTGCTTCTCCGCTATGTAAATTCTCATTGTTGTTATTACAGCTGTAATAAGCTCGATCACCTAGTGTGAAAAAGGACAAAGACTGATGTCTGACAACAACACTTTGAGACTAACTCTCTTGTGTTATCAAATCCATTCTTCAGCTCATTCTAACAGGGATTATGCATCTGTTCATTTCATGTGAACTTTCATATTTAATGCGCAACTTTGTTTACTGTTGTATTTGACGAGTCACGCATCTGATAACTGGCACAGTCTACATGGCTGATGTTCTCACTTGCACGTGTCACAGAATTGTCTTGTTATATTCTATATATTGAATTCTGTATTGTCTTTGCATACGTGTGTACCTGATTTGCCGTCTTTTGCTTAATTGGAATTTATCCAATTGATTTTGTCCTAAAATTACTTTTATTTGTATTTTTGGCTGCAAGAATCATAGCATGTTGGTATTCAACAATGGCAGAACTGAACAGATAACAGAAAGGAAGCAAATACTTTGGGAAAGACCGAGGAACACTCTTGTGTTTTATTGCTTTTGCAGCAGATCAATAGAAGACAATAACGCATCACAGTGCTGTTCTGTCCTGTCAGAATTTTTAGACCCTCTCTCATCCAATCAGATTAAAAAATCATAACTACAATGTTTTATGTCATGTGTCTTTTTTTTCACCATGAACTTTATAAAATGACTAAATGTTGTAGTATTGATTTCAGAATAAATAACCGTAGGTATGTTTTGATGCTGGTTTGTGCTGGTTTGTGCTGGTCATGTGCTGGTTTAAGATGGTCCTCAGATCAGGACCAGCTAAGAACCAGCACATGACCAGCTTAAACCAGCGCAAACTAGCATCAAAACAGACCTCAACCAGCATATGCTGTTTTTTTCAACAGGGAAACCATCTCTTTAAGCTGCATTTAAGAAAAAACACTCAATTTAGCCAAAAGATGGATTTGGGGTGAACACCGAGAGGTAGATGTGTGTTGTTTTGCATTTTCACATCAGTCTGGCTCACACTAATGTAAGATATGTGCATGATGTAAAGACATACACACAGTCTATTAAAGAAAAAATTGTTGCCTGTCTTCATTATTGTCAAGTTCATTTGGTAAAGACATTTCTTTCATGCTAAATCACCATGTGGTGAGATGTTTATAGAATATTGCTCACATTGAGTCAGGTGATAAGGTTTTACAGAGAGATGGAGACTCATCTTCTATATGATGCTGCAAATGAAAATGACCTGTGCTAACTGTTAGCCATTTGCTAAAAACAGCTAAATGTTTCAGTCGAAAAGGGACAAAAGTTCATTTTATATAAAATACTAAATTATTTTAATGATCAATGAGATAGATGATTGGTAAATTCAGCAGGGGAATGTGTGTGCACAAACACATGCACACACAGGAATATTACCCAAAAACCATTTTGAACCAGATATCACTGGCACTGTATAAATCAGTCTTTTTGTTTTAGTGCTGTCATCTTAACTCAATCGTCTTACTTTTGAAGCACAAAAACTCACATATTCATTTGGGTGCCTGTTTTCACAGTTTACAGCACTCCAACTGTGCACAGAAGCAGCGGCATGCTGTGTATTCACAGTGTGACAGCCTTAACCTGTTATTTTTGCTACATGTTGTTCACTGAGCCGAGGGTCACCGATGTGAAAATACAGACAAAATGCACATAACAAACCTATTTATTAGTATAACGTTTGCGATAAAGGCTTTTTATAAAGCAACATAATGTACTCAATTACCTAAACCATTGAGTGGGCATGATGCAGTAACATGGCGCACAAACCATTTTTCATGAAGTGTTTCTCTGAAGTACTTTCTGAGAGGTTATACTTTCTGCAGCTTTTTCTGCATTATTGTTCCTTAAAAGCCCATGACACACGCACATAAGCACCAAATGACGTCATTTGAGGCAATTAATCCAAAACCTATCAAGAAAACAGACTTTGAGGCGATGGAACTGGAAGTGTTGAAATGCTAACTCGCTTGCGAGGTTTGCATAAAAAAATACGTGATCGCTGCGTTACTCTATTATATTCTCACTGAATAGGTAACTTATACAAGATGGTGATTTAGAAAAAAGATCATAAAAATTAGCCATTGATTCGTTAAAATGTTACAAATTAGACACATAAGTTGAGGCTAAAGCTCGGCCTCACTGTGATTGGCTGATTGCCTTCAATGGAACAATGACTACATTTACATGCACACCAATAATCACATTATTTCCAATTATCAGAGTAGGGAAGTAATCGCAGTAAAATGTTTACGTGACATGAGAACACTTTTTTTGCTCCCGTTTCAATGAAAGTTTTAAGAATCTGATTGTTTGCTATAATACACAGCAAAAACAAAGCTCTTGGATACAGTACATGTGTGTTACTGGATATAGTTGTGATATATTTGTGTGAATCGTGTCAAATGCAAAACACCATTTTGTGGACGTATTTTATGGTTATTCGATGCCGTGTTGAATAGCGAAATATGATTGATAATGTATCCGCAACGGTTTGCACTTAAGGTGCGTGACAGAAGCATCATAAATGCGATTAAGGTGTTAACATGCCTTCATATTGCGATTAAAGGGGTAGTATGGCGGGAATACTTGTTTTTCTGTGTCTTTGGTGCGTAATAAGTTTCCCATGCATGTATTAGACACGTAAAATTGCAAATATTAAAGTGTCGGAACAAAAGATGCATTCTATCAGAAAGCAAATGCTCCCCCAGATTTGCTAGAAACGCCTCGTGTAACCACAGCCCCACAAATCTACATCAATTGGTGGTATGATTTGACTAAGACCACCCAAATGTATATGCAAGTAAGGTGAGCAAAAATGAGTCAAACTGGTGGAAATGAACAAACTAATTACTGAGTTAACAACTCACCCACACACAATGGTAATGAAGTTGAAATTAACACTAAATGATCTTGTGGATTAGAGCTCGGTGCCTGCGGCCATCATTACACCTGTAGTGTTTACTGAACATTTAATGGCTAATGACCTAAAAAAGAGAACGGTTCATAGAATCCAAACAAAGTTACAAATGAACGATTCAAAAATCGTCTCTGTTACTGCATCATAATAGTTGTTCTGTTTAATGATGCATAAAAATGCATTTTCCAGTCTAATGGCAGAAGACCATCATATACTGATAGAGTATATGTGTAGGCTACCGATTATGAGGTCATTTACAGTACGTGTTCAAACTCAATGTGCATATTCTCCATAATGGGGACTGCGATTTTCATTTACGTTCAACTACGATTTTGCCTTGACCCCTTTTGATTTTTAGATGACCGTCTGTGAACATATAGACACAGATTACAACTCTGTTGTAGCCATTAAGCATACTTATGTAAATATCACATTTCAAAATCACTCTCTGAAGGAAAAACATGCCTCATTCCTAATGCCATTGTGAAATTGAAAGATTATTTAAAGCATTGGGGAAAAAAGTGGTAATAATATGTGCTGGCTTCACTCTGTGGTCTGAGGTTTAGTCCTGCAGGTGCCTTTAGCGGTATGAGTGTTATAAATGGAAGGTATGAATATGATAGCTGGGACACACATACACTCACACATTAACTCCTACAGTGTGACTCTGTAATGCATTACGATCATTTGCTTCAGACCTCAGGCATTGAAACACATTATAAAAGTCCTGGAAAAAAGATAATGTGAAAGAAAACCTTTCAGGTCACACAGTTTAGGGATGGAGAGAGAGAGAGAGAGAGAGAGACATAACAGTCATCCGATACTGAGAGGCAAAACAGTATAGACAGATTAGAGAAATGAAAGACAAAAACAGAATAAAAGAAATAACATTCATAAATACGTATGTCAAAAGACCCCAGAGGACCCTCGAAGTTGCAAACGACACGCATAAAACTCTTACTGTATATGAAAAAAAAGACCCATTTTGTACATACATAATAGTGTTGGTCTTGTAAAGTTCCATAAAATAATAGAGTTTGTACTGAATAAGCTAGTTCACAGAACACAAAACACAATAATAACTGAATATGTAAAAAACAACCCATTGGAATTAGATATTTAAATTCTTAAATATTGTTTAATGTTATTTACATGATAAAATTACCGTTTTTATGTATTGTGGTCACTATAAATATTTAGGTGTACTGTATTTTGCCATTTGCTTTGATATAAAGCATAAATATTATTTATGCCAAATGCGTAAACTCACACAAAAACAATGCATTTAACTTGGCTTCTACATCTGTAGAGATTTTTTTTTATTACATACACACACGATGCGTCTTACAAAAAATTGTGTTTTTTCGATCAGTTCCTAATGCAGTTCACTTCTGAAAGTGCTGATGTAATTTCTTTATATACCCGAAGTTCATTCATATGCATTTATATCCAACTCAATAGAATAACAAGCTCAAATACCTCCAGGAAACATTAAATTGTGTCTGCATTCAACCTCACCATGCATCACCCGTCTCGGTCGCTCGGGGCGTCACCATCGAAAAACCGTCAGGGAAAGAAATGAAGGAGGAAGGAGGTGCTATTTTCCCTCCTTAACACGCGCCTCAATTACGCCCCCCTAACTACCCCAATTAACCATCCCAACAGAAACATCGATAGCAGACTGATGTTCCTCAAACCACCATCTCTCACCAAAACACTCCAGCAATCTCACCAAGCACTGCAGGGAGACGGCGCTCTGACAGAAACGGATAATCCTCCACGCTAATCCATCTCAGGTTTTTCTGGCTCTGTGCATTGGAAGGGAATTTAATATTCAATACTTAAAAACGCATGTAAGAGCAGAGACAGTCATTTGAGATTGGATGAATGAGCCGGATTAAAGACAAGGATACACTATAAAGATGGTTTGTACGCTATATTCAAAATCTTTGGGTACAAATCTGGAAAAGGGGTCTTCTGTCATGGCATTCAAATCATATTCATGTAATTGACATCTTGATATCCGTGCTCACCATTCACTTTCATTGTGAGAGAGAGAGGACTTTGAAGATTCCAAATCATTTGATGTTTTATAGATATAATAACATCCTATGTGTTACATTCAACATGGGATTGATGTCTGAACAACATAAACGGTGACAGAATTTTCATTTTTGAAATGTCACAAAACAATATAATGATATTTATTTCAGTGTAATTCAGCGTTCACAGTATTCTGCCTGTTGAAGGTCAGGCAGTTTCTGAGGGGTGCAATTGAAATAAAACCGCCATTTTCTTCTGGCTTTACAAACAGGACGACTGTCACATGTGTTCAAGGGTCACTCTGGAGAATGATGCTATTTCTGACAGCAATAAACCTAGCACTATTAAACAATTGTTTTCTATCTTTCTCTTGGTCTCCCTTCTCTGACACAAATTTTCAGGGACACAAATGTCACATGCACAGGGAATAAAGGAATATTCACTTATATCAAAATAAACTTTTCGAGAATAGAGCCGTGGCCAAGAAAATAAGCTTGCGACTGAAAAGTTCGTACAATCAACATTAAATATCAGGGTGAATAAAAGCACAGTAGAAAAGCATGAATACTTATTCTTTACGTCAGTGGTCCTCAAACTAGTGGGGGGCAAGATGGATCCAGGGGGGGCACAAATTTTATGAAATTCGTAAATGTATCATGCATTTTAGGTAGTCAAACATCAGAACACAAACCAAAAGATCTAGCATTGTATAACTGCATATGTTTATGGTTTAAATTAAATTCATAGTTTAAGATTCTCTATTTGGGGGCCGCAAAGCTATGCACTCTACACAAAGGGGGCCTTACGGCCAAAAAGTTTGAGAACCTCTTCTCTACGTCAGTCACACAGGCACACGAGTACTCATCTGATATTTCCCGCCGTCCCAATAAATAGACGCTTGGAAGAGAGTGGTCTCCTCTCGCCTGAAGCCCAATAAAGATTTCATTACTCCTCGTTGATCTCAGAGCTGCAATTAAAACCTGACGGCTCTTCAAAGAAAGTGAGAAAGACAGTGCAAGCCAGGAGAAAAGTAAGAAAAGATTGTTTGTAACCTGTTGTGCAATATCGAGATTCTCTCTCTACGTCTGTCTGTTAAAGAAATCCCCCCCACCACCATACCCTCCCATGGCAATAGCCCATCACAAAATAAAATCATTGGAAGGCTTTGATTTGCAGTGAATGGCTGATGTTGCTTCCCGTTGTGATAGAACGAACGTTTAAGCTTTAGTGCTGCGCCCTGCTGGGTGGAAATCACAGGGGCCAGCTCCAGTCAAACCCCCCTTTAGATGTAATACACACAAAACACACAGATATTGAATAATACCAGTTTTTAAACAGCAGGATGTCCATTTTCTAACAGATTTCATACCACTGTCATTTTATTGAAAATGTCAGCTGGACTTTTTTTCAGAATAACGTTTTGACGGGAACGGCTTGTTTTGTTCGTGCATTTAATAATAAATGAAACCGGGTTGAACAACACCTTTTGTTGATTTATTTTACTTTTAATATATATAAAATATCTCATGAAATAAAAATGTATATTTTTAATAAGACAAAATCGATTATTGAGCACATTAAAAGTAAAAAGTGGTTAAAAACAAAACTTAACAACAACAAAACTGTATACAAAAGTGATTTATACTGTAATAAGAGCTGTTAAGTATGATTTTCCCTGTAATGTAATTTTGATTTCACCTGACTTTAACCCTCTAGATACCTAAAGTAAATTGCAATTTTGTGCTTCAAATGAGATGTGCGTATAGAGGAATTTTTTTTGGATTGCCGCTTTAAATGGTCACCTTTCATTTTGTTTGTTAAATGGTTCCGCAAAAACGGAATTGTGTCTCTTAATGTGTCCGTTTAAAATAAATTGGCGAACGGAGCAATAAAAACAGCGTAATTTTCTATTCATTTGGAGCAACGTTTTGTATAGCGTCCCCTTTCAGAAGCGTCCTACGATGGCAATATATCCCGTTTGGAACGCACCGCACGAAAAACGTAACCACTAATTAACTTTTCACATGTATAAATTCACACATGTGCATATGTAATTTTTTGAAAAATAAAATAAATTGTATATAAATATAAATGTATGCATAGACATGTAATTATTTCATGCATATATACTGTACTGTGGCATTGTGGGAGGTAAGGAATCACCAAATGTAAATTAATTAGTCGTAAATAATCGTGCGGACCATGGCTTCAAGTTCCAAAACTATTTTACATATTCAAAGATTGCATCTTTATTATGCACACATTCTCCATATTCATGTTCTGTTAAAAGTTTGGAATATACGTTTTTCATTGTAATTTTGGTTCCTTTAAGACAGTGGTTCTCAAACTTTTTTGGCTTAAGTTCGCTTTTTATGATTTTTTCAAGACAAGTACCCCTTGACCAGACAACAACATTTTACCATTAAATGCAGTGAAATGAGAGTCCAACAGTTATTTTTTATGCATTTTTGTGTAGTCCTTATTCATATAAAAATACTATTATTATAATTTATTGATTTTCATATGTAATCCTAAATGTCAGTTTCTCTCACGTACCCCCTGCAGTACCCCTGGGGGTACTCATACCCCCATTCGCTCTAAGAGATAGAATATACTATGTGATGTTCAGTAGAATTTGTAATGCATTGCTTTGAAAAAGCACCATATGGCCTGAACCATAACTGAAGAACCACCTTCATTGAAAAATGCTAAGCAGGTTCCTTACTAAAGCTAAGAAACTTTTTGAAGTGTAAACTATTTGACACCACTCTAAGTCAAGTACATCCAATTATAAATGTTTTTGGGGTTTCAATGGATAAAAAAGCCCAGTTTGACCCCCATGCTTTCAAACAAGTAGTACTATAAAAAAGTAGCCCTTCTACCCCACACCTGTGTTGCCTTCGCAGTTATGATAAGACATGGATGATTAGTTGCTTGTGTGGCACAGTCTGTAATGCATGTCCGCCGTGTTTGCTTCTTCTCATGGTTGGTGTGAAAAGAACTAAGAGGATGGAGAAGAAATGGTATTTGGTGGGCTGGAATAAATTGGCTAGCTTCAGCTGATAAGGCGGCAGTGTTGGAGCAGATGAGATGGAGCAGGGCGCTGATGCATATCTACAAGGGTTTGTGGATGGGATCAGGCTCAGCTCGAGATATAATGAGTTCTCCAGCCCCACGACCCGGCGGTGAGCTGTTGATCAAAGATGGGGAGCGCCCTACACCACTGTTAAACATCACAATGTCACGCAGCGCTTAGAGACAGAATGCCAGCGCTCCGATCTGATGCTGATTCAGGAACATTCTCGAGAAATTCAACATTAGATATGGTAAATTTTAGTATGGCCATATCACTTCCCCAGAGTGTTATTTATGGGAGAAGGGGCATTTCAGAACCAGGACAAATATTTTTGTATGTGTGATAAGACTTGAAATCCAATATGACCAATATTAAAGAGAGGGATAGTTCACCCAAAAATCATTTTAATTCACCTCTTGTTATTTCAAACCTGGATGACTTTCTTTCTTCTGCCGAACACAAAAGAAGGTATTTTGATCAATCGTGGTAACCGAACAACGGCAGTCCACACACAAAACCAATGCAGGTCAATGGATACCACCGTCGTTCGGCTACCAACATTCTTCAAAATATCTCCTTTTGTGTTCTGCACAGGAAAAAAAGGTAAGTAAATGATGGCATCTTTTTTATTTTTGGGTGAACTATCACTTTAACTGGTGGAGCAACATGGTCATGAGTTCAATTACCAGGGAATATGCAACTTGAAATGTAAAACCTGAATTCAAACAACAAGTCACTTGTGATATGTGTAAATACAAATATGTGTCATACCGGTCCGGTACACATTTAAAACATTGCTTTTCAACAGTGTCCTGTTGTTTTGAGGGGGGACCAGTGGTGGTCCTGGCGTACATCAGGCCTTAGGCAAAATAAAAGATGGCCAACAGTAAAATACATAAATAATAAATAAATGTACCCATTTTCACAGCTTGTAAGTGTGCGTGTGTTATTTTTTTATTTAGCATGCAGTTGATCATGGGCTCAACACTAAATGAGTTGTGATGTTTTTATTAAACCATGCAAAATTGCAACTGACAGATCACCATCATCTGACAGATCACCATCATCATGAGTACATCATGATTTATCATTTTCTCCGTCACGAAATTCAATATTATTTTTCCTAGCCCAGTGGAAGATTTTTTTTGCTTGTTTTAAGCAGAAATTCACTGAATTTCATATTTTTTGGCTACAACCTAGACTTATTTTTTAGGTAATTTTGCTCATCAAGAAAATGCATCTTGATTGAATAATTTTTTGACAATAGTACTGGAAAAAAAAAAAAATACGAGGTAAGTGTGAAAAAATTATCAGTTTAAAGCATACGATCAACACATGATGAAATTCTGAACTGAAAAAATTTGTTTAATTAGCACTGACACATCTAGAAAGTTATTTTAAGCTGTGCAAAATGGCCTGGGAGTTGTAAGAGAAAGCATTTATTACCAATATATTGAGAAATCTGTTCATATTTTACTAAACCCCCCAAGATCGTGTCCAGAAATCAGAAAAATATCAGTCTATTCTTGAGTTTTCTATAAAAAAAAGGGAAAATGAATGGTTATGAATTGAGATCTACGTTTTTGGGAGACAACATTTTTGATTTTGTGAACTAAATAATGCAAAGCAGAAGCAACCCGACAAATGAAGAACAAAAGAGTCTTAATACACATGAAATTGTGATTATATTTTAATCTTCGGTTTATGAGGAATATGGGCCGTTATGTATGTGACGATTTACTTGCCTGACTATGAAAAACTATGCCTTAAAAACTTCACATGATGGTATTTAAACTGGCATCTGGGCTATCAGTAAAGTGATAAAATGTTCATCTTAAGGTTGACTTTTGTATCGATCCATCGTATTTACCTTGCAAATAAATCTCTTGTGGCACACTCCAGACTCTGTTTAGTGATATTTTGTATCATTTTATCTGTCTGTAGAAAGTCTAGTTTTGGGAAGCCAACAGCAGCGAGAGATAGTGATGGACCAGACAGCGCTGGGGTTTTATGTGGGAGAGGGTTTGGCGTGAGTCCGCTTCCCCTGACAGCTGCTCAATTAGACATTTCAGATAACACACCCTTAACAGAAAAAGCTGTTTCAGCATGTCAAACCTCTTGTAAAC
This sequence comes from Triplophysa tibetana, assembly GCA_008369825.1. Classification (NCBI taxonomy): domain Eukaryota; kingdom Metazoa; phylum Chordata; class Actinopteri; order Cypriniformes; family Nemacheilidae; genus Triplophysa; species Triplophysa tibetana. Next base: position 20,670,468 of record CM017910.1, on the reverse strand, counting down.
TGTCTGAATGGATTATGTCGACTACATGGTGGCGCGGTCTAGCCGGAACGAAGGAATTAGCTAAAGCTGTCAGTTTTACACCTGTCTCATCTAAACAAACTCATTATTAGTCATGTTCTAGTGATCGCCTGATTTCTGCCACAACGTAACCGGATGTTGTCAAAAGAGATGATTCTTAGTTCTGAATGTCGGGTTTATTTTAACTATGAGCTTCCATATACACCAGCACAATCTCATGGCTGTTTGTAACGGGGGTCAATGGGGGTCAATGTTATTTAATTACCAATGTTCTTCAAAACGTCTTCGTTCTTGTTCTGGGTAAGAAAGTCGGGTGTGGAATTCCATGAGAATGAGTAAATGATAAAAGAATTGTAATTTTGATTTGCATTGTCCCTTTAAGGCGTATGTAAATGACGTCTATGTACGTTGGCTTTGCAAACTAGATGACTTACAACTCTTCTGAATGATATTGAATTGACATGTACTCTTGACAAGGTCTCTCATCACTTCAGTCTGATCTATTGTTCAGCACAGATTGTAGCCTGCAGCAAACCACAGCATCTCATTTCACATCTAAACAGACCAAATACATTCTATATGAGTCTTAAAGGCACCGCAGCGAGGAAAGAAAACATCAAACATTATAAGTGGACCACCGGGGGAATGTAAAACGAAAAAGTATGACTGACATGCTTTTGCATTTCTTTTCTTCATCATTTTTTTCTTTTCATCTCAACTGGTTAAGTTTAAATTAGAGTAGATAACTCCCGCTGTCGTTCAATGACTGAAATGATTTATTTCTTCTCTTTAATGATATTATTGTCATTCAGTTCACCAAGGACAGAACACGCTCCTGAATATTGAAGCAATCATCCAGCCTCTTTGTTGAGACAAAAATCACGCAGGGAACCATAAATCATATGCTACAATATAAGATGGCAAATGTGGCTAATGATATTTCCCTCCGAACGATCGTTCTGTGCCCGGTCAGGAGCCAGAGACCAAACTCTCACCTTTTACTCAACACACTTCCAAGAGTAATCAATGTGTTTCTCCCTGAGTGAGATTTAACTGACTGCCAGCATAAATATTCGCAGGTGGGCTTGGACATTAAGTTTTAATAAGTCTTTACAGACAGAAAGAGAGAGAGAGCAGAGAGGTTAAGAGACATCAGTTTGAACCCAGTTGTAATGTTGGTTCAATGGGTTATTTTTGTTTTTGTAGCATTTATCTCTCTGGATTCTGAGGGTTTTTTGTCATTCCTGGAAATAAACTCAGAGAACACTTATCTTTAAATTCTACAGGAGTCCAGTTTGCCTCTGGTGGTGGATGCTGTAACTACACCATTACGGGGACAAAAAGTCAGATGACATTTTGTCCTCATTTACAGGGATGGTTCACCCAAAAATACATTTTCTGTCATGAAGCACTCACCCACTAGTTGTTTCAAACCTCAACAAATATCTTTGTTCGGTCGAACGCAAAGAAAGATATTTGGATGTTTGTGTAAATCGATCAGAAAGTCGTTCTGACGTAAATTTTCGAAATTCATGAAAATGTTCTTATTTTCAAAATGTTCGTTTTACCATAGTTAATTTCACAGCATTACTATATACGTAATTTGCATTGCTGAAATTCATTATGCTTATTATGAATGAGTGTGCATGCGCACCATATTTACAAATGATTGGAATTCATTAACATTCATACATCTAACTTTAAAGCAAGGTTATTCTTGTTTACTAAATTCAAACTTTGAAAACGTTTCTTTTCATTGATATCAAATAAATTATTGACTTCACTTGAACAACTTCACCAAAGGAAAATTTAAAATTGAAATTAAACTGAGATAAGTTTAAAGCACTACAATTATGATGACAGACAAAAACTAAAATAAATAAAACAATTATGGCGGGCAAAAAACAAATAAAGAATAGGTGCTAAAATGACAAAAGTAAATACCAAAATTGCTAAAACTTTATCTAAAAGTATTTATACATTTTCGAGAAGGTCTGTTTCACTTGCAGATCACTCTTATATTTACTCAGATATTCAAAAATCTTTCATGAATGAGACCCAGAACCTTTAAATTCACATTATCTTGACTATATAATTGCTAATCGGTTATTTTTATTCATCATCTGTATTCATTCATATTTTTTTCATTACCATGCCTTAAAATTTGAAGAGCTGCCACATATATTTCACTCCCACAAAATGCAACACACGTCTCTGTTATTAAAATGTAATTCTGAATGTTGTCAGAAAGTTTTTTCCATGTCTGATGAATTTGCAACCGAATGTAGTTTAATCTTTTACATTTAAATCATCCTCTGAGGGGGTGCACCAAACGCGCCTCATTAATCGTACAGTAATATAATCATATCCAATAGGACAGTAACGTGCAGTTGTCATTTGGAGGATGCTAAACCTATTATTTAACCCGTAATTGTAGTGATTCACTTATAAGGACTGTTATGAGCTGCGGTGTGCAAGCCTCACTACCTGATATGTGTGTGTGTATGTATGTTTGCATATTGTGTGTGTGGAGCATTTGTATGTCTGTCTTTGTTGTTTTCACCTTTGTCTTGTTTTTACAGGTATATGCCTTTAGTTTTTTTACTTGTATTCAATGTGTCTCATGTACAGCTGCTTTGTAACAATGAAAATTGTAAAAAGCGCTATATAAATAAAGTTGAGTTGAGTTGAGTTGAGTTGATACCAACATGCAGACTAGCGGCTAATGCTTGTTAGCACGCTGAATCTAATGCCGGGCTTATCGCAGGTTCATCTCCATTTCAAATGTGTTTAGTTTTTAGTCTATTATGACTAACACTGTTCTAACCTGACACAATAATGAATTGATAAAGCGACAAAAAAACATGCTAGTTCTCTCTTTTAAGTATTATGGACAAGCAAACTAGCTAAAAAAGGTTGTTTCTCCCTCAAGTGTCCATCCTTTTCTCCAGGTGATTGAAAAACCCAAATCCATCCGTCAGCGAGGAGAAGAAAGTGCAGGTGTAAATACAATGTCAATATACTCTTTTCTCCCACCTTAAAGAAACGCAGCACCCTGCGAGTCGCTTTCCATCTAATTACTGTAGTCAGTGACAGCATGCTAGACTGGTAATTTGATTTATATTGAGTTACACAAGGAATGGATTAACAGCTAATAAAAAATGCATAGCGCCGCCTTTGCAGTCAGCGCATTTGTTACAGGCCTTTACGTTCCTTCATTTGCCCTTTATGCAGCGCTTTGAGCGGAGAATGAGAAACAGAGCCGTGGTTTCATTCATACCGAGTCTTATTGCACCTCCTCCCATGATGCTGTAAAAAAGATTTACAGGCCTGAATCCGTTCAATGAATGTTATGTGTTGCAGTTGTTGACAGTCCTACTGTTTATGTTACTGAGCTACTGGGGTACGACGCTTAATAAATGCATCGTCTTGAATTGTATGGAATATTTTTATTTTCTCCTACGTGAGGAATTGTATTCTACAATAACAGAGTTGAATAGTTGAATGGCTAGATACATAACTATGTGTTATTGTTTTGTATTCATCTCAGGGGCGGTTGTTTTAAGTATGCAGGTCAAAGTACGCAAGGTGTCACAGTAGAAGAATGCCTGCCGAACGCACCCATGCATGCAGAATTCGATTGCAGATTATTCCTAAGCGTTCGTGTGCGTCTGAATTTGTCACGGCGTCTTTAGTTGAACCTGAATATACCTCACGTTCCTCTGCCCCTGCTGAGCGGAGCATCTCATGACAGCTGCCTCTGTTGTGCATCGATACCCCCGACTGAGTTTCATTTTCTAAACACAAATGGTGGTGTTGGCAGCATTCGTCAAGCTTTAACCGTTTACTTATTGGCAAAAAATGATTGGGACATTTTTCGTAGCTTTTTGGGAGCTTCTGTAAACTGAATGAGTCGGGGATGACCTAAGATTTAAGGTGAAGGGGTCGCTTCTGGACATCCATTTCTTCGAGACTCTGTGCCAGATTTACTAATAGCTTGCAGCAGCGTGAACACCTCTTTTGGCATGAAATCACTAGTTTCTGAATGGACTAACGCACACAGTGAAAATGTACGCTGAAAGGTGTGGACACAGATTTTTTTGCGACTGACCTTATTGCATATGCAATTATAGGTGATTCAATCTTTATGAGAGGAGAGTATTTAAATGAATTATGCAACGTGATTTACTATGGTTCTTGTAGTACTTTGTAGTATTTGCGGCTTTATTTAACGCCCCCAAAAAGCATCTAATTGGTAGATTCCGTTGTTTTTTTAATTCGTGTTTTCACCCTATTTTGCCCTGTTTAGCACGGGTGTGTCCAGGATTTTATACATGGGGTGGCAAAGGGGGACAAAAGCACAGTGAGGTTGGCAATACCTTGACATATCGATCTTCATTTTCGCAGTTGTATTGTAAGGATTAGGAATATTATGGATTCCTTATTATTGATCCCTTCTTTAGTCTGAGAGTTTTCCTGTAGCTCAGTGGTAAGAGCATTGCGCTAACAACGCAAGGTTGTGGGTTCGATCCCAGGGGATTGCACATACCCATGTTTAAATGTATAGGATAATGCAATGTAAGTCTCTTTGGATAAAAGTGTCTGCCAAATGGATAAATGTGATTCAGAAAAAAGGAAAATCTTTAGGCTACATTGAAAATGCAGAGGGTTTAGGTGATAATTACCATGACGACTTCATTCTTTGAACAAAAGTTAAGGAATAAATAATGTTCACATAAATTGTTTAAGGAAAAGGGGAATTCTCCCATTAGAGGACTTTTACGGTACATGTTATTTCAAAGCAGTTTTACAAAGGTCACAAAACAGTGCCTTTCAATCTCTCATAATGTGAAAGTATTCATAACTTTTCTTTCAGGTCTGTTTCCCAGCGCAATTTAATCCAAGCGAGTGCTAATTTGTATTGTTGTTTCTGAAAGATAACTGCAGACACGTGATATAAGTTAGTTGACGATCATAGAAGGTTTTGAAAAGTGAATGTGATCTGAAATGTTTGATTTATCTTCCATTCTACATCACTTTAATAATAACAGACACATGTATAAAGAATAAGTATGAATGTGTACACAAACGTGCTGTTGAGTAAATAGCTGTTTATGCTAGACGGATCTATGGAGATCAGATTGACAGATGTAGTCCACACCTCCTAGCATGCACAATTGCACATTTTATTTATATCAAACGCATGTGATCGTTTTTTCTTGGACAGCTAGTAGCCTAAAGTCACTGGCGTCATTTGTGTTTCGAATTAGCGGCTAACAGCTTTAACGCTACACAAAACTAGAGCTTTAACTTTACACTTTGCCTTCACGGAGTGATTTAAATAAAGAAATAGGCTATATGTGATAATGCCATATCATACTGAACTTGCCAAGGTAGAGATAGAGAAAGAGATCGCATTTAGAACTGTCTTTCACTCTGTGATAGATAAGCTTTGCAGTTAATCCGAGGGACAACCAAGCATTTGAACAGAGGGAGGCGCGGTCCATACGGATCACACAGATCAACAGTCCTCTTGCCCATGAGCTTTAATTGTAACAGTAAACAGGTTTTACTACTACTATTGCTTTGGTATATTAGAAACTTGGAGATTTACATTCTCACCTCAATGTCTCAGGAGAAGTGTGTTTTTCTTTTGACTCGACTGCAGTTTTACTACCGCTCCTGCCTGAGGATACACGTCATGATCAGGCTGCTCAAATGCCGACAGACATGGGCCTCTTCTAGAATATTAGCAATTTCCGATTTTGAGCAAAAATAACGTTCACCACAAACCTAATCCAAGAATTGTTTGGGCATTACATCAGTTCCCAAGTCTGTGTGGTCAGCGTTGGGGTGGCAACTGAGGTGTCAAAGCTCATTTTTAATGTGGCAGCTGCCACCCAGTGCCACCCCTGTGGTCACGCTACTGCTGTTTAGTAAATCTAGCCCATTGTTTCATGAACCACCTTTATCTAGCCCGAATTGATTTTGGGGATTAAGTTGCTCATATAGACCCTTGTTGTCCATTTAATGAGTCAGATGCTCATATAAAACAAAAATGAGACAATTTGGTTTTAAAAACAAATAAGAAACAAAAATGGGAACTATCAGTTGCTTAGCTGTGCATGCTGTTGTAAATGTTGACAAATATTAAGAATGAGAGTGTAAAGACCACTTTGGAAGACGTAAGCATCGCTGGTCCCAAAGAACATACTGTTTCAGTTTTTCAACACTAGACAAACATTTAAAACGAAATACAACCAGAAACCATCGATAGGCAGTTTCAGCGGCAACAGCATAAACGTTATGTGGCCCAAACTTACACTGTAAAATGTCCTGTGAGTTTTGCCAGTAACTTACTGTAGATTTAATGTACAGTTTAGTTTTAAGCATAACCGTACCCAGTTTAAATATTTTCATTTATAAATCAAGACTACGTTAAAAAATCGTAAAATTAAAAACAGTACTAATTGGAAAGTATATTAAGAAGTAATTAAATCTACAGGAAGCTACTAGCAAACCTGCTGCAAAAATTATAGCAAATATTTACAGTGTAACTTCCGGTGACCTCTGCAAAGAATCTATAACTGTTCAGTAGTTTTAAGATAATTTTATTCAAGTAATATACAATAAAATATGAATATAAATTTATATTAATATAAAAAAATATTAAACAGTTACAACCAAACACAGACCTGCGGTTAACTCTGGCCCAGGCACGTGCATCCTGTAAAACAATGAACCAAATCAAAGTGTTAAATGAATATCTTTACGTTTTAATTATATATGTAAGATTTAAAAAATAAAATGAATTAAAATGAAACTGGAAGTGCTTCTGAACCAGTGTTCACACCTTGCAAAAAGTTCTGTATAGTATTTATGTTTTTAGTAGTATCATTTAATCACCCATACATTATTTCACTATCAAAATGAAGGCCCTGTCATTAAGGTCCTGTAAAAACTGTCAATTTTTAGCTATAATAGCGAATAAAAGTCCCATTATTAAGTGTAATAATAAAACTGCATTGCATCTAAAACTTTTATAGTTAGTTTTTCAAAGTAGTGCTAAAGCAAGTAACATAACATACTGTTGAATTTGTATGTGTTTATGTTTTTTATTAAAGTGGACTTCATTGTAACATTGGAAACGCAAGCTATTTTTAATCTCCCTGCTTGAGACCCTTAGAAATACACAACGAGGCCGAGAGGTTTGATTCATTTGAGAGAGCAAGTCCCACTGTGACTCTTACTGCTTTGATGCTTCCACGATCAACAGTTTAGCACACGCTAGCAGGGCAAACAATCTCTGATTTCTAGACCTTTTGTAGCATGTCGTAGAGATTGTTCTGATCCAAAAGGGTTTTTTTGAGTAAGAGAAAAGCTATTTAAAATACAGCGGAGAGATTAGATTTCCACCCACCACTGTTTTGGCAGGTGGGATTCTATGTATCTGTGAGGAAGGAAATCAAATATTTAAATATGTTTGAGTGCACGCAAGGCTACCAATGACTCAACAGAATAATGGATGGATGAAGCAGTGGCCAATCTGATATCTGAGCTCAGTTTGTGACAATGTTGAGATCACTTCTGAAACTCTAATGCAGACGTTTGTGAGATTTCGGACTCTTTCTCCCTGGAGAAATATCTAAGACGCAGATAAGACTTGAGCAGAATTTCCATCTGCTTTCCGTTTAATCTCACTGGTGTTTTCTTTCTTATGGGTCAGTTCACAGTCACTTCACAAACCTTTGGATCATAACAGCTGGATTTGCTCATTCAAACGAGCAGTAGAAAAAAAAAGAAAGTATTTGTCTGCATATTGGCTGGGCGGCTGATGCATGATGGAGATAATAGAAGAGACACAGAGAGAGGGAGTCATTATGAGATAATTAAATAGAAGAGAGTGAGCTGTAGTCAGATTAACACTGACTGTCAGAAGAAGAGAGAAATAACAGCATCCCTCCATCATCATCTCTCTATCATAATTTCTGCATCTTTATTTGTCTCCTGTGGGATTTACAGGTTTTAAAATGGTTTCATAAATATGTTAAAGGTCCAGTGAATCAAATTTAGCGGCATCTAGAGGTGAGGCTATGAATTGCAACCCTCCGCACCCTCCAAATTTTCCTCCGCTCACCCTTCCCTTTCTAAGCACTACAGTTTCTGACACTGGGTTCTGTAGAGCAGTTTGTCTGTTCAGGGCTACTGTAGAAACAACATGCAGAATTTCATGTAAGGGGAGCCGCGGTGTATGAAAATAGAAATAACTCATTCTAAGGAAATAAAAACATAATGCTTCATTATGCATGGTCTTTATATACCTATGATGACAGAGTTATGTGTATTACATTGCATTTTTTTTACACACTGTAATCAGCATAAGGAAGAGTTAATTGCATTACTACATTAGAATTTTTGAATTTGTGTTACTAAGATTAAAAATGGGACTACTAAAATAAAAGAAGTAGTCACTATTATGGCACAAACAGTATTGTGCTACATTGTTTACTAAGTTTGTCATATGACCTCATTACAACGCATGTTAAATTGAATGAGTGGAGTTTAATTATTACAGAAATAATACATTGAAATCCAGATTTGTATAAAATGTCTTTACATTTGAAAGTCAGATAAAAGAGTGTAGCGTCCAGAAAGAGAGGTTTAAGATAGACAAAGTAATTCATTCTGATTCAAAGGTTGAAATGAAGCACATTGAGTTGTTGGATATAGTATTTTTCTGTATTATACTAAACATTTTGAAAAATGTGACAGGTTATCGAGTTATACAATTCATACAGAAAATGCACATAACCTTCATGATATGTAAAATATATACTGTAGCAGTTGCCCATGTTCTATTATGTTCTGTTCAGTTCTTATTCTTTTCTGTCTCTATTCTATTATTCTGTTTCTGTTCTCTTCTGTTTCTACTATTCTGCTTCATTTCTGTTTATATTCTGTTATGTTCTATTCTTTTCTATTCTATTATACTATTCTCTTCTGCTTCATTTCTGTTTATGTTCTGTTCTATTCTATTCTTTTCTATTCTATTATACTATTCTCTTCTGCTTCATTTCTGTTTATGTTCTGTTCTGTTCTTTTCTATTCTATTATACTATTCTCTTCTGCTTCATTTCTGTTTATATTCTGTTCTATTCTATTCTATTCTATTATACTATTCTCTTCTGCTTCATTTCTGTTTATGTTCTGTTCTATTCTATTCTTTTCTATTCTATTATACTATTCTCTTCTGCTTCATTTCTGTTTATGTTGTGTTCTTTTCTATTCTATTATACTATTCTCTTCTGCTTCATTTCTGTTTATGTTCTGTTCTGTTCTTTTCTATTCTATTATACTATTCTCTTCTGCTTCATTTCTGTTTATATTCTGTTCTATTCTATTCTATTCTATTATACTATTCTCTTCTGCTTCATTTCTGTTTATGTTCTGTTCTATTCTATTCTTTTCTATTCTATTATAGTATTCTCTTCTGCTTCATTTCTGTTTATGTTCTGTTCTATTCTATTCTTTTCTATTCTATTATACTATTCTCTTCTGCTTAATTTCTGTTTATGTTCTGTTCTTTTCTATTCTATTATACTATTCTCTTCTGCTTCATTTCTGTTTATGTTCTGTTCTATTCTATTCTTTTCTATTCTATTATACTATTCTCTTCTGCTTAATTTCTGTTCTGTTCTATTCTTTTCTATTCTATTATACTATTCTCTTCTGCTTCATTTCTGTTTATGTTCTGTTCTATTCTATTCTTTTCTATTCTATTATACTATTCTCTTCTGCTTCATTTCTGTTTATGTTGTGTTCTTTTCTATTCTATTATACTATTCTCTTCTGCTTCATTTCTGTTTATATTCTATTCTATTCTTTTCTATTCTATTATAGTATTCTCTTCTGCTTCATTTCTGTTTATATTCTGTTCTATTCTATTCTATTCTATTCTATTCTATTCTATTATACTATTCTCTTCTGCTTCATTTCTGTTTATGTTCTGTTCTATTCTATTCTTTTCTATTCTATTATACTATTCTCTTCTGCTCAATTTCTGTTTATGTTCTGTTCTTTTCTATTCTATTATACTATTCTCTTCTGCTTCATTTCTGTTTATATTCTGTTCTATTCTATTCTATTCTATTATACTATTCTCTTCTGCTTCATTTCTGTTTATGTTCTGTTCTATTCTATTCTTTTCTATTCTATTATACTATTCTCTTCTGCTTCATTTCTGTTTATATTCTGTTCTATTCTATTCTATTATACTATTCTCTTCTGCTTCATTTCTGTTTATGTTCTGTTCTATTCTATTCTTTTCTATTCTATTATACTATTCTCTTCTGCTTCATTTCTGTTTATGTTCTGTTCTTTTCTATTCTATTATACTATTCTCTTCTGCTTCATTTCTGTTTATATTATATTCTATTCTATTCTATTATACTATTCTCTTCTGCTTCATTTCTGTTTATGTTCTGTTCTATTCTATTCTTTTCTATTCTATTATACTATTCTCTTCTGCTTAATTTCTGTTTATGTTCTGTTCTATTCTATTCTATTCTATTCCTTTCTATTCTATTATACTATTCTCTTTTGCTTCATTTCTGTTTATGTTCTGTTCTATTCTATTCTATTCTTTTCTATTCTATTCTATTATACTATTCTCTTCTGCTTCATTTCTGTTTATGTTCTGTTCTATTCTATTCTATTCTATTATACTATTCTCTTCTGCTTCATTTCTGTTTATGTTCTGTTCTTTTCTATTCTATTATACTATTCTCTTCTGCTTCATTTCTGTTTATATTCTGTTCTATTCTATTCTATTATATTATACTATTCTCTTCTGCTTCATTTCTGTTTATGTTCTGTTCTATTCTATTCTATTCTATTATACTATTCTCTTCTGCTTCATTTCTGTTTATATTCTGTTCTATTCTATTCTATTATACTATTCTCTTCTGCTTCATTTCTGTTTATGTTCTGTTCTATTCTATTCTTTTCTATTCTATTATACTATTCTCTTCTGCTTAATTTCTGTTTATGTTCTGTTCTTTTCTATTCTATTATACTATTCTCTTCTGCTTCATTTCTGTTTATATTCTGTTCTATTCTATTCTATTATATTATACTATTCTCTTCTGCTTCATTTCTGTTTATGTTCTGTTCTATTCTATTCTATTATATTCTATTATACTATTCTCTTCTGCTTCATTTCTGTTTCTGTTCTATTCTATTCTATTATATTCTATTATACTATTCTCTTCTGCTTCATTTCTGTTTCTGTTCTGTTCTATTCTATTCTATTCTATTCTATTCTATTATACTATTCTCTTCTGCTTCATTTCTGTTTATGTTCTGTTCTTTTCTATTATATTAAACTATTCTCTTCTGCTTCATTTCTGTTTATATTCTATTCTATTCTTTTCTATTCTATTATACTATTCTCTTCTGCTTCATTTCTGTTTATGTTCTGTTCTATTCTATTCTATTCTTTTCTATTCTATTATACTATTCTCTTCTGCTTCATTTCTGTTTATGTTCTGTTCTATTCTATTCTATTCTTTTCTATTCTATTCTATTCTATTCTATTATACTATTCTCTTCTGCTTCATTTGTGTTTATATTCTGTTCTATTCTATTCTTTTCTATTCTATTCTATTTTACTATTCTCTTCTGCTTCATTTCTGTTTCTGTTCTATTCTATTCTATTCTATTCTATTCTTTTCTTTTCTATTCTATTATACTATTCTCTTCTGCTTCATTTCTGTTTATGTTCTGTTCTATTCTATTCTATTATTTTCTATTCTATTATACTATTCTCTTCTGCTTCATTTCTGTTTATATTCTGTTCTATTCTATTATACTATTCTGTTCTGCTTCATTTCTGTTTATATTCTGTTCTGTTCTGTTCTGTTCTGTTTCTGTTGTGTTCTGTTCTGTTCTGTTCTGTTTCTACTATTCTATTCGGCTTCATTTCTGTTTATATTTTGTTCTATTATTTTGTATTCTATCATGCTATTCTCTTTTGCTTCATTTCTGTTTATATTCCGTTCTATTCTATTCTATTCTATTCTATTCTAATCTAATCTGTTCTGTTATGTTCTATTACTCTGTTCTGTTTCTCTTATCTTTTATTATTCTGTTTCTGTTCTGTTCTGTTTCTACTATTCTATTCGGCTTTATTTCTGTTTACATTCTGTTCTATTCTATTCTTTTGTATTCTATTATACTATTCTCTTCTGCTTCATTTCTATTTATATTCTGTTCTATTCTGTTCTGTTTTGCTCTGTTCTGTTCTGTTCTGTTTCTATTCTATTCTATTCTATTCTATTCTAATCTAATCTAATCTGTTATATTCTATTACTCTGTTCTGTTTCTGTTATCTTCTATTATTCTGTTACTGTTCTGTTCTGTTTCTACTATTCTATTCGGCTTCACTTCTGTTTATATTCTGTTCTATTCTATTCTATTCTTTTGTATTCTATTATACTATTCTCTTCTGCTTCATTTCTGTTTATATTCTGTTCTGTTCTGTTCTGTTTCTGTTGTGTTCTGTTCTGTTCTGTTCTGTTCTGTTTCTACTATTCTATTCGGCTTCATTTCTGTTTATATTTTGTTCTATTATTTTGTATTCTATCATGCTATTCTCTTTTGCTTCATTTCTGTTTATATTCCGTTCTATTCTATTCTATTCTAATCTAATCTAATCTGTTCTGTTATGTTCTATTACTCTGTTCTGTTTCTCTTATCTTCTATTATTCTGTTTCTGTTCTGTTCTGTTTCTACTATTCTATTCGGCTTTATTTCTGTTTATATTCTGTTCTATTCTATTATTTTGTATTCTATTATACTATTCTCTTCTGCTTCATTTCTATTTATATTCTGTTCTATTCTGTTCTGTTTTGCTCTGTTCTGTTCTGTTCTGTTCTGTTCTGTTCTGTTCTGTTTCTATTCTATTCTATTCTAATCTAATCTGTTATATTCTATTACTCTGTTCTGTTTCTGTTATCTTCTATTATTCTGTTACTGTTCTGTTCTGTTTCTACTATTCTATTCGGCTTCACTTCTGTTTATATTCTGTTCTATTCTATTCTATTCTTTTGTATTCTATTATACTATTCTCTTCTGCTTCATTTCTATTTATATTCTGTTCTATTCTGTTCTGTTTTGCTCTGTTCTGTTCTGTTCTGTTTCTATTCTATTCTATTCTATTCTATTCTAATCTAATCTAATCTGTTCTGTTATATTCTATTACTCTGTTCTGTTTCTCTTATCTTCTATTATTCTGTTTCTGTTCTTTTCTGTTCTGTTTCTACTATTCTATTCGGCTTAATTTCTGTTTATATTCTGTTCTATTCTTTTCTTTTGTATTCTATTATACTATTCTCTTCTGCTTCATTTCTATTTATATTCTGTTCTATTCTGTTCTGTTTTGCTCTATTCTGTTTTGTTCTGTTCTGTTCTGTTCTGTTCTGTTTCTATTCTATTCTATTCTAATCTGTTATTTTCTATTACTCTGTTCTGTTTCTCTTATCTTCTATTATTCTGTTTCTGTTCTGTTCTGTTTCTACTATTCTGTTCTATTCTTTTCTATTCTATTATACTATTCTGTTCTGCTTAATTTCTGTTTATATTCTGTTCTATTCTGTTCTGTTCTGTTCTGTTCCGTTATATTCTATTACTCTGTTCTGTTTCTATTCTATTCTATTGTTCTGTTCTGTTCTGATCTGTTCTTATCCTATCCTATCCTATCCTATTCTATTCTATTCTATTCTATTCTATTTAATTTTGTTCTGTTCGGTTCGGTTCTGTTGTGTTCTGTTCTGTTATATTCTATTACTCTGTTATGTTTCTCTTCTCTTCTATTATTCTGTTCTGTTTCTATTCTATTCCATTCCATTCCATTCCATTCTATTAGCTCTTGTGTTTCTTGTTTTGGGTGGGTGTACTGTGAGTGATAATTGGCGATAAAGGAATTAATCTTATCATTAGCTCCACTTACTGTTTTTACCACTGGCCACTTGTGTGTGTATTTGAAAACAAAAATCAATAAAACAGCCTTGATAAAAAGTGTTATATAACTAAGTGTGCAGTCCATTTTGAGGGATAATTTCAATCTAATGTTTTTGGCATTTTGTGTTTGTTTGTCCACAGGTTTGATTATCAGGAGCTGCTGCACAACTCCAGTTTTTGTCTTGTTCCTCGGGGCAGGAGGCTCGGCTCCTTCCGCTTTCTAGAGGCCCTGCAGGTCGGTTTTCTAAACTTTGCCCGTCTAAAAATCTTTCATTCATTTCATTGGCTAAAATGATTTTAGGGCTCGGCAGTTTTGAGCCCTGAGGTTACACTACACTGACGTAAAGGTTATTGGTATTGACATTCTGTCATCTTTTTACAAACACCCATTGATTCTTATATTGAAGAGGAGAGGTAGAGAGATCTATTAAAAAACCTCTCTCACTCACTCCTTTTCTATTCCTCTCTTTATGATGTGATTTACAAGTTTGTTCTCATCCTTCGCTCTGAGCAGGCTCCAAAATAACCGTATTATCAAACCTGTAAATTGAGACGATCAATGTTGGTAACACAGTGAATTAACATTCTTTTAAATATCTTCTTTTGTGTTCTGCAGAAGAAAGAAAGGCATACAGGTTTGAAATGATGAGAGGGTTTATAAATGATTCTTTTTAGGGGGAACTATCACTTTAGATCAGGTTGGAAAGTCATTAGGCCACTATGATCATGTTGCATTGAAGATATAACATGAAACATTTCATGCAGACAGTTGTGACAGAAATGTCTCAGGCCCATCTTTAGGCTGTCAGAAATGATATTTGTCAGTCAAAAACGGGAGGTAAACACAGGGTGTTTGAATTCTCTCAGTATTTTATCATCTCTCTCAGTTGTAAGTCAGTTGTGTTGTGCTCGCTGATGGGAGCACTTTCAAATACATACATCAAAAGGCTTTTAGATACTGCTGTATGTGGGGACATTGGGACTGTGGGACAATCTTACTGTTGTCAACCATTTCCATTTAGAAATATACAAGGAGAAAAGTATGTGTGTGTGTGTGTGTGTGTGTGTGCTGGATGGCAGGGGCTCTGTGAAAGGTCAGGTGGGATTACCAAAGACTCCAGATATCTTTAGCACAATCCTTCTTCCATTCGACTGCTAGACAGACAGGTGTCATCTGGAATTAAAAGAGTGTCTCATCCAAACCTACAGCAGCTGTGTACATTGCCAGAAGTGATGTACACTCATTCAGAAAGTAGGATGGGAAACACATATTCAAGGGATAGTTCACACAAAAATAAAATGTTGTATTCATTTACTCTGCTTCAATTTGTTCTAAATCTGCATGGGTTTTTTTGTTCTGGTGAACACAGAGAGAGATATTTGGAAGAATGCATATAACCAAACAGTTCTTGGCTACCATTTACTCCCATAGAAGGAAACATTTCTTTATAAATGTCTTTGTTCACAAAAGAAGATATTTTGAAGAATGTAGGAACGCAAACAGTTCTGGGGCACTTTTGAGTACCATTGCAATGTTTCCTACTGTGGTAGTCCCTGTTTGGCCAAGAACTGTTTGGTAACAAGCATTCTTCCAAACATTTTACATTAATACTTTTGGCACAGGCTTTATCTAAAGCGACTTACATTGCATTGTACTATACATTTATTTCTTACTATGTGCAACCCCTGGGATCAAACTCTAGACTTTAGCATTGCTAGCGCCGCGCTCTAACCACTGAACCACAGGAAAGAAAATACCTTTCTCTGTTTTCATCAAAACAAAGAAATGTATACAGGTTTGGTCAACTCGAGGGTGAGAATAAAGTCTGAATTTTCATTTCTGTGTCATTTGGGGGAACTGTCCATTTAATCAAAACATCAAAAACAGGGTTTCTTTTCTATTTTTAAGTATTTAAAAAACTTTGGACGAATAATTGTAATGCTGAATAAGACTTTTCATGCCATTCCAGGTGTCTATCACTTCCTTGTAGCTAAAGACAGACAAAGACATAAGTCATAAGAGAACCATAACCGTAAAGTCATCAGTACAAATTATCCATACAGTTCCATTGGAAAATGATTGATTGATTCTGAAGTCAAATCATAAGTGTGTGCGTTAATGTTTAATGTTATTTTGTGAAAATATTAATTCTCTTATTTTTAAGTTTTACTAGAAATGTTGCTATTTTTTAAAAGAATTGAAATATTGCAGATGTCTTCAACATCAACCATCATTTAGGAATCTCACCGTAGTTCTGTTTTCAAAGGTTTATAACTTATTATTAAAAACGAATATCATTTTAACTTCCGGTCTGGTAAACTATTATTACTTTACTATAAGCTGCGATGAGCGCAGTGTTAATATTTAATGACAGCATTTGATGAACTGTTACAAACCAGGTTTTTATACACATTTTCATTTTATCAGAGCAACAGTTTTTCATGAATTGATGATTAAATGAGACTTTGATGGTTGAGGTGCATTGAAGTGCACATTTAAAGGACCGATTCAGTCATCCCCATGCATCCCCATCCACAACCAGGTATCCAGAACTAGGCTGCAACATTAAGGAATTGGACTCATTTGTTGGTGCGTTCACATTGTTGCCTAATTTGCATAATGCATTAAGTAAACCAGGCAGTAAAACGACACACACGGCGCATACAAATTCACTGAGCTTAAACTTCTTGTGTTTCAATGAGAAGTGTGCCGTTTTTGAAATACGACAGGGTTTTCTTACGTGTGAATATGCAATTTCTATTCAACCTTGCTGTGTTTGATTATGTTCAGTTTAATTTAATGTACAGCAGGATCCTTGAATGAAGCTTTTCTGTGTCTCTTTGAGCGATTTGAGCGATTATCATCCTCCATAAAGCCAGTAAACTTGAATGTCCTTGTTGTCCTGTCTTGTGTGATTCAAAAGAAGACCTTCCTATCTTTCTTGCTTTTTGAAGAGGAAAAATACTCGTTCAATTCTAAGGGTCGGAGAAAGGCTAAATGAGAAAAAAATTGAATTATGACTTCACTGTAAGAAACCATGACAGCATTATCAGTGGATCAATGAAAACTTAAAAAAGATCCCTGAATCAAACCTTTTAGAGTCCTGTGTGTGAATTGTAGCGACGTCTAGTGGTGAAGTTGCGAATTGCAACCAACGGCTCACTACACCCCTCCCTTTTGCAGGGCTAAGGTCCGTACGGTCAGTCCGAATTTCATGTGAATGTAGACAGAAATGGCTTGTTTCTAAAGATCCTTTAGTAAGGAGAACATGCAAGAAACCTTCCAACGTTGGGAAATGTAATGTTTCAGGTTGTCTGTGAACATTTCTCACAATTTTGTTATTAATTGAAATAAAGACTGTTGCAGTTGTGTAGATTTGATGTGAGTGTGTATGTGTTGCACAGGCAGCCTGTATTCCTGTGCTGTTGAGTAACGGATGGGAGCTGCCGTTCTCAGAGGTCATTGACTGGAGTAAAGCGGCCATCATCGGGGATGAGAGATTACTGCTGCAGGTATACACACAGCCACATCAGACCAGTAGTGCCAAATAACTCTAAAATGATTCCATCAAACAAACATCTCAAAAACATTGAGCGGTTTCACAGGAATTGTATCATATATTGATCAAATAAAAAATCGTTCAAGCAAGTCTTGAGATTTGAGACTTGCAGCATGTTTTTATTTTACAGTGAACTCTTGTATGTCTTGACCTCTTTAAATCCCTCTCTCTTTTCAGCAGCAGTAGACTACAAATCCTGCTTTTTCTGAAGTGACAGTTCACTGCACTGGGAAGTTTAATTAAATGCCAGAGAAATTCTCACGAGGAGGAGCGCAGAGCCATGAATGAGGACGCTTTAAGTGCTTTAATGGCTTTAGAGAAGCAAATTGAATCACACGTTTCCCCGAGCCCTTCATTAATCAAGTCAATGTATTATTCCCCCCAAATACAGAATAAAAATTAGCCTACATTTGCTGATGCAATTGATATCTTCATATTTGGTTGAGTTTTTGGATAATGCAATTGATGAGTTCACTTCTGGCTTAAAAAAAAAACTTTTACATAAAACTAGCGTATAGTGATAGTTCTGGCAGGTCACAAGAGTCAAGCTCGCATCCGCTGATCCACGTCTACTGTGCCTATAGAAATAAGACGCTAGCACAGCTTCTGTTTTAAATTCATTCAGCTATTAGCAGTTTATCTCTCACTGGGAATTTACCCTCCTCCTTCCCCAGCTCCACTTCATATCTCACAAGTTCGCCTGTCGTTCATTCTTCCTAGATAATGGTGAACCAGCTTGCCTTGCTGTCCTCCAAGGGGGCTCGAGCCCGAGGCTCGGCTCAAACTCCACGCTTAACCCCCCCCCCCGTAATTATGATTTACAGGACTGAATGTTTAGACTCCCCCAGAACCTACGTTTTGAACATCATTTACAAGCTGGACTCTTGAAGGCTTTCTGAAACAGTATTTTTCTTCATAAGTGTCAATTGCATTTCAATTATGTGTTACACTTCAATGTCATTAAGAACATTTACATCTGTTTGTTCTGTACTGTTAACCTTTAAGGTACAAATACACATACACATCAACACATTTGAACCAACACAATGATCACAATCATAGCAGCGATGGAAACCCAAAAAGCGAATATCTGTAAACTTTTTAAAAAGCACAGGTCAATTTTTTAGCATTATCCTTTTGAAATGGTTGTATCACAAGGAATTTACATTTCCTTGATCTTTCAAGACAAAAGAGTTTATTGGACTATAAAACAACACTGAAACTTTCAGTGCTCAGAAGAGTCAGAAGACAATAAACTAAACTGCTGAAATGATTACTCAGAAAACCTATGATTGCCAGCATCAGAAACATGAAATATTAACATAGGACTGGTTTCAACGGTTTCTATTAGATGATCAGACAATTGGCTTGTCACAGTGAGGTAGTAATAAGTAAGTGATTACAACTGTCTGGTATGATGTTAACTTCTCGAGCATCACTGAATGTCTGCATCATTGGTAATAGTGGTGTTTGAGTCTCTTGATTGTCCTCAGTGTAAAAAAATGAATCTCAAATATGAAAAAAGATGGAGTCAAATATGCTGAAAAGCAAAGATTATAAAGGATCTGGAGGATTTTTCTGAATGCCAGTGGACAGTTTGATGGCTCAGATCAACATGAAACATGAAATGGTACCATTGTACAGTACCAATACTCAGGTGTATGTAAACTCTTGACCACATATTCCCTAATAAATCCAATCTCATTCAAATCTGAAAGCACTGGATCTTTGGAGAATTTAAGTATGCGGAACTGTATGCTGAGTGCCTAATCTCTCTCTCTCTCTCTCTCTCTCAGGTTCCATCTATCACCAGGTCTGTAGGCCATGACAGAATCTTGGCCCTGCGGCAGCAGACCCAGTTCCTATGGGATGCCTACTTCTCCTCTGTCACAAAGATAGTATTGACCACACTAGAGGTTAGTCCTCACTAACAGCAGAAAGAGATGTGCATTACAAAAAAAATTTAAGAAACTAAGAACAGTCATGGCCCTGCCTCTTCTTGTCATGCTTTTTCAGGATCATGACAGACCCACTTGTTTTGTGTGCCAGCGCATAGTCATTGTTTGTTATGATTGCCATGCGCTCACCTGTCTCTTCTCTTGATCCCACCCCCTCGTTTCCTCGTTTAGCTTCCCATCAGTGTTTGATTCTCCACACCTGCCCCTTGTTAATTACCCTTTGTTAGTTCCCATATTATTTCATGCCCTTGTGTTTGCTGTCCTGTGCTGATTCGTTTGTTTGTCTTGCCCTGTGTGGTATTATACCTTGTGGATTTACTACCCGTAGGATTACCTTTCCCCTGTGTCTTGATGTTTCTTGTTTATCTAGTCGTGTCATTATCGTTTTGAAAGAAAGTCGAGATATATTTTTTCCTTTGCTTTTGCCCCATCACGGGAGTATTTTTGTTTCTGTTATAGTTCGTACCGTTCTTGTTTTACCCCACATCGTGGGCTTATTTGTTTTGTTAATAAAGTTTGTTATCCGTGAACAGCTGCCTGCACCTGGGTTCTCCTTCTCATAAAGCCTGACAAAGAACTGCCAGTTAGTTTTGCATTTCTGAATTGTCTGAGAACAGATTGAACATCTAGGATTTCAAATATAATTTACGTTTCAAACATTTCAGGATCTGGAAAATGAATTAAAAAAAATGTCTTTGCAGCTTTAAGGTCTAGTGCATGAAATTTAGCGGCATCTAGTGGTGAGTTGCGAATTGCAACCAACGGCTCTCTCCACCACCTCCCTTTCGAAGCAGTACGGTGGCTCAGTACGGTGAAAAAGATGTCGTCACATTTTTGCTTCATCGCAGAAAGAGATAACATATTTACGAAACAGGCTTTGTAAACTTTGTCCGTTAAAGGAACACTCAACTTGTTAATAAGTTGATTTTTACCATTTTGGAATCTATTCAGCTGTTCTCCGGGTCTTGCGATAGCACTTTTAGCATAGCTTGGCATAGATCATTGAATCCAACTTGTATCGTGTGCTAAGACTGGCGGGAAATGAAAAGTTGCGATTTTCTAGGCTGATATGATTAACAACTATACTCCCATTCCGGCGTAATAATCAAGGAAGTTTGCTGCTGTACCATCACCACAGCAGGTGCAGTGATATCACGCAGCGCATGTGGAAATAGGCTGACTTCCGTCAACATATCCAACGTGACCAACTGCTTGCACAAGGAGCGTGATATCACTGCGCCTGCTGCGGCCATGTTACAGCAGCAAACTTCCTTGATTATTACGCCGGAATGGGAGTATAGTTCCTAATCATATCGGCCTAGAGAATCAAAACTTTCTTCTTCGGTCTTAGCACACTATAGACGTACAGAAGAGGTAAAACATCGAAACTCTTTGGTCATTTTTGAACACGATGCTACTGGTCTAATTGGATTCAATGATTTATGAAGCTATGCTAAAAGTGCTGAATAGCGGCTGAATAGATTGCAAAACAGTAAAACTCAACTTAGTAGCTCTTGGGGAGCTGGAGAATAAGCCTGTTTAAAAAAAGTGAAGTGTTACTTTAAGGGCTACTGTAGAAACATGATGAATTCCATGTTAGGGGATGTAGATAGAAATAGCTCATTCTAAGAAAATAGAAAGATAACGCTTTATCGTCTAAGGTCTTTTTACACTTCTAATGACAAAGTACACATTGGACCTTTAAGATTCTACACCACTTCTTGGGCACTATTTAAATAAGGGAAATTGACAATTCCATTGAATAATATAATATTGATTTGAATAATAAAAATATTAAACAAGTTGTTTTCCCTTTATATGATTATATTGTTTGACAGCATAAGTTAAATAATCTCCTCCCAAACTTCCATTTTGAACTAAATGGAAACTTTTGTAGTTAGTGTTAATCTCTCATGGACTGGAATGTTTCTCCCTGCTCGTTTCGTTCTCGCTCTGTCTCTCTCCCTTTCTGGCATCTTCTGTTTTCTTCGAACCCTTTCATCACCTGCCGCTGTCATGCATAAAGAGATGCAACCTGTCATGATCAAACACACCGGCTCTTTTCAAGACCTCTCCTACACACGCACGAATGCATACGGATTTATGCAAGCATTCCCTCGCATCCAGACACTTTCTTTGAGAACTTTTTTAGGACGCAGTCCAGCTTTGGCCGGCTAGACGTCAGGCTTGCTCTTGGATGCTGCGAATCTTCATCTCGGGAAGGTGTTGGAAGGTGGTGTCTTTTAATAACAAGACCAGAATGAGAACTGCCAGCCATTATGGACTATAAATGTGTTCAGAAATCAGGCCGAGATCGGGATTTGTGATCACCATGGTGATGGTGGTGAAGCTGGATGAGACTCATAAGCTGTTTTCAACTCATTTCCAGATTTCCTCTGTATTGAAATACCACAAACTGCTTGGCTCAAAATTGTATTGTAATAACAAGGATGCGAGAAGTTGTGATTTCTCATTTGCATTCAGCATTGTTGTGACCCTACCAGAAAACGAATAAATACAATAAGGTGCCATAATCTTACCTGAAAACCCTCTTTCACGTGTTCTGCCATAAAAAAAACACAACTGCGTGCATTTCATGTGAACGGACCATGCTGTGTTTTTCTGGTTGCTGAGTCTGAGACCCTTGTCTGCATCTGGAGCTTTTCTAATCCCTCGCTTCTGTTCCGCTCGGAGCACTTTGAGCCGAGCGACTCGCTGTGAAATTCAGAGCGCAGACACCAGACTGATTGTCTCAGACTATTCATTCAAGAGCGGTGACACAAAGACAGAGAAACAGAAAGACATGGGCGAAGTGAATTAAAGAGGATTTCTTAGTGTGAAATTATTTAAAGGTGCAGTCAGTCATTTTTCGAACATAAATTAATCTACACAAAGTAATACGTAATACTAAGACTGGGGAAAATGTTATGTAGGTTTGCGTTAAAGAAATAATCAATCAAAACTGTTTTATTTATTTTTGTTTCAAATGGAAACACCATGTTAAGATGACCAGCCATGCAGTTTGATCAATTTGATGTATGCATTTTTATCCTACACCATAATCCCTCCCTTATATATTAAGCAGGCGCTTTATCCAAATCGACTGTAGGACAAGGCTAGATTTGATTTGTTTAACCAATGACTTCTATTAAAACTCAGTTATTGCAATTCAGTTTATTGCCTCTAGAGACAGAGATGCTCCACATGTTTCCTTTATGAGTAATAATGCTAATAACGGTACAAAAATAAATAATAGAGTTTTATTTATATATACTTCCATGCAAGTAAATGAAGAGCTTGGAGTTAAGTGTGTGCATTCACATCGGGACAGACATGAGTAAAATCTGTATAAATCCAGAGAAGTGAGGCATGAGGCATTCAAAACGCTAATGTTGTGTATGTGTGCGACAAATACTGTCTTATTAACCACATAAATCAAACGCCATCTCCATGGGCTCGGGCGAACTGATACTTTCACCAGAACGTATGCCACACGGAGTTCATTTCCCTGGTCCACAGCTCAAGACCAGCGAGATGCTTCACTTACTGTGTATACTGACATGAAGAATCCACCACAAAAACAGCACATTATAACATCAGCATGTGAATGCAATGAGATACTTACAGAGCATTCTGATTGACTGATTCTGAAGGCAAAGCAATACGCCCCCTGGTGGCTGGCGGCAGTATAGTTTTCATAAACCCCGCCCTTTCCATGTAAACTAATAGAAATCGTGCCAAAGTAAAAAATACAATTGCACGTCAAATACTGCGCAGACTCTCGCCCAAAATGATGTCATCGTCGATTTTGTAATCTGAACATTTTGCCTCTCTGTCGCCATCTCTGTTTGAAACATAAAATTGCAGTTTACTTTACATACGGTACTCATCTTTGCATGCTCAAAATAAAAATCCTGTGAAGTTGTACCCAACAGCTCAACTTATAAATGATTATTATAAGGTAAACCGTTGTGATTCAGGCTGAAGCACACAATAACTGTTTTTCGTTTATTTGGAAATCTAAAAGATTGCAGCTTTCAGATTGACTGTGATTGTGTCATGTCTCTCTGCATTTCACATTCTGTGTGGACAAACAAATTGCTTGTCTCTTGAAACTCATTCCTGGTTAGGACATAATGTTACAGTAGCACTTTACTGAAGGATGCCCATAAACCCGCTGAGATGTGACTCTGTCCTTTAAGCTAGAATGAAATGCTGTTCGGATGATTGTTTACTGTGCTGAGGACATGCACCATTGCTCTCTCCGGTTATGTAATCAGAATCAATAGCTGTCATTTAAATACATGTACCCTGTTCGATACACTGTTCACTGTTTTTATTTAGCCCTTACTTCAAACGCTTTATATTAACCATATACCTGTAGAAGTGCACAGGCCGCACAGTGAAGATGTACGTGTTGTTCTTGCAGATTATTCACGACAGAATCCGAATGCACATGTCCAGAAGCAGACCGATGTGGAACTCTGTTCCCGGAGGGCTCTACGCACTTCCAGAGTTCTCCAGCGACCCCACCCTCTTCCCGTTTTACTACTCGCCACTCGGTGAGTTTGTGTGTATGTGTGTGACTTCAGCTCAATGCAGTAAAAGTTGTTGCAGTGAAAATGACGTCATAACTCAGATAGATGTTGTCTCCTCAAGCAATATGTGTGTACATAACATACTGTAGTATTGAATCGTCAACACACACACGTCCACCGCATTCCTCCATAAGCCCAGCGTGTGTGTTTTTGCATGTGCATGTACGGTAGGGGCTTGAAATCGATTTGTCCCTGGGCCTTCCGTGTCAGCAGTAAATCTGTATTGCAGGAGTGATAGATTGGTCTATACTCTGCTGTCACAGGCGTTGTTAGTCTCGCTTTCCATAATTTTGATGACAGGACAGTTTAGACTCGCTGTCTGTGGCTATAACTTGAGTTCACTTCAGTGTGCTGTGATATACTGCGGGATCCACTCAGCCAGGGCTGCGCCATAAATCTGGCAACCTGTGATACGTGCTGTTTATTGGGCAATGAGATATCATCCAACTTGACCGGTAGATTGTGCCATTAGTTTTTCGGTGTCCCTGTCTTGCTTGAAACAGTCGGTAAATTGTTTTAGACACATTGTGGGATGCATAGGGCACGTAACGAGGTCATCATTTATTTGTAGTACACCATAATCATACTCTGAAACAGTAATGTAATGTGAACTTTATTCTTCTTAAAATGTTCTTTGGCATAATAGCCTTTTATTTGCTCACTGAGTAATAATAAGCGTACAATTTTTTGCATGATTTTTTTTTATTTCCAATCTTTCATGCATTTATATTCTACAGCAAATTAATAGACAATTTTAAACACCGTTTTCAGTTTTTCTGAATTTACTATTTAAATGGATGTCTTTGGGTAAATGGTTATTTTTGTTTTACTACATTAATCAATAACAATATTTACACCAGATTTCATAAAAAAAAAATTGTTTCTATTTCCATTTACTTGCATAAAATGAAAACCGAAGAAACAGGTGAATATTGCAGACCTCAAATACTACAAAGAAAACATGTTTATATCCACTTTTAAGCAACACAATAGTGATATTTGTACACGTTTTTAGGATAAAAATCCAAATAAACATTTCTTGGGCAAAAAGACAGAAATGTCTTGGAAATGTGGCCAGTCCAATAAAATAACAATACACCGTTGGCTTTTTAAACCAAGTTTAAAAAAATCTGGTTATGTTTCGAATGAAGTTGAAATTGATTTAATTATTTTGATAAGTAAAAGTAATACACAGCATTTTTATCAATAGAAAAGTATCTTAGAATATTTCTTTCAGACATTAAGTTTAGTATTCATGACAGAAAATCTGTCTATGGCTGTAGATACATACTGTATAGTATTTATTGGGCCTTTCAATGAACAATATTTCTCGTATTTTATAGGAAAAATAGTATCGATAAACTGTAAAAATAAGGACATTTCTTTTCCTTTTCTACAAATTCCTTTTGGCAACATCATTAAATATATCATTTTAAAAAGAAAATAAGAAAGAAAGACGTGTTTTGAAGTGAAATAAAGAACATGAAGATATTTGATCTTTTATGATTTAATAATTCATCCACCAGAAGGCTTGAGTTCATGGAAGAGTTTTAATCTTGATTATTGTGCTAATTATGAGATTATTTTATGTTGCTTTTGTACAATTGATCAAAGCAACAAATTAAGAATTCAGAAGTAAAGTATACCAACTTTTATCATTCTCTCCACTTGAATTCAGCTGTGATTTTGTCAGTGAGTCTTTTACACACACACTGAACAGATATTTGTGTTTTTTGTTCATTTGTGTGTAGTCTTTGTGTGTGGCATGTTTGTTTTAAACTTATTAATTACTTATTTTGTTATGTTTTATAGAAGCTTATATTCTAAATTCCTGCAATGATGAAATGCTAAAAGCAACTACTGCCAGTGTTATAATCTCTTTTGTTTAAACACCCTAAAACTAGAAAAGTTTCAGCTCTTCGATCAATTAATTAAATAAGTTTGATCTTTTCCGGTTGGCTGTTCTTTGTAGTAACTTATATTGTGATGTAATGGACACTTAACGTGGCTGTCGGGTTACCAGAGTTGCAGTCGCAAATGTAGATAAATGAAGCGAATCTCCGCGGAGGAACAAAGGAAAAGAGGTGCTTTCTTTATACAGCTCCCATTAAACAATCTGATACAAACCCAGAGAGATGTTACACAAGAGCAGATAAGCCGTTCACTGATATCATAAATGCTGATCTTTAATTCTGTGTGCTTGATACAGGTAAGAGTCCATCTCAGGATTTTACAGCCGTCATTCAAGCGGTCACTCCCCTCCAGTACCAACAGCAGCCCATTTTCAAACTCATCCATGCCGTCGCCAAGTCCAAGTTCTGCACACAGGTAAGAACATGGAGTCTACGATGAGATCAAGCAATGAGACAAAACTAGATTGCTAAAACTGTTCATGTTCACGCTACACTGTAAAAAATACCTGTAAAAACGGTGATGTAATGGTAATACAAAAATAACATTTTTATTATGTAAAATTATGTTTATTATTTTACACGCTACTTGTAATTTTGCAGTTTATTTCTCTTATTAAACATTTCAAAACACATACAATTAAATCAAATAAAATAAAACTGTACAGTTACAATGACAGTTGTTTACAGTGTAGGACTACATACGAAGAGTTTGGTTCCAAAATGACACGTCTATGTTTAATTGTTTTTCAAAATTCAAGTATTTTATTGTGCATTCTAATAAACATCAAGCAAAGTGAAGTTGTTTTGTTTTGATTTACGCCATAATAACAAAACAACACAGCTTGCTTACACAATAAAACACAATAAGAACATGATAACATGATTTTTGAAAAAATTAAAAATGGAGTTATCTCATTTTGAAACCAAACTCTTCCTATGTTTACATCTATTTACTTGCTAGATGTTGGAATATGTTGAACTGTAAAGTGAGGACAATGTTTAATGGGATGTATTGTTGATAAAAATGTAAAAACATCAACAGATAAGTTAATACAAATAAAAATCTGGCCTTTAAATAATTATAAGTTCATGTGATTTGCACAGAAATTGTAATAATCTTTAACCATCAAATACTTATCTATCACAGACCAAACAAATCACAGTAAAAGAAAGAAAATGTGCGTTGATTGAAATTTCCTGTTTTCATTCAGATTTTAGTGCTGTGGAACTGTGAGAAGCCTCCGCCACCCAGAAACAAGTGGCCCTCCATCTCAACACCCTTCACTATCATTGAGGGCAAGAAAAAGGTGAGATAAAGAGAAGAAATGACATACAGGAATACAAGATTGTCGGTTTCCCCCTAACTCAGGATGTCTCAATATTTTTGGAGACATTTATGCAAGGCTAGGAACAAACTTGTACACACGCAGACACAGAATTTACCAAGGCTATAGAACCGCATAACACATAACAAGACAGATGTCACCATTTAATGTCTCTAAAATGAAGAAATTGTGTGTGATATCTGGACAGCTGTGTGTGGGTGGTGATGCGAATATTCTCAATGCGTATCTTATCATTAGCACCTTTCAGACACTGTCTGCTCAGCATCATTTTCTCTCTTTCTCTCTCTCTCTCTCTCTCTCTCTCTATGTTCAGCATCTAATCTTCTTGTCATCACTGTTAGTTTCAGATGCAGTTGACCTGAGCAGCTTGTGTTAATGTCACTGTTTGCTCACAGATGTGTTCAGGCCAGGAGCTATAAACAGTGTGTCAGTTAACATGTTAAAAGATGAATTAGTTGTTTGACATTATTTCTGTAACTTGGTATTGCTTTTAGTATAATGAATGCTTAAACCTTTTGTAAGAGAGATTTTTGTTCATCCAGTATGATTAATTTTATTATAAGAAGGATATTTAACTTATAACTATATATGTATAAATGTTATATTAATACATATTTAATGGTGTCCATCAAATTAAAAAAATATATATCAACATTGGTGAAATCTCCTAAAATGTTTGGTTTCTTTTTAAATAATTTAGAGGGTTTGCAAAAATAATTTGTACCCCTGATTCAACAAGTGAAATAAGGAACAAATCCAAACTAATCATAACAATTCAACAGCAGAAAAGGATTGTTTCACATGCAAAATGCTAATAAATCAAGCTGACAGTTTATTATTGTTCTGTGCTTTGAAACCACACTGGCGGGTGTTTTGCAGTCATGTGCCAGCGGTAAAGCAAACTGTCACATTAGCTGCGATTCTGGGTACATTTGTTTCATTATTGAATTCATTTTAAGTCAGACCATTCAGAATGAACTGGAAATTAAAGGTGTTTAGAAAAGCAAGTGGACCACATGTATAGATCACATTTAATTTGGTTTATGTCCAAATAGAAAAACTAATAAAGAGAAGTGTTTATTTGTTATCTCCACAAAAGAAGAAAATACTGCCTTAGACTTCATCCAAAAATTCATCCAGGCTCCAAATGGCAAGATGATAAGTAAATGATGTCAGAATTTTCATCACTTACATTTTCATCACTTTAAATATAATCAGATTGGCTTCAGAAATTATTTCAACTAACTATTTGCAGTTTTAACATTACTTCGAATGATCAAGTTAAGCTATTTCAATTCATTCAGATTTTGATATTGCTTTATTTCTTAACTTATTTTAAGTTACAGCTCCTCATCATTGTCGGAAATTCAAACTAGCGAGTTTATATTACTTGTCAATCATTTTGATTGTTTGTTAAAATGTAATGCATAAAATTTGTACAGGTATGCAATACAAAATTAAGAGAAATACTGTTAAAAAAAATCTGCCAACCGGCAAGTTAAAAAAGTAAATAAAATGTTCATTCTTGTAAATTTTTCCCTTTTTTAGCCGTATTTAAAAAATGATGGGGCCCCAGTAAAAAAACGTTGAAAAATCATAAAAAAATAAAAGTAAATTTCTGAAAAAATGTATAGTTCAATAATTTAGAGTTGTTTTACTTAAATGTTTTTCATAAACTTGAGAATATTTCAATATAACGGCTATTTTTACTTAATGTTTTAAATATGGATGACTTGGACCAAATAATAAAAAAAAAAAACGGGCAACAACATTTCATGAAGATGTGGGGGTTGTCCAGACCGCCAAAAATGACGTTCTTCTTACTATGAAAATGTGCAGGCACGTCACTGACCCAACAAACCAATTTATCATTTCAAGTGATTCATTATGAGAATGACATTTCCATTATCATCATCATGACAGGCAGATCTCAGTGTCATTTATTAACATTTAACAGCTTTTGCTCTTATATTAATGGGTTTTGCTCAACAAATAGTTTTCTTCTTCAAGTTTTTTTTCTAATGGAAATGTGAAGCATGGTGTTTGTGCCATATATATATACCACAAACAGTCAGATTTGTCCTAAACTTATGTAAAGTGATAAATAAATCAGGCAACAACATTCCACCTATTTTTTTATCAGAAAACACACACTAGAGATCTAATTAAAAATGCATCTTCTATGAAGCGCCTCGAACAAGTGTAAAACAGATCATCTAAAAGTCAATCCAAAGCCATTTGTCATAATAAAATCATATTGTGACTAATAAGCTATCAAACGCCACATCCAAATCTTAACACTCTTTTCTCCACGGCCTGATCAAGATCAATTATTGTTGTTTAATACTGAGATAAAAGCTTAATAAAGTAACATGTACTTGGCTTTCCCTAAAGTGAAATCTCGAGAGGTCCTAAGGGGACACAATCTATGTGTTTTTGTGTGTACGTCAGAGCTATTTAATTAGTTTGTCATGGGGGCCAGTTCATGTAAAGCATCCAAATTGAGGGCGGGAGGGATATGGCTTGCAATATGAGGGATAATAACAACAATACAAAGTAATTTTTTCTGTTTTAATTTTTCTGAACTCTGTGTTTTATGTCCTCCACTTATCAATAGCACTATATTTGTCCACATAAAAAAATAGTTCAGTATACTTAAGTATTCACTTATAAACTTTAAACTGCAGTAGACCAATGAACCAAACAGAGAAAAAGAATTTTTTTTTGATTTAAATCTACTTAAATGTAAGTAAAAAAATTCTAATTTTTAAAAGTTATTTTTATAACCTTACTAGAACATTTACTGTAGTTTGTCAAAGTAAATAATATACTCTGTAAAAATCAAGAGGGATGTTGTGCTAAACCAGACTTTTATTTTGACGGGTCGCCGCAATGGGTGTTTGACAGTTGCTTTTTTCAATTCTCACATGAAACAGGAACAGTTCATGTGCACGTGTTCTCTGAAAGCTCCACGAGCACACGCAAAACAATTGCAGATTACATATTTAAACACCATTCGAATATTTCTAAAGTAAATGCACGATTTGAATTTGAAGTTAGTTCCTACATTTTGGTTGAGAAATAATACATTTGCCAGAGTCTGTGCCATTCCGCGTTATAAAGCAAACATGCCTGGATTCCGCGATTCAATCATAGGCCCCTTAATATGGGTGCCAGAATTATTTAATTTTTTCCCCATTAAACACCCAAAGTTCTTTCCTACATTTAAACATGCTGATTTTGTATTTTATAACAACATCGGTGCATTGTAAGATGTCAAAGCGGGCTTTTCTACATTCAATCATGTTCATTGCTTGTATTTTGAAACAAAAACAGAAACTCAGTGAAACAACATTAACCTACATAGGCGCTGTTCTCCGACCTTGCCTCAGTACTTTTTAAATGGTGGTCCTATTCGTGCTAGCAAAAAGTAAAAATTCAACTAATAAACGTTCTCATCCGTCATCGTCCTGCTCACCACGCCTCACAGGAGAGACTGCTTGCGAGTAGCGCCACTCGCCTGTGTCCACACCAAACACGAGCAATCGCGTTCAACGCTCTTTAATGATGGCGGGAAAAGTTTGTTATAAAAAGCGAAAATTCTTAGCGAAAAGCCCTGGTGTACGTGTTAAACATCATTCATGGACCAATAAGAACTTTCTGATATAATTTGTAGAATCAGCAACCTGATATTTTCCTTTGGTTAAAAGAGATACTCCACCCAAAAATCTAAATTTTGTCATGAATTACCCCTCATAAGAAAGATATAGAATATGGAAGAATGATGGCAACTGTCATTTAATTGACTACCATAGTAGGTTGTCAAAATGGTTGTCAAAGGTGCTCTAGAACGTTTGGCTTTCCTAAATTCTTCAAAATATTCAATTTTGTGTTCAACAGAACACATTACATTTCCTTTGGTAGTGAACGATGTCCCAGAAGTGTCAGTTGCTAACATTCTTCCAAATATCTTTGTTCATAGATTTTTTTACCAAGGTTTGGAACAACTCGAGAGTGTGTAAATGATGACAGAATTTTCATTTTGGGGTGGAGTATCCCCAAGCAGTTTTGCTTATAAATGGGGATTGCCTTACTTTTATAATGTTCCAACGAAAAATGTTGACACAGGGCCATATGTATTGACATATAACCGTCTGTCTGTCAGTTATAAATGTGTAAGAAGAGAGGAAAAGAAAGGAAGGAGAGAGGGACACTAAAGGGCAGATGGTCATGTGTGCTTTTCGGTAAAATAAAACTTTTAGCCTAAGGGAACAGGAGTGATATAAGAAGTAAGAGCCATGTGTCAACAAAAACATCTGGCCTTTCAGATAAATACACAATCTGTGTAAGAAGCTCTACATATATAAAAAAGAAACTCACCGAATGATAAAGCCATACAGCACATGTCATACATATTTCATATATACACTTCCCATGACTGTTCTGGGTTCAGCTCTAATGACAGGAGACAACAGATGCTTTATTCCTTAATGACACATACAACTTCATTAACACATGATGTAAGAAGATTAGTTTGTCATTTTTTATTGTTTTTTTGCCTGACAGTACAGTGTAGAGAAATAGGAAATGTTGGCATGTGAGAGAGATGACAGGAGCCCGCAGTGCTTTTTGCTTAACATGTCGGCCCATAGTGCACAGGAACACTGTCACCAGTGAAAATAAAAGAATGTATATCGCTGAGTTAAAAGATCATTTATTATTAATAAAAATAAAAACAATACTACTAAAAGTTAATTGGCTTTCACAATAACTGTGTTTTATAGTACTACTACTAATAATAATAACCATCATCATAATAAATAATAATAATTATTATCATTATGAATAATAATACTTTTTTCATAGGTCGTATTATTATTGTTAATATTATTATTATTAAATACAACATTTTTTATATATTATTAATACTGTATATATTATTAAGTCTGAACTTCAGACAGCAAAAATATTCCATGTATCCTCATTGTTAAAGCCCATAAATGGTACGAGCAAAATATACTGGTTTTTTTTTGCTTTTAACTGCTCAATTGCCCCATTGACTGTTTCTTTAATCTGACAGATTAGTCAAAGATACTATTCTGAAGAAGTTAACAGCATGTTTGTTTTTATCCGAGTACATTCTTTTATTTACTGTAAGATTGCTTGGTTTTATAAGTTGTTGGGTGGATCATCAGTATATGAGATTTGCTATCACAGAGAGCTTTAGTCAGAAGATGTCTCTCAAAATTCTTATTGTACCAACGGGTTCACAACTTTACAGACACAGATACACAGTCACAATGTAAATACATTTGAATACAGTCAATTCAAATATATACAAACTTCTCCAGAGAAGATTTCCCACAAATTGTCCTTGAGGTCTGAATAAAAACAATATGTCCCAGACAACATAACATTAGGGCTGTCTGTGATGCGCTCAAATTTAAACACATCTTAATGATCTTCACTAATGAACTCAGCAGTCAATGAAATCTGTCAATGGTTTAGGTTTGTTACAGTAATGAGAGTAAATCCATGCATCAGGAGTTATTTTGCTTAAAAGAAGCATAAGCATCTTTACACATGAGCAGTTTTAAATTATTCAGAGGTATTAATGAAGAGTCAATACCGTAATAAGGTTTGCGCCTCCCTGTAGCCCCCATTTACCGTAATGGATTAAAACAGCATCATTCTAATGGTGCCACAGATCGATTGTGGGAAGCGGCGAAACTCAAGCTACCGCTAAGTAAAATCTAAGACCTTTCTGGTGTGTATATGTTGTGTTTTTTAAATCACATGAAAGGGCTGTAATTAAGTCAGCTACAAACAGGCCTGAAGAACAGATCACATAGGAGCAGATGCAGATTAAAACCAAACCTGAAGACCCAAGACCAGATCAATAATCTGAAACTAGAATATAGTATTCCATTTTATTTGTTCCTCTGGCAGCATTGCACTTTTAAAGAAGATGATCAATCTCCACTAATGACAAACATGCTTCACTATACCCTTTTGAGTTTTTTACATTTCATTTCTTCACCCTTTTGTCTACCACAAACACCTCTCAATATGCAAATGGCCTGTCGACGGGAGGCCAAGCCAAGACAGCCGAGCCAATAAAAAAGGAAATGTGCTTGTGTGAACTTTTCAAGATGAGCCTTTAAAGGAATAGTTCAGTCAAAAATAAAAAATGTTTGTCATCATTTATTTATTCTCAGGTTGTTCAAATACTTCTTTCATACAGACCAGACATGTCATATTGTGTTACAAAGTCTTGTCAAGTTTGAGAAAATGATGTCATAAAATTGACTTTTAAAGAAGGGGTAATACAGTTTTATGCCAATCTCATATTAATCTTGAGTACCTATAGAGTAGTATTGCATACGTCGTATCTTCAAAGAGTATTTGGTTTGATCAAATTTATAAAAGAGAGATACAGTTGTACGATAATTTCTGCAAAAAGATGAGCTGCTTGAGGCAGGCAGGGCAGATCCAACTACCATGAGCACAAAATACATCACTACATTTTCCCTTCATGTTGTTTACATTATGCACGTACACGTCGCTTTCCAACAAAACACAGACATATGACTTAGTTTGACTTACTGCGTGCGGTTCATGTTTCCGTCTATAAGTTACAATCGATATCCAAATCCAGCGGTATATCCATCTTTAAGCAAACTGTAAAGTGTGTCACTTTAAATGGAAATTACTTTGTCAGATGAAAACTACCCTTGTGACGTTTGATGAAGAGATAAGATCTGTTTGAAATTTGTAAATGTACAAAATGAATACATTAATAAATTCTTAGATAGTGAATAACTATTGCTGGGAAAATATTTTGAAAGGCTCATGTCACTTATTTCCCCCTCAGACGATGAGTGGCCGTTTTTTTCCTCATCATGCCATCAAAACTGATGCAGTGCTCAGTCTGGACGAGGACTCGGTTCTGTCCACCAATGAGGTGAGTGGTTGCATATTACACAATTACAATTACATATTTTTAATCCTTGTCCACCATTCCTGTGTTTTTTATGTATTGCTTTTTGCAATGCATTAATATATATCTTTCACGGTGAAGGAATATCGGTTATTAAGCATTAGTATTTGAAACAATATATGAATCAGAGAGGGAAAAGAAACCTACTGTTTTGGAACAGTAAGTATAATCTATCTATTGATCTATCTTTCTTTCTGTCTAAGATATCTAGATAACTATATATTGATAGTCCAATAGATACAGTAGATAGTCCAGTATTCAGTAAAAAGGTTTTAATTTAAGTTCATCATTCTCTTTGTCTTTCACACACTGTCTCTCTAAACATCCATTGTTTTTTCAGCTCATTATATTCTCTCTTTCATTCTGTGGCATTTGTGATGCCGCATGTATTGTCCATTGCTTCCATGTTTTGTGTTTGTACTGCACTTTGTTAATGTCAATTCTCTGTCTTCATTTTCCCAGAGAGAAGAGATGATATTTGCACAGTGCATCATCAGCAGCCTGCTGGCTCCATTTTTAATTGCTCACGGCTGCATAATTTAATCAGACAAGAATATGAGTTAGACTGAGAGAGAGAGAGACAGAGGAAATACTGTTCATCCAAAGTAAAGATATCACTATACTCGGATTTCTAAGTATAGATTCTTCTATTAGAAAAGTGTTAGTGTTTCTGTATTTGAATGTTTCTTTCACTATTAAACTCTCATGAAACCAACTAGGTTTCACTAACTATCTCCAGCTTTGGGAGGGATGGGGGGATAAAAAAAATAACATAACATATAAAATCAAATAAATTATAAGGAGTTTAATTATGCAAGTATATGAAAATTTTAAATATAAAATATAAATCTGCTCTTTTTGGAAAGTAGAGACTTTCAATTTCTTTGCAACAATTAACACAATAACGATTGAAAATATTTATATTTAACTTTTTCCTTACATAACCATAGTTTTAAATGAGCAATAAATCAAATATTAGTGAAGGATTTCTACTTATTTTTCAGATTAAAAATCTGGGTCTGGCAAAAGTGTAAAGAAAATTCTAATCATAAAAAGTATTGAAAAGTAGCAAAAAATGAAGGGTTCAAGTTCAATTTAATTGTGACCTTCATTAGGGAAATGGTTAAAATGTTTTAAATTAAAATCAGCTCGTATGTGTCACAGTTCCCATCTGTCTCTCCCTATGTTTCCCCCTCGGACTTCATTACCCCTCCCTCACCTGTGTCTCGTCAGTTACCCCCCTGACTATTTAGACTCACTCTGTTTGTCCCTCCATGGTCTGGTCTTGTCTATGTGTAGTGTCTTGATGTTCCTAAAGATGATCCTGTGATATAGTGTGTGATTTAAATAAATACCGGTGTGTTGACTCTCTCCACATCTCCGATCTGTGACTAATCCTGACAGTAGGACATAAAGGGGCGGTTTCCCATGCAGGGATTAGTTTAAACCAGAGCTATGTTTTAGTAAAAATAACTAGGTAACTAAGGTTACGTTTTCTAGAAACATACTTCACTTAAAAACATTGCTACTTCAAAAACGCTGTATTTTCCACATACATGTTTGTATCTCCTCTTTGCCCCGCCTCTCTGAAACGCTCAGATTTTTTACAAAGCTCATGGCTCTGAAAAGCGAGGTGTGGTATGATTGGCCAGTTAACCAGTGAGTAGTGATTAGTGGAATACTGCAAGCGTTGGACCATATTTGGAACATCAGGTTCCAAATCAATTGTACTGACAGTACCGATTTGCGTATGGCTTTGGGCGGTCTTAGTCAAATCATACCACGAACTGACGTAGATTTGTGGGGGTGTGGTTACATCAGGCGATTCAGGCAGGTCTGGGTGAGCATTCGCTTTTAGATAGAATGCATCTTTTGTTCTGATACTTTGTTTTTTGCAATTTTGCCTGACTAATACATGCATGTGCAATTTATAACACACCAAAGACAAAAAAAACATGTTTGCGCCATATGACCCCTTTAATACAACTCTTACATTTAAAGTCCCAGTGAAATTTAAAATAACTATTCTTATTTTGTTTATAATATCGCAGCATTTATAGTTAATAGTTTATCAATGTAGGGCTTTTTTTGTATTCATGTACCTTCAGAATTCTTTCGTTAAACTATGAAAAAGCACTTCTGACCTGAAATGACAATCCATCTCAAATGACGTAAACTAGACGGCTTGGCCTGAGCATCCGTTAACTCCTCCCCTTAATCTGTCAATCTCCTGCCAGTTTTATTTCAAAATCAATGCAACAGCTGTTTTTACACATCCAATCAAATCACAGCGAAAAACGCAAGCCACGCCCACTAATTATCTCATTTGAAAATCCTTTTCACTCGGAAATGTGGAATGTGAGAATACGGAAGTAAAAACGATCGCAACTTCCAGTTCACATGGACTTTAAATTAATCTGGGACTAGGCTTAAGCCCTGTCTGGAAAACCACCCCATACTGTCTGCACACACTAGAAGTAACAACACTCTGTAAATCATTTAAATGCCATTTACATTTGCTTTGGTGAATCCGCTGATTTTTCATGAAACAGGTTAAAACAGGTTTAGATCATTCAACCTTTTATCCTTTTTAAATGATCAAAGCGATGATTTAACGTTTCAAAAGATTAAATTAGATTCCAGATTTCAGCAAATCGACCAAATCTGGCGCAATTATTATTTATAAGGATTATAAATGTGTAGTTAACAAGTATCGCTCCTCGAGCTGTGATATGCAAATCTAGGCGGCAGCAGTGCCAAGTCACAAAACATGGCCGCACCATCTGGCCAAGATGTTTCAGGCAATGTGCAGATATGTGGGATTTATTTCTTCTCAGAACAGGCAGGGTGCTGTCATTATGAGAGCATCCGTGTCGTAGTCTGATGAAGGCAGATAATACACTGGGCTCAGAAAGATTTGGCAACATCCAGAAGAATTCTCTGCACTCTACCTGACTCATGATGTCATCTAGGTTAAAAAAATGTTTGTACATGATGGCAGGGTTTATGGGAATGTGGAGCTTGTTTATTTCATTCTAAAGAAATGGTTTTAAAGGTCCCATTCCCCACGATCCCATTTTTCAACCTTTAGTAAGTGTGTAATTTTGCTTTTAGAGCATAAATAATACCTGCAAAATGATAAAGCTCAAAGTTCAGTGCCGAGCAAGATATTGTCTTTAACAGAATTCACTTTCAAGGACTACAGAGAACGGGTGGATCGGACTACAGCCCTATACTTCCCGGGTACATGATGTCACAATTCCAAGTGCTTTTAATAAACTCCATCAAAAGGAATATGCCAATAAAGGGGCGGAATCTTCCTTACAGAAGAGGAAGGGGCACTGGATTAGTGTTCGGTTATCAGAGATTGTAAACATTTGACTGAGCTGCACGCTAAACTACTTTCACTTTCATCACAGTCCTACAGCTGGTATTAAGAATGCAGCTACACAAATTCTAAGAAAACCAAGGGTCAAATAACAGCTTCTATGAATTTAACATCAACTGTGAAAGCTGTTCTGTGTAATACACTTTTGTGTGTGTGTGTGTGTGTGTGTGTGTGCGCTTACCTCTAAAACACTTCTTTGAAACGTCCTTTGAAGTCCTGCTTGCAAATGTTTCCTGGTCAATCTGCTTGTTTTATTATCGAAGTCTGGTCGGCTATAAAAAGATAAAACTAATGCTTTTGTTATGAGTGTTAATTAATAAAGATGGTCTGATGCCATTCGGTCCGGTGTCATTTCCCTCGCCATAGTCGGAAAAAACATTTGCACATGCACTAGCAGACCTCTATTACACTTTGATGGATCCGCATGTTTTTAACTGATGAAGTGAAGTTGACGCCATTGTTACTGTTTATTGCTAATAGCCAACGTTTAATAATACACGTGCACTGAGAGGGGCACCGACCAGTAATAACATCCTGAGAAGTGGAAGTTCACTGATATGGTATGGGTGGGATATCTTCAAACACACACACTCTAAGCGTGGACCAATCACGACAGCGTTTCGGACGGAGGGACTTTATATATATCGGAAGAAATCCAGTCATTTTGCGAGAAGAGGGACATCGGTGAACAACAGACTTGAAAAATATGAACTATAAAGCTTTTTATGAAATTAGAAACATCAACATCCATTGTTAATCACCCAAAAAGCATCATCAAAGCCTCAAAAACAGCAAAATAATTGCTCCTTAAAGGCAAGACCATGTGGGAATTAATCTTTTGTTTGGGAATGTTTTATTAACTCCAGTGAACTCTGTTCCTTTGGAATGGGATGTTGAAACACAATCTCACGGCAAAAACGTAACTAATTTACGATGTCTCTAATTTTTACTAATTCGCATGAATTCCTTCATTTTACTGCGATTAAATAATTCCCATGAGATCAGGTTGGACGGTGCTAGATTTCTTAAACCGCTAACAGTGGTTACAATTAACTGAGAAATATGTAATAAATATTTACGGCAAGCAAAGTTTACCTCCAATTTTATTAATTTACCCACCATAGGTTACTATGCGGACCGCACATGAAAGCTTTATATGTCTCAAATCTACTATGTACGTAATGCTCAATGTGCCGCGATAAATAATTCAACCTGCTGATGTTTTATTAACTGCATCCAGTTCATTTTTACCTCTGCTGGCCAAGATATCCACTTTGACTTTTATAGCGAACAAGATAACAGAAGCCGTATCACAAAAGTTTAATGAGGGAGGAAGCTCTGTGGCTTTAAACAAACCCGGCAACATTTGGTCTCGTAATCTGCCCAGAGTAATTGCCCTCAAAGCATTATAGAGGGTTTTAATTGAAAACTGCTGTGAATCTTAAAATATGACATATTTTACTTGTAGTTTACTTGGAGCGTGCGGAGCTACCGCTCCACAGAATTGATAATTGCATTGTTTCATCTCATTAACTCGCTTATTAAAATGGGAAATGTAATATAGGGGTTGAGGTTTTTATGCGCTTCAAGCTTCATTAGGCTGCGAGCACATGTGTAGTATAACAGCCGAGCTCACGGACTATGATGTCTGTGTTACAGTTAATGGCCTGAAGAATTGACCAGTAAAGGCAATAATTGTTGTAGCACGTTGACTACGCAATACACAGTAAATTAGATGAATCCGGTGCTGTGCACGTTTAAGGGCATGACTTTACGTCTTTATTTCTCAGTTTGTCTCTCGATTCACACATGTAAACTTAAAACAAAGTACTTCTTCATCCCTGACAGTGGTGAAGTACATAGTGTGTGGTCTACAGTAAGAACAATGTGAAATATTTAGTTCAATAAATGTTTTTGGTCCTACCTTTGGGACGTTTCACAATGAAATGCAAAATGAAGCGATTAATTAGCGCCATGTTGTTCTCCTCGGCTGGAGCAGCCCTCGCTCCACCTGCCATTTATTTTCCACTCTCTGAAGATCAATAATCCAGGTCCTGTGCACATAACAAATAGGGTGAAATTCAGCATGTCACCCACAATGCATTGCTTAAACAAGTCTTCACAAAGCCACGATTCCTTAAGGCGACTTTATTTGCATGATGTCATAAATCTGGCCCACAGTACGCAGCTAACATGACAATTAATCGTTCGTAACTTTTAGGGGGGACGTTTGCAACCTTAATTTTTCATTATGTGTGCACCCTGACTTTGACAGGGCAAGAGCTGGTGTCTACATTGTGTACATCCCCTGCATGACAACACGGTGCTTCTGTCTAAAGCACATGTGAATAATCATGGAGGTCTGAAGATGTTATATAATCTAAAGTTAATTAAAAAACTGGAGTAGAGATATTCTGTAAGCACAACATGTTGCTTTGGTTAAGGTACATGGGCAGCTAGCTGTGTGTAATAGAGGATCTTTTGACAGAAATGCAATATAATATACATAACAATGTGTTCAGATGTGTATAAAGACCTTACTAGACTCTTAGAATGAGTTATTTCTATCTACATATTTTCTTCTAGCCCTAAACGGACAATCTGCTCTACAGAGCGTGTTTGCCAAATATCTTATCTCCTTTGGCAAAGAAGCGAAACAAAAACGAAAACTTTGTCCTGTGTCAGTCACCGTAGTGCTTCAAAAGGGAGGGGTGGAGTGAGCCATTGGTTGCAATTCGCAACCTCACAGCTAGATCCCGCTAAATTTTATACACTGGATGTTTAATTCTTCTCCTTTAATCTCTTCTGATAAGTTTTCAAATTGTGTGTTATATTTGGTTTTATTTGACGTCTAAGTGAACATCCCTTTGTTTTTATATCTGGCATGATGTGTAAGTTATGTTGCAGCTTTCCCTTTAATTTTTCTCTTTATGTGTTCAGGTGGATTTCGCCTTCATCGTTTGGCAGAATTTTCCGGATCGGATCGTAGGCTACCCAGCACGCAGCCATTACTGGGACAGCGGGAAGGGGAGGTGGGGTTACACCTCTAAATGGACCAATGAGTACTCAATGGTGCTGACAGGAGCTGCGTTCTACCACAGGTGCTCTCCTGAGAACACTACAAAACACAGCCAAACCACACTGACCGTACAGGCATATTTCACACATATATAAACATTTTGTCATCATTGATTTACCCTCATGTGGTCAGAAACTTGTATATGACTCTTACTGTAGTCGGACACGAAAGAGGATATTTTGAGAAATGTCTCAGTGGTTTTGTGTTCATACAATGGAGACAATAGGGTTATGTGTTGTTTGGTTATCAACATTCTTCAAAATTTCTTCTGTTGTATCTGCAGGAGAAAGTCATACAGGTTTGGAAGGGATTTCAAATAAAAAAATGACTAAATAATATGAGGGTGAATAAATGACAATTTGTTTTGAGAGGACTATCCCTTTAATTAGATTTGTTTTGAACTAGATGTACAGAAAGTGCTAGATTTCCAAACTAGTACCCGTTAAATTTGGCAACTTAAGTTGGTAAACAACTACGTTTTTTTATATAAAGCCAGCACTTTATATAAAAAGTCACACTTTTGGTTGGCTAATGTTGGGCTGCTAAAGCATACTAATCAATGTTTTAATAAACTCAGGTTTTTTTTTTTTTTTTAAATCAACACACACATGGCTGACTCCTCTGTCTTAGTATATTACACTGAGATTGAAGAAAATGTTTTAGAACTGAAGACATTACACCACATCAGCTTTAATTGACTTGAAAGATGAAAGGGAAGGAGGATTTATAAAAATAAGACCATCAATTTTGACAACCAGCTTGTTTGTTTCTCACTATATTAGTTATTAAATTGATTCTTCTGAGACCTCAGTGAGATCCACTGTGAAATATAACTTGCTATATTCGACTATCCAGTAAAGTTAGTATACTGTATTGACAGCGACAGTTGAGGAAAATCTTTAGCTTTTTGGGAGACACTTTATTTTACAGTGCCCTTATTACACTTTACATGTATTTACTTCAGTATTTTTACTAAATTGTGCATAATTTTATATAACTAACCCAAAACCACACCCTAAGCCGAAAAACTGATGAAATGGGGACCTGTATCTTTAAATGAATCAAGATGAAAATACTCACGCATCTTGATAAGTTACGTATATAAATACATAACTTGGCAACAAACAAGTCTGACCTTGTGGAGCATACATTAATCGTATATCTCTTGCTTTTCCATTCCAACATATCACCTCATTCCTCAGAGAGCTAAATGTAGATTAGGTGTTTTACCAGGACTGTATGCCAATAACACGTCACATGATCAGTTAAAAAACATGATATCATAACATTCATACCATAGTTAAACCAAGAGGCTGGAAACATTTGAGTATCCAGCATGGAGACACTTTATTCTTCAGCAGAGTCATGGATCAAAGTCCCTCTGAAGATACCAAAGGGCTTTTACACAGTACACTGGGTTCCTTCTGGAAACACAAGAATGATTTGTTTTCCTTTGTGTGTAAAATGTGAAATACAGACCATAGATGCATGGTGCTTTATTGAGGAATCTTTCAGATGTGATTAGAAAGTCATTTCTCTGGATTTGAGCAAACGAATATTTGTCAGGCGGCTCTGTTTGGTGATTTGGCTACAGAACACTTTTGGGCGTTTATTGTAGCCTGTTTAATAGTTTTACATGAGGGTAATATCAGCTGTGATATATTTATAATGCACATGTCAGGAATAGGCAGCTTGTCATATTTTTTAACATTCTCTTACTTTCTTAAGAAGTGCTGGTGAGAGAAGTGGTGCTCGTATGGTGATTTTTAAACCTGACGTGCTTTTGCAAATTTATCTGTTTATGTCCTCGCCCTCCATTCTGATGTCAAATATTGCTTTTTGCGTTGGTTTTTAATACAAAACGATCTGATTTCATCACTTGAGAATGTGAACCGTCAGTTATCAAGATCAGATTTGATAGTCATTTATATATAATGCTATGTGAAAAAAGCCTAATCACTGTCTCTCCTGGTCTTTGGGCCCTGTAAATATAAGCTACAAATAAACTATAAATATAAAAAAAAATATTATTCTACACTGTAAAAAGCGCCAGACAAAAAAAATATTAAAAACAGGCAATGTTCTGGAATCTTTAAGTAACATGTTATTTACATGTTTATTTTACAACCAACATGTACTTTTGTTTTGTAATTTGTATGTATTTTTACTGAAAATTCTGTCAAATAAAATTACGTAAAATTACATTTTTTTACAGTGAACATTAACTACATTCGCATTCACATCAATGTATGATAACATGATAAAATGTATATAAAAATAAAATGTAAATACATAACGTAAAAAAATGTTTAGGCTGCTTACATTTTTTGACCATCAGCTGGAAAAAAAGAAATGCCAGTGATTTTGTTATTGTTGTGGTAGACTCCACTATTATCTAAAATTTACAATGATTTTAAAACTTTCGATATTCACTTCGGTTCATAGTTTGAATAGGCCTTGAATTTCATGCTTCTGACTGCATCAATTTTAGACTTGAAGCGAAGATACTCCGTAAAAACAGAATTTTAACGGTTCTGTTATCTTTGAAATATGGTAAAAAAAACATGAAATTACAGAAAAGACTGCACATTTGCAAAAAACAGGTGTTATAATTGTAAAAGGGAAAAATATATATTTCTGGTGCCACAGCTGCCAGAAAATGTTACATTTCCAATGTAGTTTTGTTTATTATAACAAGTCTTTCATAGCTTAAAACGTATGTAGGATGTTAAATACGGTACGTCAACCAAACCCCACTGTCAGGACTGGTTTCTGAACTGTAAACATTAAGCATCTGAGAGATAATCCAACGCAGAACCAGAACACGCAGCACAGGTCCAGACTAACATCTCCAACACCATTCTGATGGAAAAGGGTTAAGGGAATCTGAACAAGAGGCTTGTGAGGTCAGAGTCAGGAGCTTGTAAAAGCTAAATGCGTTACAGAGATGGCTCAGAGACAGGCTGATATTAAAGCAGGTAATAAATGTTCCTTCTGACAGCTTCACTGGCCGTATTTTAACGATAAATGGCACAGGTGAGATGGAGTTCACAGTTTGTTTTAGCTGAAGGTCTCTGCGCCTATCACTCACACACCAAACGTGCGCGTACACAAACAGACCTTCAAACTGACACATCACACGGCCGACACACAGATTAACCGCTATGCTACCGGTCAGCGAGCCGACACACCACCTGCAAAGTGACCCGCGGCTTAAAAGGCGCAGGAGGAAAATACATGAATAAACGTGTGAAGTGAGATAAGCCACCTGCAGGCCTGAGAGACGCTCTGATGGCTGTCCCTCAAAGAGAGAGAGAGAGAGAGGAAACGTCTGCAGGCAAGAAAAGATTTGGTTTAATAAGCACAGTGAGAGAAACTGGTAGTGTCGCTCACAGAAATTAAAACATCTCTCTTTCAGAGTTTCTCACATCAGGGCACTTTTTGTCTCTCTCTCTCTGTCATCCATGACTGTCCAGTCTCACCCAGACGAACATAATATTCAATTAATTCAATAAATAATGCTGTCATTTAAGTTTCTTTAACGCATCAGTTTTGTCTCAAATGTTTCTTACAATTCCTGGTTTTGTTTTGATGTCGTTTTCCAGCAATATTTCTAATCATTCTATTCTGACTCAGGTATTATCATCATCTCTACACATACTACCTGCCAATGTCCCTGCTCTCGATGGTAGACCAGTTGGCAAACTGCGAGGACATCCTCATGAATTTCCTCGTCTCCGCGGTTACCAAACTCCCGCCAATCAAAGTCACACAGAAGAAACAATACAAGGAGACCATGATGCAGCAGGTGCGAATGTGTGTGTGTGTCACTGTAAACAGGCGAGTGTGTGATTTCCCTATCGAGGTCAGAAACGCCTGTGTGGCGTGTGATGGATGATGTGCCCGGGGCTGTATGTGTGCACCTGATTCAGCAGTATTGGGCTGTTTGATGAATGTCTGCATGGAGAGACGAGATTAATGATTGACAGGAAGGTTGCCGCATCTTACTCTCTGTCCTCCTGACTGTTTATACCATAGTCTCGCAT
Organism: Triplophysa tibetana; assembly: GCA_008369825.1. NCBI lineage: Eukaryota > Metazoa > Chordata > Actinopteri > Cypriniformes > Nemacheilidae > Triplophysa > Triplophysa tibetana. Next base: position 20,625,543 of record CM017910.1, on the reverse strand, counting down.
TCCAAGACCTTTATCTCTGATTTATATACTTTTGTAGAATTCTATATTTCTACTTAATTTCATTTCTGTTTGTTTTATGAATATTCTCATTACATTACCTTAGCTAGGGTTGCACGGTGTAGGTGGAGAGTGGGGTAAGATGAGCCAGTGGGTTGATCCACCCTCTGTATCTCAGCAACTGAACACTTTTGTTGTCATTTGACCGTACATTTGGGAATCACCCGTTATTTCTGCCAGAATGTGAAAATGTGAAGCACATGGGAGAATCTGACAGCATAAATTGACTTTTAAAGCTGTTTTTGGCTTGTACATCAAAGCAAATGTATCCAGGTCTAAAATATTTATGTTGCATGTTGGTGATTTACCAACATTTAAAACCATGCAAATAATTTTGCTAAATGTAGCCTAAATATGTGATCTAGCTAATTTTTTCCAAAGTGGCAGCTATGGGTCAAAGTGAGCCAAATGCTGATTCTTAAATTGAGCCAGTGTTGACACTTAAGTTAAATTTCTTTAAACCCGTTTAATTTCAATGAAATATCACATAACTTTTTAGTTTATTATGGTTACTTTAATATACTGAAGTTTTGGACAGTGTACACCAAAGTACACTTAATATTTCCTGATTAAGGCAGAAAAGCATTTTACACTTGATTTTACTCATGCAGTATATTATTTCCAACTTAAGTCACTAATGGCCTTACATGTTTGTCTTGGTGTTTCACAAGACAAGTTATTTCAGAAATGCAAGTCGAAATATATTGCAAATTAAAGATATTGAAATGTAAAATTTTTTGATATTCTCTTTTCTTTAAGGTTAAAGCAAACAACATTAGTTTCCAGGTTTTAGTGATGTGATGCGCCGTCACACCAAGACAATTGTTGTTACTAATGGAGGTCCCGTGGTCTCCTGTCAAAGCAACATATTCCTCTGAAGCCAAATCCTCTTCCTTCGTTTTCTTTTTAGCGTCATATAGTTTTTTGATTTTTGTCATCACTGTGCCTCCCGACGGTAGCTTGTAGAATGCGTCTAAAGTTGTCGCTTTCAAAACTTCTGCGTGTCCTTGACAATATTAATCAGTTTTCAGTTCTTGTTCATACAGAGGGGCAACGGGTTCTTCCGACACCTCCATCTCGCTCGTGTTTATAAAAAAATAGTTGCTATTGTCTGTCCCGCTAAAATCAATTAAAATAGGTTTACAGCTCGGATTTGTTTGGAACTATTCAGAGCTCAACAAACTACGTGACCACACGGCGGTGAGATTGAGCGTCTTCACTCTTTTTTTCAACACCTCTGGCTTACTTCTGACATTTTGTGATGTTTCTCTCCTAAATTAATTTCTGTTTTGAACGTAATGAATCATTATTTTGTCCGAATCATTTCGGACGAAATAATGAATCAGTGAGTCGCTTGCTTCGTTCTTGAATAAATTAGTTATTTGGAACAAATCGGTTGATTTGATGATTCACCGACTGAGTAAAAAATTGCCGCCATCTACTGGCCGTCTTAGTTCTACATTAAATAAGCCTTACATTCTCCTTTATAAACATGACTGTATAAATGAAATTTATCGCACAATTGAATTAGTTTCCTCGTGAAAATGTTCTAGTATACTTTAGCATTAACTACAGTAAAATTACTAAAATGCCTAGAAACTAGTGTTTTAATTTGGTTTATTATGTAGTTTTTAATTATGAAAATGGCACAGCATGGTGTTACTACTTGGTATTGTGATACATCTGCTGGTATATCATATGATATATTCATGGTACTGTGACAACCCTATCCTCAGCATTACTTATGTGTTACTACAAAATCAATAATGAAACCGCAAATGGTCCATCGTACTTTCTTTAGTACATTAAAAGATATTTTTTGCATGCAGGCGTGGTTTAGACTTTACCAGCTAATGTTACTTTTAAGCTCCTTCAACAAGGGGCTTGTTGTTCTTTCTGGGTGTTTTACTCAAGGTATGATCATAACTGTTGTCTGTTCTCTGAGTCGTGAAATAAACACACTGTCCCTGATAGCACGCATACATCTGGCTTACGTCTATTTGACGTCTGCATTTACATCTTACAGACATCTACAATACATAGTTTGCTCATCTGCAATACGTCTCGGAGATGTCTGCTGTCAGACGTTATATAGACATCTTGAAGACGTCTGTAAGATGTTTATGATTTAATATGGATGTAAATCTGCTCTTTCTAAGATGTTTAGCAGATGTTTTTACGAAGCAAATCTGAAGATCTTTAGCAGACGTATTACAGACATTCAAACGTATCCGAGACGTATTGCAGATGAGCAAACTACGTATTGCAGATGTCTGTAAGATGTAAATGCAGACGTCAAATAAACGTAAGCCAGATGGATTGTGCTATCTGGAGTGTTTGTTCTGTCTGTTCGAGTCCATGAAAATGCAGCCCAATTCCAGTAACATGTTCCAGCTTTCATTTATAATCTACTCGGCGAACCGTACATAGACACCTCTCTCTCTCTCTCTCTCTCTCTCTCTCTCTTAGGGCTCTAAGGCATCTCGATGGGCTGACCCAGACCACTTTGCACAGCGTCAGTCCTGCATGAACTCTTTCACAAGTTGGTTTGGCTTCATGCCTCTCATCCACTCTCAGTTGCGTTTGGATCCCGTGCTTTTCAAAGACCAGGTCTCCATCCTACGCAAAAAATACAGAGACATCGAGAGGCTGTGAGGAGCTTCATGAGCTTTCCGTCCTGAGATAGTTGATTTGCCTGGACTTGTTAACAGATACAATATATTCTGTCTACGAAATATGCAACAATTGATGGTTTTATCTTCAGATAAAAGTTTGGAAGTCGCTCCGCTTTGGATTGCATCTTTGCAGCGACCGGATTGGCTCTGTTGGTGTTGTCGTGTGACTAATGTTGGTGATGTCATCTGTGAGAGGGCGTGAAGCGGAAGTTAAAGAGACGTGTGAATGGATAAAAAACAAGGGTCGCCTATGCCTGCAATATGTATTTCATTTTAATTTTTCTTTTTTAAAGAAATTATGTTTTTTTAAAGAAGTGAAAAAATAAAACCTATGAATGCAAAGTGGGTGTGCACCCTCAACATTGTTGTATCGTTTTATTGTGTTTGTTCTTTAACATTCGATTTTCTCAGCAGAACAGATGGAAACCAGTCAGTGACAACAACATCTAGCATAAATAGGTTGTTTTTCAGATCCATTAACAGAAAACAAGTAGTCAGATTGGAAACTTAAAGATCTTTACAAAATGGTACTTCAAGAGAAATCATTAATCCAACACGTTATATTTGTCACATTTCCTGATTCAGTTGTAAAAAAAATGAAATTACGTTTATGTGCACACACAACAAAAAAATATTGCTACAGTTTCATTTTTATGTGGGCTTTATTTTCAATCAATATGAGATGGTATGCTATCAAAATAAAATTCAATTCATGCCTACACCAAGCCAGAACAGCCGCTGAAGATATTTCCATCCACGTCAGATAAATCCATGTGGACGTGATACTGGATCTGACCCCCTCACGTGACCCCCGTCCCATCTGTGTATCAGCATATGTTAACTGGACTGATGTAACTCACGCACAAGTTTTGCTCTCACAGGTGATGATGTCTCTATTAGACTTGCAGTGATGTGGGTGTGTATTGACAGGCTTTGATTTCTGTCTGAAGTTTGAACTCTTTCATCTTTCTGACAAACAGACAGAACAAAACAAGAATGGTGATAGGCGGAGATCTGCCCTTTTACAGCACTGTCTCCTTACCTCTCTCTCTCTCTCTGTTCTCCTTTTGTTCACCTTTTCCTGTCGGCTTACATCAGGATGACGTCTTTACTCCTCAAGCGTGGAGACACAGTGAAGTTCCTCTCAATGTTAAACACACTGTTGGACTGTTTCAAAAGCCTAAACACATTTGGGTTTTTATCTTGTTTTGTCAGACATCTCTGGGAGCCCAATAGAAACAATGATATTCTGGTTAGTTTCGTCTGTTTCCCAGCCGGAAAAAATATGTTCTAATAACGTTTTTTCAACATTTCCATTAATTTATGAACATGTTTTTGAGAGCGTTTTAAACACTTCACTAATAATGTAAGAATAATGTTGTGACAACTTTTTATAACATAAAATGTTATTAAAACACTCTTACGGGGCTCGTTCACATATGTATGACTTTCTTGGAACACAAAAGAAGATATTTTGAGAATAACATCCAAAATGTTCACAAAACACTCTTAAAGGCATAGTTCACTTGCAGGATATAAGAATAACGTTTTTTACAACAACAAACTGTTGTTTAAACACTCTTAAAGGTACAGTTCACTTTAAGAATGTAAGGATAATGTTTTAAAAACGTTTTTATAACAATGAAATGTTATAAAAACACTCTTAAAGGGATGGTACACTAATGTATGACTTTTTTGGAACACAAAAGAAGATATTTTGAGAAAAGTCTTAGTGGTTTTGTATTCTTACAATATAAGTCAAATGTAAGAATAATGTTGTTACATCGTTTTTAGAACATCAAAAATGTTCATAAAACACCCTTAAAGGGATAGTTCACTCGAATTATAACGTTTTAAAGACGTTTTTATAACATAAGTTAGTATGGTAATTAGGATAGTACACATATGTATGACTTTCTTGGAACACAAAACAAGATATTTTGAGAAATGTCTCAGTTGTGTTCATACCATAGAAGTCAATGGGTTTCAGTGTTGTTTGGTTACCAACATTCTTCAAAATATCTTATTTTGTGTTCTGCAGAAAAAAGAAAGTCATTCAGGTCCAGAATTACATAGGGGTGAGTAAATGCTGAAAGAATCTCTTTAACAAACCAGATTTTTTTGATCACGTAGATCTAACAGAAGTTAAAGGAGAACATTAGCCGAGTTACACCTTTGCTTTGGCTTAATTTAACATTGAAACGTAAGCTTCCCCTTCAAAGCATACAGCCATGTTATGTACTCTAATTGTGTTCGCCAGACAAACGTCCTGACAACAGGATAACGGCTTGTATCTCCTGCCACTGACTTCCTCTCCGCTGAATCTCTTGACTGACAGCCACTATCAGGCATATGTGTGCGGTCTGTCCCCAAATGGAAAAGTGAAAGCTTTCAGAAAAGTGAGAAAGTCAATAACTGCAGACATCAGAGGGCCATCTCGGTGTGTGCATGCGTGTGACATATCTCCCCCGCTGAATCCGCACAGGACGGCACATCAAAAACGGTTTGGTTCCTCGAACATCAAACAGCACGGCACGCTCGCACAACTCCGGAGAACTTGTAGAACTGAAGCCACTGGAACAGTTGAGTCTACTCCACTCTCTCTCCCTCTACAAACACCTGTTCAGACCGCTGCCACATCCCCGGAGACTCTAATCTGCTTTGCCGGGCCCTCTCCTCCTTTCACCATCTATCCATATCGCTGTCTGGCTTTCTTTCTCTGGCTGCTTTCAGTTCAGTGGAATTAGATTTGACTCAATTCAATTGAGTTCAGCTCTATCAAAGGCTGTTTGTTGGCAGGATCAGTTTGTTCCCGTTTCAATAGTGAGTTTCATAAAGCCGTTCCCCCTTCAGATCTCTCTTTCTCTCCCCAGGGTCCTATTCCCTCTATCGGTGCTGTGTTTGAATGTGCGGAAATCTAATAAAAGAGTTTCATAAAATGCTGTGTCATACAATGCGGAATGATCTAACTTCAGGGCTTTTGACCTCTCGGTATCACATAATAACAATAACTAGGTACAGTTTCGGAAAAATGTGAGGGATGCTTGCCGACGCAAAACTTGCCGCCAGGAGGTTGGAATTATGTTACGCTTCCCCGAGGCAAAATAGCCAACCGTCATGTTTCGATGATATTCTAGTGCTGAGATATGACTTGGGAACGGAGGGACCTGACACGGCCCTGAAGACCTCAGATGACAAAGACATTATGTAAATCACAAATTTAATACAGTTTGTTTTTTCTAGTAATAAGATTCATGTTAATATTCGCACAGTATATTTAATAAATGTGTATTGGTTTTGTTTCACTGGCGCTCGAGTGCTTTACAATTCACATTCTCTCTATGCGTTTCCAAGCCAACAAATTGAGTTTAGCCTCTTAAATTACTGTTTTACTTGAAATATATCTCATGTCTCATGATATCCTACAATAAAGGGTTTTTCTGGTCCTGTCGACAATCATTGTTTTGAAGGAGTAGAAATGAAATTTATACGTGATGTGATTTTCAACGGGCTCTAATTTTTCTCTTAAAGGGTCTGAAAAGGAAATATGTGATTTTTTTGTTCTTGGTTTTTAGATGTCATTAATCATCCGGCTATAAACGGCCCGTCTGGGTGACCCGCGAAAGTGCTTTCATACTTCAGATGAAATTTATCAGAGCTGATTTTCAGAAAGATGAGAGAGTCAGCAGGACTCTTTATCGATTTGATTAGATTATGAATGTACATTAGCTCTGAATCCTCTCTCTCTTCTCGCTATTAAATCAGCGCAGGGTAAACAGCTGGTGCACATAACAACAGTCTAAAAAGTGGGTTAAAAATACCGCAGACTGTTCCGGTCGATGAAACAAAATTTTCTTTAGGTTACCTAACACTTCACGCAAGATCCAGATCCACACTGCTACAGAGGCAGATTCAAAGATTCACACAGAAGTGGCAGAGATCTCGTGGGACAGACGATGACTGAAGGTGCTATGTTCAAGTCTGCACCTCCGTCATCTCAGTTGTGTTATCAAGCCTTGCTAATAACAATCCTCAAGCTGACGTACTTACACAGGAGCCAAGCAAGATGCTGCAGGATAAATAAAACAAAAAGTCACAGAGAGATGACATAGAGCAGTGGTTCTTGCACTTTTTCGTTGTAAGGCCCATTTAGTGTAGAGTGCATTAATCTGCAGACCCCCAAAGAAAGACTTATAATCTAAAACGTACAATTTTAACTAAAGCAAAACATGTTCGGTTACAAAGCTGGAACATGAGTTATTGTGTTTGGTGGTCTTATTTGGTCTTGTTTGATTGCATAAATTTCCTGATAAATTTCCCCACTTTATAATATGACACAATTGATGAAGGACTTGGTTTCTTTAAGTAAACGTCACTACCTTTAAGTAAACGTTTTTTCAAATATATTTATTTAAGTCATTAAATTGGGCCACATAACGTTTGTATTGTTACCGTTGAAACCGTCTATAGTGAGTAGATTTGAATCATGGCAATGACTTCATAAAGTTTGTATGAAAAATATAATTTTTTATATTTCTACAGTAAAATAAGAGCGTATAGGTAAAACACGTCAAGAGTGTGAGAAAACGATGACAGAACTTTCCATTTTGGGTGAAGTATTTCTTTAACACCCATGGAACTCCCATGGAACTCCCTAACACCATCATGGGGTCTTGAGAGAGTTGTTCGGTGTAAACATGTTCTCACTTGGTTTATGTTCTTGAGTGGTTTCAGCGTTACAGGTTTTGGGCAGGTAATGGAAACATGACAAATAGTGTCCCTGATGGCGGAAGTCAGAAAAACAGTTCCTAATAGCTCCATCGTGCCCATGAGTGAAGCACTTTAGCCCGTGATGCTCAGGGGAAATGTCGCTGCGATGGAGGAAAAGTCTTTGCAGAGTGACAGGTAACATTATTTCTCCTTCTGTTCAACCTTAACATTTCATCCAACAAACCTATTCTTAACAGGCTTATTTCTTTACAGGTCCTGGCTATATGATTCATTAGAGATTATAACGATAGCATTCAACAAAAAAATGTGCACAGCTCTCAGAGACAACAGGTGTGGATCTATAAGCAGCACTTACCATTCCATTAATGGCTCAATGGACAGACCAGCCCTTTTGTAACTTAATAAAACACTTCGGTCAGAGCCCCGGCCTTGTGGGAAGCACATCAACACATAATATTGGTTTGATGGTGAGTTTCAGATCCTGTTTCCCTCATTTCTACCCCGTCTGGACTTCACTGTCCTGTGCATTAAAACCAGAACATGCCCAAAGAACTGACCTTAAGTGTAAATAAAAAAACGACACAGCTAATGGTCTCTCGTGATGAAAAAGAAAAAATTAATTTAATTATGAGTATAGCTGCAAGCAGTGACTTTAGGGTAAAGCACTTGGGGCTTGACCCCAAATTATTTTATTTTATTGTACTGTATTGTACTGCAAGTAGAACTTTTAGCAGTAGAGACATATTATTCCAGCTTATATCGAATGGAACAAAAAGGAAGAGACTTTAAAAAACCTTAGATAACTTTATAAAAGACATTAAGAAATGTGCAGTTAAACCAAAAACTATGCATTATAATTACTATCTGATAAAATAATGAAGTGTTTAAGGGATATGTACACGCTTATGTTGCAGTGATGATTTAAAAATAATTTTTTTAGTACCCAAATTAAAACTAAACTTACTATATATATGTTTTGTAAGGGATAATGTTCAGCCAGCTGGTTGTCAGCGCTAAAAAAATCCTGGACCACAACGTGAAGCGAAGGGCTCATGTATCATCCTGATCATGGGTTTATTTTGCTGCACTTTGGTTTGTGTCTTACAGTATCTTTAGAAACCTGTCTCCCACACGCAAAGTATGTCTCCAATGCCCTCTCTTAGATTCTCCGCTTCAGACAGACGGTACACTGTCTCTCTATCTGGACTAATGATTATAACACCTCCACGAACATTCGACATCTGAGGGACACAAACAGCCGTACTGCATTCCCCTGGCAAAAATTCGTTTGAAAACTCATTTTCTTTCTGCTTTTCAATTTTGCACCCCCCCCCCCAAACACACACACACACACACTTCGAGTTTCCCTTTCTCTTGTTGTTCCAGACAGTTCTGAAGAGAGAGAGGAAGAGAGAGAGAGTGATGTTGAAGAACAGGGTATGTTCTCCTCCTGTAAGCACTGTTGGTTGACATGGAACTTGATACGACCTCAGAGGCCACACTCAATCTAGGAGCCAGAAAACCTGTCGGAGTGCGACACCATTAACAGTGAAATAACATCTCTGAAAAGTGATAACAAGCAAGATATTTATCACAGACAGATGGTAAGTCTTGGTTGTGACCTGCTTTGATTGAAAAGTTCATATAGCAGTGTGGGAGGAGGGGAACCAGGTGGGAATGGTCCAATCACTGCACAGTTTTTTGAAAAACAAGAACCTGATCATCCAAACAACAACATGAAGTCGGTCTACTTTTGGCTGCCAGCAAAAGATTTTCTTGGCTTTTTGTTTTCTCACAGACTATATAGTATCAGTACCTGACAGCATTTTCAACATATGATGCGTGCCCCATTTTCCAGCATGTATCTACTGAAGAATAGAGACTGGATTTGAGTAATATACTCGGCCCCTTAAGGCATAATTTCCTCTATAATATTTGCAACACCCTACATGAAAAATATCCTATACTGTACTGTACCGTCACAATATACCAGTATTGATCATAACCGTGACATTCAAAACTATGATTAACAATACTGTGTTAAATCTACACACTGTTTGTGATAATGTGAATAATGTAAATGTAAAAAATTCAGCACCTGTTTTTGCCTTAAGAGACACAATGGTTACAAGCTCTCTCTCTCTAAGCCCACACTGTAATTTTAAGTGTGATTTGTTGTCAAAAAAGGAAGAAGACACAAAATAAACAAAATTAAACATGAATTTCGACTGATAGCAGTATTTGGTCATAAAAAATGTCAATAGATATCGTGATGATATCGTTAGCGTGAATTGTTTTGGCCACGATCACGCCCCTGATGTGAAAATCTGACATTGCGACAGCCCTAGTTTAACTAAGGAGATAGTGAACGGTAGTAAAATTCCCCAAAACTATAGTGTTTTTCAACCTTGCTATGGTAAATGTTAAAGTAAATGTATTTACTAGAGTTTATCAAGTCACTATAGATAGCACTACATACTGCAATTTACATTAACAAAGTTGAATATAACCCCCATTTTTAGAGTGCATATAATGCATGTAATATATTGTCCTGTAATATAGATGAATTAATTTAAAAATGTATTCATTTTACAGGTCATCCTTGTCATTCTTATGCCGATTAAATTTTCAGACCAGCATTTGTGTTCAATCAGACAGATGACTTTAGTTTCTAAGTGGTCTTTTAGTATTGTTTTTAAAAAAAAGTGATGTGTTCACACTCACACCCACACACTTTCTCTTCAGTGCATACACTCCATGACAGAGGCCAGTATTACATGACTGATGGCATTAAATTGCTTTTATCCAAGTTTTTATCAGGATTTACCGGCCCCCAACACCATTGGGTTCCGCCACCTCTGTTTCAATAAATCACTCTGGTGAACGGTGCAGAGAGAGAGAGAGAGAGAGAGAGGGAGGCTTAGATTGATGACCTGACCAAAAAACTGATGCAGAAACCAGCACACGGCGCTCTCATAGAGAAACATATGTACATTTTTAGGCCATAATGGAAAATGTCAATCTCAGTAAATGCGGGCAGGAAACTGTATTTTTCATTACAGAGAAATGCCAACTCATTTCCTGTTTACAGACCTCTGATCAATCGCACGGCACACAGAGACAGACAGGTGACAGGTCAGGTGTGTCTGTAATAAAGGAAACAGGACAACCAACCTCCGCATTTAGGGAGTGTGTGCTGCGTGATTATTTGCGTGCAGGGCCGTACAAAGAAAATTCTGGGTCCCTGTATTGTTTAGTAGTCAGGGACCCTTGCTGGAGCTCACAGTGTTTGTTGGATGGGAGAGAGGGAGTGTGGCTTGAGAAGACTCCAGTAATATCCGTAAAGCTGTTTTCTCCATGACGTACATGTTATGATCACATATACCAATTACAATTTATTGGGATTTTATCATAAATGGGCAGTATGTTACAACTGTCGCACTACTGAATATGTTTGCGTTGTACATTTATTTTAATTGTAGCGTAGCATTATGTTTTAACTAAATGATTCCGGAAGGCTCTGGTCAGAAATAACATACTCGCTGAACTTAATGAATAAGCTCTTGTTTCGCTCAACATACTTCAATCCTTTAAACATAAATGATAATGCTTTTTCCCTTACTTACCTTCAGAAATAAAGAAAATGATGTGATTGAATTCCTTTATTAACAGGTCTTCTACAATAACCCCTTTAGGTAGTATTATTTAAAAACAACTTTTTTGTAATTATTTGGGGGAAAATATTTTTAAATCAGGAACGAATTGAAATTCACAACACTTCAAGACAACTTCTGCTCACAAATTTAAAGGCTGCTATTGGAATAGCAAAGGTAAACATAATATACGACTTACGAACTAATAGCTTCCTTCTGTCCAGAGCTCTTGAGAGAGAGTCGCGACATCAGAAGTTCAAGTCCTTCAGATAGTTCCAGGAAGTTATGTTTTCATTTTAAATGCTTTATTTCCTTCGTTTTTTTAATTAATTAAATAACTCACGTCTTTAAATGGGTTAAGTTTGACCCAATTGGTCTGCTTAAACGCAGCTCCGTGCGTCACTAGTAACTTTGAACTAAAATGGTTTCATTGGAGTCAGCGGAGTTGACACAACTCTCTCTCAAAGGTTTTGGTTCTGCCTTAAGACCAATTGGTACAAATGAATAACGTACAGAGTTAGTTACAAGCTAGATAGTAGTTACTAGGCCTCCAGTGTGGCCTTTACATTCTCAATTGAGAAAGAACTTACGAACGACTGGTGCAACTCTACCCAGCTGAAAACAATATTTTCTTGATGAGCCCATTATTGGACACAAATAGTTCATTGAAATATGTAAATTCTCAAAAAATGTACTTATGCTCACGCCTTCCCAAGTGACCTTAAGGTTCCCCAACAATGTTTGAAGTCGCCTTTGCACCTTCTGTTTTTAAGATGTTGTAAAGCAGGTAATGCAGGTCATTATACTGCTGTGTTTTATGTTGTAGAATACATTTTTTTAGACCTTTTGTTAACCACAGACCTTAATTCAGACATTTAACCAAAAACCATTCAAAAGCCCATTGACTTTCGGGCGATGGAAACGGCGGTGCATGAATTCTAGGCTCGCTTCCATGGTTTTGCATGTACTTCATCCCTGTGGCACTCTATATAGAAAAATAATAATATTGTAGCTTTAGACGGGAACAGCTTTTCACTGTTTACTTTTGCTAAACAAACAGCGGAAATCAGCCTAGAGTGGCTTGCTGGTCTGAGCCAGTTTAACTGTCCTATCTCAGACTGGTTAAAAGCAGATTCAGCAGGGGTATACAGATATTTAAGGAGTCATACGACAAGGCTAAAACAAATATTATGGTGTGTTTTAGATGTAATGCAATGTGTATACACGGTTTAAGGTTAAAAATGCTGTATTTTCCACATACCGTGCATGTTTGTATCTCTTCTTTGCAGATTTTTTAACAAAGCTCAAGGCTCTGAAAAACGAGGTGTGCTTTGATTGGCCAGTTAACCAGTGCGTAGTGATTGGTCGAAAACTGCAAGCGAGTGACGGAAATGAAACTCCTCTTACCATATTTGGAACGTCAGGTTCCAAAGCAATTGTACTGACAGGTACGCCAACCTTACTTGCATATACATTTGGGCGGTCTTAGTCAGCTCATACCACAAACTGACGTAGATTTGCGGAGGTGTGTTTACACGAGGCATTTCAGGCAGGTCTGGGTGTGCATTTGCTTTAATGTACCTTTGTTTCCACACTTACATTTTTTGCAATTTTACGTATCTAATACATGCATGGGCAACTTATAACACGCCAAAGACACAGAAAAACACGTATTTGCGCCATATGACCCCTTTAAACATTTGTTTCAGTGTTAATCACTCTTTTATCATGTAGTTTTCATGCAGGATGAGCATGTATAACATCATCTGCTTGATTCGATGTTCAGGATTTTCTGTCTTATCTTGACGATGTAGCAGCTCTATCACACAAATGAAACAAGGGACAAACAGATTCACATGCTGTTCTTCTCACGCTTACATCTGCACACATTCAGCGCAATGTTGATGAATACTTACACACACACACGCATGCACGCACACACTGCCTCTGCTCTCTAATTTAAACAGATGACTCTTTAATTGAACTGCGAATTACAACAATACACCCTCGAGCAGTTCCTCTTTCTGTGTGTGAGTGTGTGTGTGTGCATGTGATTTCCATATGAATAACACCGGGGACAAACATCTCCACTTTTGTCTTCCAGTATTTAGTCCCTGTGTTTACACCAAAGGGGTTTGACAGCTTTCCATTGCTTTCCCCTGGAAGTACGAGTTCTTTGTGGAAGTTCCCCAATTAAATAAAAAAATGGCATTTCGGCTACATGAAAATATTCCTGTGGACACAGGGCCTGAATGTCATGTGACTTTTTATTTACTATGAAGAAATGATATCGTGACGATGCTAACTGACAAAAAAAAGAACAAACACACTTCCAGTTCCTTTGCTAGCTACACTGTAAAAAAAATCTACAAAAACAGTTTTGACACATAAATATGACATGTATCATGTTTTTCTTGTACAATTGCAGCCTTTTCTGTGATTTTGCGGGTTATACAATGTAAAAAATCCCATAAAAATCTGTAATTTTCTGGCAGCTGGTATGTCATTAAAATACTGTAAATTAACAATTTAGTCACTTATAATGACATGTAGATTTGAAGTATTTTTCTGTCATTCTTTGAGGATTTCGTATTTCAAAATTATGTTAAAAAGACAGTCCTCCCAAAAATGTAAATTCTGTCATCATTCACCCACCCCTCAGTTGTTTCCAAACATTTTAACATTTCCTTGTTCAGATAAACACAGAGAGAGAAGTTATGAAGAATGTCAGTAACCAAACAGATCTGCCATAGTAGGTCAAATAAATACTATGGGAGTCAATGGGGGATGAGATTGGTTTGTTTACCGGCAAACTTCCTAATATCTTCCATTGTGTTTAGCAGAACAAACAAAGGGTTACATTTTTTCTTACATTTTACATTTTAGGCATTCGGCGACTTACATTGCTTTATCCTTTACATTTTACATAGGTTTTTGCAATCCCCTGGGATCGAACCCACAACCTTGAGTTGTTAACGCAATGCTCTTACCACTGAGCTACAGGAAAGCTACAGGTTTTTATGGGATGAATAAATTATGACAGAATTTTTGGTAGAACCATCTCTTTAAAATTCTGTAAAAATCTGTAAAATTCCATACAATTCCATATTATTTAGAATAAACAAAAAATAAAATAACTAAAAAAATCTTTTTTTACAGTGCACACTTAATACAAGGAATTCTTGCTTGCTTGATTCAGATTACCAACTGGTTAATACCATTTTTGTAAATATTATTATTATTATATCTTTTCATGTGACAGCACTGAAGAAATGAAACTTTGTTACAATATAAAGTAGTGAGTGTACAGCTTGTATAGTAGTGTTAATGGCTGTCCCCTCAAAATAACTCGACACACAGCCATTAATGTCTGAACCGCTAAAAATTTGTTTTATCGCACTCACTCTCTCATACTGTTCACTGGAAATTTAACATGGCACCTCATGGCAAAGAGGATCTTATAAAAAGAATTGTTGCTTTACATAAAGATGGCCTAGGCTATAAGAAGATTGCCAAGACCCCGAAACTGAGCTGCAGCAGGGCGGCCTAAACCATATAGCGGTTAAACAGGACAGGTTCCACTCAGAACAGGCCTCGTCATGGTCGACCAAAGAAGTTGAGTTCACTTGCTTGGCGTCATATCCAGAGGTTGACTTTGGGAAATAGACGTATGAGTGCCTCTTCTAAAGATGATGCACAAGAAAGTTATTTGGTTCAGATGGTGTCAAGCGTGTGTGGCAGCAATCAGGTGAGGAGCACATGGACAAGAGTGTCTTTCCTACAGTAAAGCATGGTTATGGGAGTGTCATGGTCTGGGGCTGCATGAGTGATGCTGGCACTGGAGAGCTACAGTTCATTGAGGGAACCATGAATGCCACCATGTACTGTGACATACTGAAGCAGTGCATGATCCCCTCCCTTCGGAGACTGGACCGTAGGGCAGTAATCCAACATGATAACGACTCAAAAAGAATCTGAGGGTAAAGGTGATGGATCGGGCAAGCCAGACCTTATCCCTATTAAGCATCTGTGGGGCATCCTCAAATGGAAGGTGGAGGAGAGCAAAGTTTCTAACATCCACCAGGTCCGGGATGTCATCATGGAGCACTGGAAGAGGACTCCAGTGGAAACCTGCGAAGCTCTGGTGATCTCCATGCCCAAGAGGGTTAATGTTGTGCAGGAAAATAATGGTGGCCACACAAAATATTGAAACTTTGGGCCCGATTTGGACATTTTCACTTAGACATTGTGAGGGGTACTCACTTCTGTTAGATACTGTACTGTATGTCTGTAGATTTTCAACTCTAAGGGTAGGTTTCCCAGACAGGGCTTGAGCCTAGTTCCAACTTAACTATTAGAGGTGGCTTGATCAAAAACAACTTTCACTGACATATTTTAAAATATATCAGCGTTTTTATTTTGTGTCAAGATGCACAAAAGTATGATTTTAAAAACAACTTTAATATCGTGATTTAGCAAATGTCTTAAAGAGCACGTTCCCTGCGATCCCGTTTTTCCACCTTTAGTTAGTGTGTAATGTTGCTGTTAGAGCACAAATAATACCGGCAAAATGATAAAGCTCAAAGTTCAGTGCCAAGCGAGATATTGTCTTTAACAGAATTAACTTTTCAAGGACTACAGAGAACGGCTGGATCGGACTACAGGCCTATACTTCCCGGGTACATGATGTCACTATTTCAAGTGCTTTTAATAACCTCCATCCAAAGGAATATGCCAATAAAGGGCCGGAATCTTCCTTAGACAAGAGGAAGAGCCACTGGACTAGTGTTCGGTTATCAGAGATTGTAAACTGACTGAGCTGCACGCTAAACTACTTTTACTTTCATCACAGTCCTACAGCTGGTAATAAGAATTCATCTACTTACATTCCAAGAAAATGAACAGTCAAATAACTGCTTCCATGACTTTAACATCGACTGTGAAAGCTGTTCTATGTAATACACTTTTGTGTGTGTGCGTGCGTGCGTGCGTGTGTGTGCGTGCGTGTGTGTGCTTACCTCTAAAACCGGAGATGGTGGTCTAGTGGGTTAAACCACTGAACTGGTAAAATCAAAAGGTTGCTGGTTCGATCCCAGCAGCCACCACCAGTGTGTCCTTGAGCAAGACACTTTACTCCATGTTGCTCCAGGGGGATTGTCCCTGTAATAAGTGCACTGTAAGTCGCTTTGGATAAAAGCGTCTGCAAAATGACTAAATGTAAATGTAAAACACTTCTATGAAACGTCCTTTGAAGTCCTGGTTTCAAATGTCTCCTGGTCAATCTACATGTTTTATTATCCAAGTCTTTTCTAAAATAAAAAAGCAAAACTAACGCTTCTGTTATTAGTGTTAATTAATATATCCGGTCTGACACCATTCTGTCCAGTGTCAGTTCTCTCGCCATAGTAGGAGAAAATTTTTGCTCTAACAAAGATTGACATTTGCACATGGCACTAGCAGACCTCTATTACACTTCAATCGATCTTCATATTTTTAACTGAT